>NW_027019317.1:13564607-13592469 GCF_013076305.1 Rhopilema esculentum
CATTCTCATCTTGTGGGGCCCTTAATTTTTCAACAAGTTTTGAAAGCTTTGTTTTGATAATAAGATCCCTATTCCAGGGTGCATTCCTTGTAAACCTTATGCCAAAGGTACACCAAGGCTAGGCCAGGTGTATGCCAAGGTCCACTGCCATAAAAATCTAACCAAAAGACTTCGCCAACAGCCCCACCCCATCATAATTCTAAGACAAGTTATTCTCTTTATGACGGTCACATACATATCCACTCATGCTGGTAGGGTTCGGGTCAGGATCTAGTGTACTAGAGCAAGACCGTCAGAAGCAGGGGTGCTTGAGCCCCCAATAATTGTTAAACTGTGCCAGATTTCCTTTATAATAGTGTACTGAATGGAAAGCAATACAACAGGCAGCCAACCCACCCCCAATTTGAGTTTTGTTCAGAAGAGGTATGCTAGTGCATTGGTATCACATGGCAGGCATCATATTGTTTCAGCCTGTCTAAGAAATTATATTTTCAATAGTTTACAACCCATGGTGACAAAATCAGTATTAGAGTTCATAAAAAATTAACAGAAAAAGCTCCCTGCCCCTCAGGTACAATTTCACCAAAATTCCAGTGTGCACCATATGCCAAAAGATGCTTATCTCACACAAATGCCATACCAAACAACTTAACTTCACTCCAAAGACCTCTAAAATTTACTGCATGGGATGCACCCTGGTCCCCATTCAGGAAACTGCAGCACAAACCATTGACCTCAACACATTGAAGGTCAGATTAAGTCAAATTTTAAAAAGGTTAAAAAGTTGCAGTTTTATTTTAACCTTACACGCATTCAAATACTGTAAGAAGGTGACAAGTGGCATTGTTAGTTATACTACATGACATAAGCCATTTAATGTTATTTTTACTAGGTTCTAGTAGCAAATTTCATTTTGGCTCCCTGGTTGTTTAAATTTGATGAAGTTTCAATTTGGGTGTAATTTAAGCTAAACTGTTGTTTAGGGTCAAGGAGGATGGAAACTGCATGTACAATGCCTGTTCTTTAGCTATCAGTGAAAAAGAAGACATGTCTCATCTACTGAGAGCATTAACATCTGCTGAACTTTACCTCTATTCTGAATTCTATGCCTCTCATCCCCATTTTGCAACACTTCTTGCCTCTGAAAGATCTTCTGCCCTCTTGGTAACTTTCTTTTCTCATTCAATTTCCCATGAAGCAAGTGATTTGCTTACAGGTTTTTTTAAAAATTATGCTGATTGTGTTAAACATGAGGCACTCAAAAACTGTCAGGATAGGAGGTGGAGCCCATTTATTTGCATCATGGCATTATCTAATGTTCTTGGTCTGCCTGTATTTTCCTTTTATCCAGAAACTTGTGGTAGAAGGTATGCTATAAATTTAAGCAATGCAAAAATTTTTCCACGAGATGGTACTTGTCAAAATATTGAACCAATCCGACTACTTTGGTCCAAAGCAGGTGGTGGTAAAAATGACCTTAATCCATCCTTCAAAGCAAACCATATTGTTCCACTTTTCCTGGCAGAGAAGGGCTCTTTACAACAACCTGTAATATCCACTATTGTTCCTAAGAATGAACAGTGCCCAAAATGGAAGCAGCCAGAAAAGCAAGCCAAGATTTCTTTTCCCAAAAAGGTTTCAATTAAGATGCCTTTGGAATCAGTGAATCCAAGAGAGAATGAAACTGTAGAACCAAATCAACTTTCATCAGCATCAAATCTTCAAAATCTGATTGCCAATGTGACAGACATTGGATCTTTTTACCTGAATACTGCTAGTATGACAGATATGGAGAGGTATGAAAAGATGCTTAATGTTTGGAAGCCAGATCCAAAATTTGCATTTCCAAGCAGACAAATTCATGGAAAAAGCAGAAAATTTGTATATTCTTGGCTCATAAATTATCCTTGGCTTGCATACTCGAAGCTATTAGATGGTACTTTTTGTCTACCATGTGTTCTGTTTGGGAGAAAAACTGGTCAAAATGCATCTAAACTGGATAAGTTGATGAAAAGCCCTTTGACAGATTGGTCTTCTGCAAGTTATAGAATTAAAGAGCATCAAAATAAGTCAGAAATTCATAAAACTGCACTCGAAACGATGAACAGGTTTAAGAATGTCATGGAAAGCAAAGAGAAATCCATCGATCTTATTCAAAATGAATCTTTAGACAAAGCTGTGCAGCAAAATAGGTTGAAGATAGCTTCTATTGCCAAATGTGTTCTTCTATTTGCAAGACAAAATATTCCTTTACGTGGTCACAGAGATGATTCACAATACTACGATACAAGTGATTGTGGCAATTTTCAAGCACTTTTAGATTTTCGCGTTGAAAGTGGTGATAGGATCTTGGCAGAACATTTCAAGACGGCTCCCTGAAATGCAACATTCAGATCAAAGACTGTGCAAAATGAACTTATTTCTTGTATTGCAGAAGATGTGAACCACCAAATAATAAAGGAAATCAAGGAATGTGGTCCTTATTCAATTTTAGCGGATGAAGTCACTGATTGTTCTAATCAGCAACAGATGCCTTTGGTCATACGTTATGTTGATGGGAATGGAGATATGAAGGAACGATTCATGAAGTATATAACTTGCGACACTGGAACAACTGGAGATGCTCTGAAAACAAAGATTTTAAATTGCATTACAAATGATTTGAATTTGGATATTATGGATTGCAGGGGACAGTGCTATGATGGTGCTGTTAATATGGCTGGAAAGTACTCTGGTGTTGCATCTCGAATCCTTGAGATTAATGACCAAGCTCTTTTTACACATTGTGCTTCACACAGGCTAAATCTTGCTGTTGCTGCTTCATGCAAACTGCAGTGTATTAAAAATATGATGGAATTTGTTCGGAAAATCGCTCACTTTTTTCATACTCCAAAACGACAACTTCTATTGGAACAGATGGTAAAAAAGCATTTGAAGAACTATTCACATACAAAGCTTATAAATCCTTGAGAGACAAGATGGATTCTTCGCATCGATGCTTTGGAAAGATTTATGGATATGTACATCCCAATATCAGAAGCTATGCGAACCATTCGTGACAACGTAGACGGAAATTGGGACGATTGCTCTGCTGATGCCTTCACCTATTTCTTTGCGCTACAAAGTTTTGAATTTATCAGGACGCTGATTATTGCTAGAATGCTCCTGTGCTATACACGTTCAGCAACCATTCAGCTGCAAAGTTCTCATCTTGATTTCATTGAAGGGTTGAAGCAAGTTGACATAACTATGAAGACCTTAAGAACTGTTCGAGATTGTATTGATGCTTACCATTCCTCTTGGTTTAATGATGCTTTGATGGTTTGATTAATGATGATGCTTTTTGCAGAAAGAATGAATGCCAGTGTTGTCGCGCCATGTAGTTGTAAAAGGCAAGTTTACAGAGCCAATGCTCCAAGTAATGATGTGGAATCTTATTTTAAAATTAATATCGCAATTCCGTTTTTGGACCATCTTCTTCAAGAGCTGTCTAAAAGATTTTCTCCCCAAAATCGCATTGCAATAAAAGGAATTTCCATAGTCCCTGGGATGCTCCGAGCAGAATACAACAACAAAAGTGGCCAAAAGCGAAACTGGAAGGAAACCTTAGAAAGTGGTATGGAAGACGTAAACAATGGAACATATGCTTCTTCTATCACTGATGTATCGTTATCTGATGTTAGGAAAGTGGGGCAGCCAGCACTAACTAAGAAAGCACCAGCAAGCAAAACTAACATTGAACAGAAAGCAGTCACAATCCAACGCTTTGATAAGCTGTGGAAAAAAATTTTGAGACGTTTTGCAATCAATATGCCAATGATTTGCCTGACATATCCTTCATCTCCCACGAGGTAGACAACTGGGAATCTGCCTGGATAGATGTTCCTGATGACCAGCTGCCTAAAAATATTTCGGACACTTTGAAGATGACCAATAAGATTTCATTTCCAAACATATACGCCTGTCTCAAAATACTGGCTGTTTTGCCGGTAACATCGTGCACTTGTGAACGGTCTGCTTCCTCTGTTAGACTGCTCAAAACATATCTAAGAAGTAGAATGACCTTAGAACGACTGAATGGCCTAGCAACAACATACACTCACCGGGATAAAAAGGTAGATATTGAAAAAGTTATTGATAACTTTGCAAGGAAAAATAAGCGGAGAAACTTGTAAATATTCTTGACACTGATAACAATATGGAAACCATTGATGAAGCTATAGTTTCTGAAATATATTAGAACAGTTATCAGTTTATAAGAATCCCAATGAAGTCATAACAAAGTAACCAAAGTATTAAAGTAACACATCAATTTGTTCTACATCAAAGTGGATCCAAATATCCTTATTAAGTAAAGCACAGGAAAGCACAGTATCCAGCAATGCCATATCTTTTTATCTTTCAATGAAGAACAGTTCCTGAATATATTATTCTTATTAAGAAAAGCACATCAAAGGACAGTATCCAGCAATGCCATATCTTTTTATCTTTCAATGAAGAACAGTTCCTGAATATATAAGTCTTATTAAGTAAAGCACATCAAAGGACAGTATCCAGCAATGCCATATCTTTTTATCTTTCAATTGAGAACAGTTCCTGAATATCATATTCTTATTAAGTAAAGCACATCAAAGGACAGTATCCAGCAATGCCATATCTTTTTATCTTTCAATTGAGAACAGTTCCTGAATATCATATTCTTATTAAGTAAAGCACATCAAAGGACAGTATCCAGCAAAATAATATATTTTTATCTTTCAATGAAGAACAGTTCCTGAATATCATATTCTTATTAAATAAAGCACATCAAAGGACAGTATCCAGCAAAATAATATATTTTTATCTTTCAATTGAGAACAGTTCCTGAATATCATATTCTTATTAAGTAAAGCACATCAAAGGACAGTATCCAGCAATGCCATATCTTTTTATCTTTCAATGAAGAACAGTTCCTGAATATCATATTCTTATTAAGTAAAGCACATCAAAGGACAGTATTGAGCAATATAATATATTTTTATCTTTCAATTGAGAACAGTTCCTGAATATCATATTCTTATTAAGTAAAGCACATCAAAGGACAGTATCCAGCAATGCCATATCTTTTTATCTTTCAATGAAGAACAGTTCCTGAATATCATATTCTTATTAAGTAAAGCACATCAAAGGACAGTATCCAGCAAAATAATATATTTTTATCTTTCAATTGAGAACAGTTCCTGAATATCATATTCTTATTAAGTAAAGCACATCAAAGGACAGTATCCAGCAATGCCATATCTTTTTATCTTTCAATGAAGAACAGTTCCTGAATATCATATTCTTATTAAGTAAAGCACATCAAAGGACAGTATTGAGCAATATAATATATTTTTATCTTTCAATTGAGAACAGTTCCTGAATATCATATTCTTATTAAGTAAAGCACATCAAAGGACAGTATCCAGCAATGCCATATCTTTTTATCTTTCAATGAAGAACGGTTCCTGAATATCATATTCTTATTAAGTAAAGCACATCAAAGGACAGTATCCAGCAATGCCATATCTTTTTATCTTTCAATGAAGAACGGTTCCTGAATATCATATTCTTATTAAGTAAAGCACATCAAAGGACAGTATCCAGCAAAATAAAATATTTTTATCTTTCAATTGAGAACAGTTCCTGAATATCATATTCTTATCAAGTAAAGCACATCAAAGGACAGTATCCAGCAATGCCATATCTTTTTATCTTTCAATGAAGAACAGCTCCTGAATATCATATTCTTATTAAGTAAAGCACAGCACAGGACAGTATCCAGCAATATAATATATTTTTATCTTTCAATTGAGAACAGTTCCTGAATATCATATTCTTATTAAGTAAAGCACAGCAAAGGACAGTATCCAGCAATGCCATATATTTTTATCTTTCAATGCAGAACAGTTCCTGAATATCTTCTTATTATTAAGTAAAGCACAGCAAAGGACAGTATTGAGCAGTACAATGTATTTTTATCTGAACAATTTTTTGGTGGTACCGAACTTGAAAATGGCTTTGAGAAAAGCAAACATTTCATAACATACTTCTCGAAGCTTTTTCGTGTGACACTCCTCAGAGTATAAAACGTCAGAATAATGGTCCGAAAGAACACGATGGAAAATATATACCCAGTTGTGGATCGAAATAGACCAATCAGAAAAATAGAAGCACGTTAGCACCATATTTTTATCTTTCAATGCAGAACAGTTCCTGAATATCTTATTATTATTAAGTAAAGCACAGGAAAGGACAGTATTGAGCAGTACAATGTATTTTATCTGAACAATTTTTTGGTGGTACCGAACTTGAAAATGGCTTTGAGAAAAGCAAACATTTTATAACATACTTCTCGAAGCTTTTTCCTGTGACACTCCTCAGAGTATAAAACGTCAGAATAATGGTCCGAAAGAACACGATGGAAAATATATACCCAGTCGTGGATCGAAATAGACCAATCAGAAAAACAGAAGCACGTGACCGTCATATTTTTATCTTTCATTGCAGAACAGTTCTTTAATATCATAGAGTCCAGTTTAGATGCGAGGATGGTTGAGTGTATAGAGTTGCGATTCAAGGGTCTGTGGTCCTATTTCCTGACATGAGCAAACTTTCAAACAGTTTGAGGAGAGTTTATTTTTATCTGTATTTCCAGTTGTAGAAATCACGAGGTCTGGTCATATCGAGAGGAAGGACCAGAACACTGCTCGATAAGCATAGCTTCTCAGTCTCCTAAAAACTACCTTTGAAAGCTAGGTAGTTTATAGAAAAATACAAATCGAAGGTGACCAGTTGCCATTTTTAAAATGGGGAACCTCCTTCCTGGCAGTTATACCAACTTGTAGCTTTTCTTGACAAATAATTTCTAATTATGATCCTTTGGTTTGTAAATTCGAACCAATCCGGATGCCGATTCCCCATTTTTGGTTTTTTTCTCTGTTTCCTTTCTCTCATGGGCTCTGCTCTATCCGTTCCTATCAGTTCTCAGCAAAGGACTCTGCTATGACAAGTTTATCATTGACATTGTTGGAGAGTACTAAAGACGCCACGAGTGATAGTTTTTCTATGAAAGACAGTTTGAATAAAGGAATCAGTGCTATTCTATGGACTCTGTTAAAAAGCGTGCTTTTTTCATCAGTAATCAGACGTTATACCTAAAATCTTTTGGTTAGTAACTCGCGTCGAACGAAGACCACGAAGTACGTACACATTTATTCCTGTTAATGTTTATGTTTTCAAAACTCTTTATACTGTCTGTTGAACTTTTTATATAACTAGACCATTTTCATCACTCATTTTACAAAAACGCCTACTGCATTGTTTGACCACGCCTTTTGACCACGCCCGTTGACCCCACCCTTTGACCCCACCCATGTATGCTTTTGGTCTATTTTGTAAGTCAGTCAGAATTTACTCTGGATCCGCCCCTGGTTCTTCTTTATTTACAAATATTTCAAACAAAGATTCTTTAACATTATCAATTCCACGACACCTAGAGCACCGGTGTATCATCCACTGTTTTGAATCTGAGTTGCAGACAATCATATTTATGAGGTCCTTGTATTGATTTGACATACGGGCAAAGTCTAACAAAAGTTTAACGTTCTGGTGTAATGTGCAAACACATACATAATGGGTTCCTTTTGGGCCAACTGGAACACACCATTTCGGCCTTAGACTGGCAAACTTTGAAAAGACAATGTTGCAAAGAGGCTGCTGTTCTCTGAAAGCAGTATATAGCTCTCGAATGTTGAATAGAATAACACGCTTTAAAATTTGTTGTCTTTTCCCGATGCTGATTGAGTCTTTTTTTCCTGGTAGCTGTCGCGAGAACTCGTCATCACAATAGAATTATATCACCAAATCTATGATTTCCTTCTTCAGCGTTTTTCCTCTTATTTCGTCTGGCATTTTGATGATTCCCTTTTTCTATCTTGAGAAGCCTTGCTTCCTGAATAGTTGCCTTGGAGACCTTAAACTCTTGAGCTGCCTTCCTGTGGGTCCACAAATTTTGAGTTGAAGTTAAAATTTGGATATCTTTGGTGCCTATTCGCGACTTACAACTTCTCTTTAATTAGATGTATCAAGTGATCGCGATCCTGAACTTTGAGTTTGATTTCAGTAGCTTTTGCATCTTCTGTGTCATCTGGCGCTAAATCCTCTTCATCAACATCAAGCACTGTTGCTACTTTCTTTAAAAGAGATTCGTGAGCTTGGTGAATCTTTCTCTTCTCATGGGAAAGAACTGAATGCTTTGGAACAGCGTGCAGCTTCAATAGGGAAACATCCAATTCATGAAGTGTTGCATCTAGTGAATCTTTGCCAGAAGAACATGATACCTCTTTATCAAAATCTTCCTCAAACGCTTCACTGATAGGGTCGCTCTTTGTCTCATTCATTCGAATTTTAGAAGAGGGGCAAAGCTTTTTACCAGGAACAACATCAAATCCTCTGGTTACCAAATCCCTTGCATTTGACAATTTGATTTACTTGAGACCACAAGGCAAAAAGTTTTTTGCGCAAGAGAGTACTTTTTGATTAGCAGCTGCTCGTGATGCAAACAGATATCATCATCTTTGTTAATCAACGAAAACCCAGACCTTGAAAATATCAGTTCTCTTACATCACAATCGATTTAATCCAGCCTTTTACTTCCAACCATTCTCGAAAACGTGAACTTCTGACACCCTTATTTTCCTACAGAACACATTTCTGCTACAGGTTTTTGGGAAAAAAAATGCTTTGCTGGTAGAGTACACCCTTTAATATAACGCATAAGACTGAGCTAAGTGAAAAGGAAATTCAACTTCTACTCATGCATCTCCTGTTATGAAACATGAGCAATTGAAAAAGAGGTATTGAATAGCAGGAAACGACACCTCAAAATATTAAACAAAAATAGCTTTTAACACCTGTGCCTAACTGAAATAACAACAATATGATATATAAAACCAATAATGATTTCCTTTTGTATGCAACTTAATGACTTACAATAGATGTTTTCACACAACTATTCAAAAGGAGTAAAAGGGGATATCATTACTACATTAGAGTGCCCACACATAAGAAAACTACCCACTTATTTAACGATAACAAATTCAGTTATCTTTCTGTTACTCGCTAGAATTTTGTTTTAAAGAGCTTGACACGTTTTTTTGAAAAAATGGCTGTTAACAAAAAACGTGCTAGTAAAGGTCTCAAATGTTTAAGAATCGTTATCTTTACAACACGACCCGATAGCTCAGCGGTAGAGCACTTGATGTACAAAGTCAAGGGTCGTGAGTTCGATCCTCGCTCGGGTCGGTTATTTTCCTGCATTCTTTATTAATTATCTTTAAAAATTCTGTAAACTATCTCAATTTTCCAACATCCGAAAATCATGGGAGGGCAGACAAAACTACAACTGAAGAATGATATCGAGAAGAGCAGTGTTCCCTTAGAGCTTTACTGAAATATGCCCAAAAAAATCGAAATAACCGGAATATCCACTACAGAGAAAAACAGTGAAGATTATAGCCATAACCCCCCAAAGTTGCTTGAAGATAATGGCTGGTTGCAGAACTTGCATTGCTGGGAGAGTTCAGAGATAGAAATTCCTTCGTTCAAAAGAGTTTTTTTGGTCGGCAGACAATGCAAAGAAGCTTGGACGAAACGTTTACAAATGCTCAGGTTAATCATTAACACTGCAAGATTGGATCGAGAGCAAGCGGGCAAAATCGATACCACAGTTTCACTACTGGGCCACAGTTATTGAATTGGAAGCGTTACTCTTAAAGTTAGTCCAGAGTCTATGTGAACCAAACTTTTCAATGTTTGTACAGACTCTTGAAGAAATTGTGCCATGGGTATTTGCATTAGATCATACCAACTATGCACGGTGGCATCCTATCTTTATTCAAGACCTAAAGATGCTTTCCTCTAGACATCCTTCAATTCACAAAGAATTTATGGAAGGGAACTTTACAGTAAAAAAGACAAGAAAGGCCTTTTCATCTATTGCTGAAGATCAAGCTCATGAGTAGAATAGTAAAGTTATAAAAATTGACGGTGGAGCGATCGGCCTTCTCGACAAAGAAACCGCTCTGCTGAAATGGATGGTTGGGGGACAGAAAATGCCCAGTTAGTTAACGAATTCAAGAATTACGACGAACAGAGTGAGGATTAAGACAAAATTCCAAAGAAAGAGTTGCCACATCATGAAGACTCAAATTCTTTTGAAAAAAGCGTTTTCGTAAAGATGTTGCATCGCTCAAAGCAACGTTGTCAGAGATAGGAAATCCATTCAATGAACGTGATATTTTTTTTCAAATAATGACAAAAAATGTCATGACTGATTATTCAATCAAGTCAGAACAAAACGCTAAAAATATCAGAGAGGCGCAGTATCAAGCTAACATCACGGAGAGACTGCTGACTTGCAAGAAATCAATCTATCAAGTTATACCGAAAAACAAACTCTCTCTATTTTGCAACAAGAATGTAGTGAAATTCTCAAAAGATTAATTGAAAATGATTTCTCTTCAGCAGAACCAAAAGCTCTATGTTTCTTTTCCTTATCTGACCTGGCTGCATGTGCTTTTTTTCTCTTCATTGTACTTTTCTGAACAGAAGGGAAAGGAGTGCTTTTTAGCTTCAAATTTATTTCACATAAAAAAGCAGCAAGTTTATTAATGACGGGCATCAAATCTTCTAAAATTTGGGTATAAAACTCCATTTCATTGGCTTCTGGTAGTACTTCATTGTGCTGAAATAGGTTAGCTTTCCTTTCTTTCACTTCTTTCAGAAAATTAGAAGCTTTTTTGCAGTGGTTTTCTAAAAAATCCTTTGAGGCATTTGCAGCACTAATGTCTGAGGGTTTTAATGTCACCCCAGCTTCAGCAAAGTTGTGAACATTGATCCAATTCCCATCCTTACTGCTTGAACAGCTCTCAAAAACTTTCAGAAAACTCATCTTAGCTGTCTCAAATTGCCATTGAACTGCAAGCATATCTGCGAAAAGTAACTTGGACCATCTGGGAATAGCTTTCTTTGTGAAGAGATTGGATGACATTATTGTAAAATTTCTGCTTTTCATTGACAAGTGAAGGGATTAAAAGCTCTTGAACATCTTTTGGTACTAGAAGCAAAAGAATCTCTCTAAGGCTGTTGTCATGTAATTGCAAATACTAGTGATAGAAATCCTGTCATCTAGTTGGTTAATGCAAAATTAGAAGGTGATTCGAATAATTTGCACTTACTGAAGGTCATCAACACGACCTAAAGGGCCTGTTTTTGTACAGTACTGTTCAGTACTGGTGCATTTTCAATCAAAAATCAAGGAAAAATTCAAACTGTAAAAGTGTGTCCCCTAAAGTGCAAACTAGCCAATCTAGTACAAACACCTTTAAACGCCGTTGAAAGGACTAAATCAGTTATAATCAAATGAAACTCACACCTAGTAGGAAGATTAGCCCTTGCATCCTTTTGGATCTTTGAAGATTCTTAATGGCTTTCTGCTGGCGAGAGCTTCTTCACCTTCCAACGAGCCACAAACCTTTTGATATGGCCTACTTTTGTCATGCCAACATCCTTCAGCATCTCCAGAATGTCTGACTCATCAGCTTGAGCCAAATTTCAGGAAGCTCTCTAAGTAGTCAGAAAAGCGGTTTCCATGTTCTCCATTTTGTGCAAGGCTGATGCTGCAACTAATCAACGAAAAACGAAAGAAGCAGCGACCAGGATTTTGAAAGAGCCTCACTATGATCTACAAAATTTGCGCCATTTGGAGTGAAGGCCATGTTTTTTAGTTGAATGCATGAAAATCACGAAAAAAGTACACACACGAAAGACTGCAATTATGGATAAAGAGCAGCCTGTGAAAAGTGGGCACGAGAAGCGTGCATTTATCCGAAACATTCCCAAAGTCAATGACTTTGGGAAAAATACTTCATTACAAGCCTGTACTATTCATGAAAGCCGTGAAGTACTTACAGCGTTTATTGATAGATTTAAGGATAATACACAAAGATCAAACAATTTGCGTGCTCTGCGTTAGCTACTGGACTGTTTACTTGCAGAAATACCTCTTCTAGATGGCTCTGAAAAAGTGCAATCGTTCCTTGAGTGTCAGACAGCTTTTGAAGTATTTGTGCCATACCAAAATGATGGAAAGTGTGCAGATCTGATAAAAACTGACAGACATGTTAAGAAACAGCTTAAAGAGCTACTTTGTCATTCAGAGTACGGATTGTGTATTTATATTGTTCATACAGACAAAGGACAGTGGATCGTTTTTCGCCCTGATAATGTTTGCCTTGAGGCCTTCTTTGCAAAGTTTCTAGGAGAGGTTGACCCTAGCACAGTCCCACTTCTGGGTAAAGAAGTGGTGAGAAAGATTTTCAATGTATGGATACAGAGAGGGACAAAAACGTATTAAGAGTTGTTTTGAGTATAACACACAGTCATAGAGATTTAGATGAACTTGGCATAGACAGTGACTCAATCACCTCTGACAGAAAAGCTGTTTTTGGCTACTCTGAATTGTATGGAGATGCAACAAAAGAGGCGGAAACAATAATAAATAATAGTCTCCATAAACGATTAAAGAAATGTTCCTCTGAGTTGAAGCAGAAAATAAATCTCTTGACAACAAAGATCGTTATTTGGAGTAAAGCTCAGACAGATGAATTTTCAGAAGAAATTGACGGTCTAAATTCTAGAAAGCAAGACCTAGAAAGCATGATTGCCAATGATGAGAAGCAAAAGCTAGTATTGGCAGGTATGCTCAAAAGGGCACGAGCAAATATAGTCAAAGAGAGACGTTTGAAGATGAGGAGGCGAGGTGGTGGTCGCAAGCGGCTGATGGATGAGGATGATGAGCAGCATTAGCTAAATGGATCACCAATAAAGCAACTGCTCATAGAAGAAGAAAGGACTCAGTATTATACCTTTATCACCGCGTATAGAAGCGTGACTTTCTCAAGATTGTTAACTACAATAAAGTGAGGCGAAATTTGCCTTCAATCAGGTCCACCACTGCAGCACCAAAAAACAAGTTGTCAAGACAAGCCAAAAATCACCTTGGTAAAGGCCTATTCTGCTGCAAGAAGCCTAAAGCAGAAAGTACTTCCAACTTACTTACCCATTTTTGTCTTGCTCACAAATAGAACAAAGTGTGAACTTTGTGTAGGCAGGAGAATCAAGAATTGACATTGTTTAGAAGTTTTGATGATAAGACATATGTTTGTCCAGAAACTAGCACTGGTACCCAAATTGCACGTTCCCAGATAGTTTTCTGTCCAAGTAAAGATGCCATTGCAAGAAATTCAAGCATTATGACTTTCCAAAGTCAATGCTGAACTGTACACTTTGAACTTTTCTTTATATGGATAAAAATGTGTAAATAGCAGTTAAGACTGAACTTATAAAAACAACACAGCAGAATACTTATAAAAACAACACAGCCATGTAGTTGTTAGACGAAAATACTTTGTGGGAAGTTCTGGAAGTGTTTGGGGAAGTCATCTGATGAGTAACAGACACAAAGAACCTATTCTCCATGAATGCAACAATGGTAGTAGCAGTATAAAATCCCCAGTTATCAAAGGATGGGTAGTCAAAAGAAGGGATTGCCTGGATAGTTTTAAAGATCAGACTGTAACAGAAAATCTTATAATGATGAAAAAGGGAGAAAACCTGCATCGCCAGTGTCGGAAATTTTCCATTGCTTTCGGGCATTTTTCTTTTAACCATAATTGCTACACGTAGTTGGTAAATTATTTGCTATAAATACAGAATTGCGTAGTGATTAGTTGTTTTTCCTACGATTCACTTAGATGGATCGCATGGTGAACTTGTAAGGATTGCGGTAGAACCTTTAACATTGCTTGTTTACTCCATAACTTGCCTACAGATACATGTTTAGGTAAATTTAGTTATAAGCGTTCGGCGTGCTAAAGGCATGCAGCGTTATTTCTACATAAAAATTGCTGTTAATTAGCTTGTTGACGTAAAACTGCACATGTTATTCTTGCTTCTTATTGGTAGTTAAAATTGGAGAATTTTTGTAGCGTTACTCAGAACCAGGGACTGTAAATTTAAAAGAGAGCACGTTAATTGTGAATTTAGATGCATCGTAAGATGTAAAAACGATACCAATGAACAAGATAGCAGAGCAAATTTGTCTTGTTATTCTTCAGCGTTCATCTTTAGATACTTCAAAAAATCTTTAGAATTAGCAACTGGGGAGTTTATAGTCCCAAAAGCCAGTATGAGAAAGATAAACTTCTATTTCTGCAGAAGTGATGTGAAGACCTCCTCAAGGAATATCATGAATTCACAAATTTGAATAAAGTGGAGTTTGAAACTGGGAATTCATTGTTGACACAATTGAACATTGTCCTGTTGTCCGCAAGGAATTTATACCAAACAGTAAGCAATGCAGATAATACTGGTGATAGTCTTGTGTTTCAGTTCAATAGCTTATTGGAAAAAATTGACTCATGCTTGGAAACTTCAAGAATTGTGCAGCCTAGTTATAAGCCAAGAATTGTTGATCTCACTGATGCAGGGCCTGGTGTAGGAATTACTAATAATGAAGTGTCTTTTCGCATTGCTCAAGAAATAAGATTTTGTAAATATGATTTCTACATAAGGCGTCACTTAGCCCCTGGTGACAGCAGTCAGAATGAAGTTGAAAGAATTCAGAGAGCTGTTGGTTAGTAATCCCCTTTTTAATAATTTTGAAGGAAGTCTTATGCTGAGGTGAAATATTGTTTTCTGATTTTTTTCCCTTGAATAGAAACTGGATGCATTTTATTTTGCTACTTGAAGTCCCAAATCAATACTCATCAAATGATTCAAATCATACTAACATAAGAACCTTGCAGATGTAACATATCTGTCAGATTAATGAAACATGGAATTCAAAATTTATCAATTGCGTTCCTATCTGTTTTGACACATTTTGGCAATATTTTCAGATGCATTTTACTTTTTCTTTTAAAAATGAAAATTGTTTTTGATGACATATATACATTTAAAACATCTTATGCCCTACAGTATAATATGTGATTTTTTAAGTACATGATATTTCATATTTATTATATTGTCTATGTGAAACTGACATGAACAATCTCACTATTATTCAACTTGAAGCAAATGAGACTGACCTTATGAAATTTAATGCTTTCAAAGTATGTGAGGAAGTTGCCCAAAGGATAGATGGAGAAGTTGCTCCACAGGGTTCCATGAAGGCTTATTTCACTGAGGATCTGAAAGACTTGTTCTTCTGGGTTATAAAATGTTTGCGTGATTACCTTACAAATAAAGATGCAAGAAATTGTAAAAATTTGCCAGGCTTTCATTACTACAAGTTTTTACAAAAGTTCATGGATCAGCACAGAAAAAGGGGGAGAAATATTTGCAATTTTTGAAGTTCGGTTGTAAAGATAAAGGGAATGTTTGCTCATTTTGTTTACAACATGGATGGATTGGGACTCCTTGTAGTCGCATTCCACAGCCTATGCCAGACTATGAATCCTGTAAATTTAAATATTTGCTTATTGTAAAGACACCAACTGAAGTTGATAAGGAAATCTGGCAAGTCAATGATATGAATCCGCGGGTGCAGCTCAAAGCATGGTTTTCAAAGGGGCAAATAACAACAAAAAACATTGAAAAGATAAATAAATTTTCCAGGGTTTATGCTCTGAAAGAAGATATTGTTGTAAATGCGTTGGCTGAATTGGAGTAGAGCCTTATTCGTAAGGAGGTGAGGCTGATGGAGAAAAAACGAAAAAGAATGACAAAAGTCGAAAAAGATTTCCAGGATTATGACTTAGTGATAAAGTGATAAAGACAATGAAACTGGAGTTAGCAATAGTGATGATGATGAGACAACCAACGATACCGATTTAGAGGAGTGTTTTGACCAGTTGTTCAAAAAGACAAGATATGGAAGGCTAGCTGGAACTCATCATCTCTCAGCATACAGGTAAGTACTGCTCTTTCAGGGCCTATTTTAAGAAATTTTCAATACTGCACATTTATAATTATATTTTTTTTAGGAAATTTTGTTGTTGCAATCAGCGCAAACCGCTGTGAGCCCCAGGTGTCTTAGCCATGCAAACGTAGCGAGGAAATGCCCCGAATTTTGAACACTTGTATAGGCCATGACGCAGAAATCACAAACAGACAGACGATAATATACACAATCAACAATAACACTTCAAAACATAAACAAAACAAACAGTAGCTATAAGACTTGAATAGAAACATGGTCATTCATGTCCCGACATATCTCGTGATTTGTCGGGACAGTACAACTAAAAAGTCTTATTAGGTTCTTTATCTTTCTTTTTATTTAGTTTTTGTATGTCAGTAGCCTCCCTAAATGTTTGCACAAACCACTCCTTTTGGATTGCCTTAGAAGGCTCGACTGCTCTGTGTCGTTTTTCACTCATCCAATATAAGGCAGCAGGTCTTCGGTCAAACTCAGCAAGGGTTGGCATATTCATATTTACATACAAATTGTGGGCAAGTGTCTCGTTGGATAAACTGCTGTGGTCAGCTGTTTTCAGCTGGTTATACAGACTTATAACCCTTTCGACGTCAGCAGAATGTGCAGTACAAGCTGCTATTCTTGCATATACAGTGCACAAAGTGCTGAATTCCTTCATTCTGGAGAAGTACTCTACCGACTCTAACAATGACAATGACTTCAATGCAGGTATATTTTTGGCATCAATATACTCTTTCGATAAACAGGGCAGTGAAAGATCAGCTGCAATCTTTTCATGAACATTAACTAATTCATTATCAGTGGAACGAAAAGAAATAAATTTCTTTAGCATGCTGCTGAGCATTTCGTCATATGAAAGCCTCTCTTTAATGAAATTTTTTAACGATTCTAATATTTGATAGCGAACAGCTGGAAAACTTCGCGAAGAATCACTTACGTAACGATGGTGTTCATTTCTTCTTGGATCCCTATTTTTCTCATTCAATTGTTCACCATGAAAAATGTTTTTCTCTTGGTCAAAATCTTTGTAAAAAGCAGCTTCCCAGCCTCCAACAACTCGTGATTGATCGAGGAGATGAAGCCTTTTAAGGCAGTCAGCTTTCCATTCGTGTAGATCTGTTGAATTGAACTTGTCATCTTGCATTTTCTTGTGATATCTTGAAAAAACAAATCACCAAGAAAAGCTAAGAGCTGCACGTTTTGGATAGCTGTGAGGTATTTGAAGTAGCCTTGCGATGATTGGTCTGTTCCTGTTTTAAAGTAATTCACCAAAGCCCGCCAAGAAACGAGTAAAATATCGACTTAACTTCTTGCACACTTTTGGAAACGCTTTTCCAAGCTAAGTCCATTCTGTGTGTGGCGCACCACACCTTTATCAATGGCAAGCCAAATTCTGTATGTTCTTCAGTTAAGGTTGCCCAGAGACTTTTCTTATGTCCTGTATTAAGGTTGGTGCCATCCGTTACAAGTGAAGTCATCTTTTCTGCAACCGATTTCCAATTCGAAGTTATGGATACAGCATCTTTCACTGCTTGCACGTATCCTTGTGTGCCCCTGTCTTTTGGCTCTGAAGCCCAAGAAACAGAACCTCTAATTTCCCTTCCTGGTTGATAATTTTTGCAATCACATGGCAGTTGTAAACTCTTCGCCTGTCAACTGATCCATTGCAACGAAGTGAAAGTGCAAGACATTTTTCAAGCTTTGATTTGACGTTATCTTGATCTGTCACGTCGATGCATTTCAGAAAGGCTTTATGCTGGCTTGGAGTGATGTATTGGAAAACCGAAGACGGTGGATTGAACGCACTGAACACTTCTTGAAAATCTAAGCCAGCAGCTATCATGTTTGCTATTTCCCTCGATGGCCAACTCCAGGCAGAGAGAGTGAGCTTTTTTGCATCATTGAAAACGTTTATCATAAGTCTTGCTATTTTGTTTTGTAACTAAGCACTTGCTTTTGCTACCGTGCTTCCTAATTGACTCTTGTATTCTCTTTGCTGGGGTTAAACGTGATGCCTGTTCTGCTTCAACAGCTTTTGCGTGCATTTCGCTTCTAAGATGTTCATCAAGAACCTCTTTTCGTGGAATTGTTCCTTCACTTGTACAAATAGCTGGAATTCTCTTTGACTTGCCAAATGTCCTGATTGTGGCTTGCTGATTGTAACAGGTATCACAACGGACATAGCTTCTTCCTTTAATCCCTCCACCCAGTTTAAAATAATAAAAATTTGAACTAAATTTTGTAGAAATACTGTAATCAAGAGATTCAATTTTTTGGCTATCAGCTCAGGCTCCTGAGGGGTATCCAATTGTAGATGAGGATGTATTACAAGTTTCTATCAAACTTCTGGTACTGTTGCTGTCATCTTCATTGGCAAATGTACTTTGTTCATTTTCTTTGGTTTCCTTACTATTTGCTGACATGTTTGAATCGTTATCTTCATTAATATCTTTGCTGGCCTCTTCATCCTGGTGTTTTTTAATGAAGAAGCTCAGTTTGCTTTGTTGCAGCAACTTTGTTTTCTTTTCGGGTGCATTTTGCTTGTCGTTGTTGTTGCTTGTCTTTGCCATTCGCTTTTTTGAACCAGAGCATAAATTGCACATTCTTGTGTCGTCTGGCAGAAGAGTTGAACAGAAAACATTGTGTGCTGGGCTACCGCATGATATGCATTTATGCATTGTTGGTCTCTCGGCATCTTTACAAATGCTGCAAATTTCGGTCATGGCCATGGGATGAAACTCAAATTAACTATTCTAACTGGCAAAACATGCTGACTGACTACTCAGTAATCAGTGAGCTTCTGCTAGATGCCCAGAGCATGTTAGGTCAACTGATAAATTGTTACTGAATGTTTTGTCTTCCACAAGATAAATTACGAAATTTACAGCAGTGCTGACATTTACAAGTAGATGTTTTGTTTTTGGTTCCGGGCATTTCGTTTTGTTGTAAGTTTTGATAAGAGAGTCTTTCCGATGGTCATACGAGATTTACAATACATGACCCCTATATCGAACTGACGAAGAAAATTCACATTTTGTGAACAATGCAGGAATCTGGGATACCCGCAAATAGACATTTTCACAAATCCCAAAATTCAATACTGCACATTTTCGAAATCAATACTGCACGTTTATTAATTAATACTGCATAAAGTGTGCAATACTGCACACTAAAATAGGCCCTGTGCTCTTTGTATCTTTTACACAAAATGAAGCAAGAAGACTTTTCTTTGTTGATAAGCTATTATAGCATTTAGAAGATTCTTAGCTAGAAAATTGAGATGTTTGTCTTTAAATGCTATTCCTGCTTTCCCTTCTTTATGCAAGGTTGTGAGAGTACCTATTCATGTTGGTACTGTAGCAGGTCTTGTACAGATCAGCATCACAAGAAATTTGAACATTTCCCGAGCATTTCAACAATTTTTTGCATTCTGTTGTGCAACTTGAAAGCTTTGATAATGTTATCAGGAGTTCTCTAATTAGCTTTATATAAGCTTTATATATATTTACTGAATTTTATAAAGTGTTTGTTGTTTGCACCCTTTTCAGGTAAATAAAAGTGCAACAGCAATGAAAGGTAAATGCAAAGTGAATCAACAGAAAACTACTCTGAAAAGAACAAGTAAAGTAAAGTATAAAATATTTGGGTCTCTATCAGATACTGTACATAGCCACTGGGGTATGAAATGTTTTTCTTATTTTTTATTGGGGTATCAAAACTTTTAGAGAAAATTAGAAGGGGTGTGAAAACTTTTGACCTGTTTTGAATTTCTAACCCGCCCCCATACCCGGAGTTTTAAACGGCTGGCCCCTAAGAGCTGTCAACACAGATGTTGTTGTTATCGCCATCTCACATTTTCATTCACTAGAGGTTGAGGAATTATGGATAGATTTTGGTGTCGGGAAATCAAGACGGTGGTTCACTCGTATGTACCACTCGTATGCTTTGGAACAGGACGTTTGCAAAGGCCTCCCATTTTGGTATGCATTTACTGGCTGTGACACTGTGTCGTCATTTTCTGGAAAAGGAAAGAAATTAGCTTGGAACACGTGGAAAGCTTTCCTGAGGCCACGGATACCTTTGCAAGGTAAGTGTCTTTAAGTAACTAAATTATCTTTTTGATAGTACAGTTTATAGCTTGTTGTCACAGACATACAAGAGAACTTCAGAGCAAAAAAAAATCTTCTTGTATCTAAAGAAGTGCATTTGTCAGATTGTCGATTGGTGAGAAAGCCAACCTAGGGACATTGATGACAAGATGATAGAGTGTTTCGTAGTGTTGATGTACCAAAGAACGTCTACACTCAAGACGACATAAACGAGTCCCACCGACATTTGTTCACCAAGAAAGGTTGCCCAAGTGAAAGTTTGCCACCAAAAAGTGATGCACTTCACCAACATACAAGATGGGCTATTTTTCTAGCTGGGTAGGTATTAAAGAACTATTCACGTTGAAGTTTGCAGAGGCATGTATTGGTAACATTGGGCGATCTGCCTTCCTTGAAGGCGAAAAAAGCTTTGGATATTAGACCAATTCTTCAAGGTTCTTGAAGCTCCTTTTTGCTTTCACGTCATCAAACATCATCAAATGTCCTTTTCTAAAAGTGTTGTAAAATCAGAATTGTCATCTTTATAAGCGATTCGTGATGCCATCTCGTGGAGGTGATTTCTTTTATTATTAAGGCATCTCTCACAGATCATTCATTCAAGAGGACAGTAGTTGAACTGGGAACATACAAGATGGGCTATTTTTCTAGCTGGGTAGGTATTAAAGAACTATTCACGTTGAAGTTTGCAGAGGCATGTATTGGTAACATTGGGCGATCTGCCTTCCTTGAAGGTGAAAAAAGCTTTGGATATTAGACCAATTCTTCAAGGTTCTTGAAGCTCCTTTTTGCTTTCACGTCATCAAACATCATCAAATGTCCTTTTCTAAAAGTGTTGTAAAATCAGAATTGTCATCTTTATAAGCGATTCGTGATGCCATCTCGTGGAGGTGATTTCTTTTATTATTAAGGCATCTCTCACAGATCATTCATTCAAGAGGACAGTAGTTGAACTGGGAAAGGATGAAGTGTGAGAAGGAAGAACCGCAGGATAGGCTGTCTGCCAGATTCTGTGAATCTTGCAATGAGATTTTAAAATGAAAGGTATACAGGAACAAAGCAATACAACGACGAGAATCCAATGTCAAGAAATAAATTTTCAAAATAAATTAAATTTAAGAGTATACTAATATTTCGCCCGGCAAACAGGGCTTCATCAGAGTAAAAAATAGTGGTATACTCTTAAATTTAATTTATTTTGAAAATTTATTTTGTGACATTGGATTCTTGTCGTCGTATTGCTTTTTTCCTGTATACCATTCACAGGATGAAGACCTTCATAACTTGTTTTAGTTTTACAGTTTCCATATACTTGGCAATACGCGATAGAGTATGTAACTTTTGTTCAGCTCTTTTGTATAAGGAGGTTACTTGTGATTTTAAGGACAAATTCGTATCTAATCATAGGCGCCGACTTTTATTTTTCCCAGGGGGGGGGGGGGGGGCTCAAAATTTAGATTAAAAAAATTTTAAAAAGTTAAAAGGTAGAGAAATTCCCTGTTGCTTTAATAACGTAATACAACATATGTAGTATGTATAATAACACAACAAAATATTTAAATAAAGCTGATATAACTTCATGATCTACAGAATCACCAGTTTAGTTCTTTGATTAGTGTTTCTTCGATGGAATAAAAGTGTTTTTCGGACGGATGATCTCGAGATAAAATCGTCTAGCAACTCATCCTTTGGCCTTTGAGATAATCCACCACGGATTATACCTTCCTTCAGCTGTTCTGCGCTGAATTTTTAGCTGATTGGCGGATTTCTAACGAAATTCTGAGGGGTCGATTATTGAGCCCCCGAGCCCTCACGTAGTCGGCGCCTATGTATCTAATATAATACCCAGTAATTTTTCTTCTGAACTCTCAGCAATTACTTCGTTGTCAATTCTTATAGATAGGTTGGTGTTCTTTATACTGATGAAAAACATCAGGTAGCATTTATCTCCATTTAATTTCATGTAATTGTCTAAGAACCATTTAGATAAAATTGTAATATAATTTTCTAACTTTCTAATTATTTCATTATGCATATGATCACTGACATATATAGTTGTGTCATCCGCATAGTTACAAACCATACTGTCAGACACAAACATAAATAAATCGTTTCTGTAAATGTTGAAAAGGAGAGGTCCGAGGACAGAACCCTGAGGCACTCCATGGCTTATATTCTTCCATTCACTGTAAGATCTATTAACTTTAACACATTGCTTTCTAAAGTTCAAAAAGCTCTATATGACATTTAAAGCTTTTCTTGTGAAACCATATGCCTCTAGTTTAGCAATTAATAGATCGTGGTTTAATCAATCGAATGCTTTGGAGAGATCTACGAAAATAGCCCCTGTGCTCATTCTGTTGTCTAATGCCTTTTTGCAGTTTTCAACAAAACGTAATAGGGCATGCTGTGTCCCATGCCTTCCCTAAAACCACAGTTTAGAGGATTTAGAAAGGTATTAGCATATGGCTTTATCTACTTTTCCATTAGTCGCTCAAATATCTTAGACATTGATGGCAAGACTGAAATAGGTCTAAAGTTTTGCTTTACAAGAGCATCGACTATCTCAAATATAGGTGATACATAAGCTTCTTTGGGGCTTTCAGGGAAGCTACTGTTTTCTACGCACGTGTTTAAACTAATATGAAGAAATGGGGCAAAAATTTCACAATTTGCTTGAAGTATTTTTGCGGGCATGCTTTAAATTGGTTAAGCTTTTTTTGGGTTCAGACTCTTGAGCTGATCAAAAACATTGATGGAATTCAACCTCATTAAACTAAAATAGTTCCTGGGGTACCCATTGCTTTTTGATCATTTTAATACTAGGGTGGTTTTTGTATTTGTATACTGATTTATCTATAGGGTCTTCGATGTTTATTGCGAGGAAGAGGTTGGCTTCATTTTCTGTAATTTCTAGCTCATCGGTTATATTTGTAAAGTATTCGCTATAAGCTTCTTTGGGGCTTTCAGGGAAGCTACTGTTTTCTACGCACGTGTTTAAACTAATATGAAGAAATGGGGCAAAAATTTCACAATTTGCTTGAAGTATTTTTGCGGGCATGCTTTAAATTGGTTAAGCTTTTTTTGGGTTCAGACTCTTGAGCTGATCAAAAACATTGATGGAATTCAACCTCATTAAACTAAAATAGTTCCTGGGGTACCCATTGCTTTTTGATCATTTTAATACTAGGGTGGTTTTTGTATTTGTATACTGATTTATCTATAGGGTCTTCGATGTTTATTGCGAGGAAGAGGTTGGCTTCATTTTCTGTAATTTCTAGCTCATCGGTTATATTTGTAAAGTATTCGCTATAAGCTTCTTTGGGGCTTTCAGGGAAGCTACTGTTTTCTACGCACGTGTTTAAACTAATATGAAGAAATGGGGCAAAAATTTCACAATTTGCTTGAAGTATTTTTGCGGGCATGCTTTAAATTGGTTAAGCTTTTTTTGGGTTCAGACTCTTGAGCTGATCAAAAACATTGATGGAATTCAACCTCATTAAACTAAAATAGTTCCTGGGGTACCCATTGCTTTTTGATCATTTTAATACTAGGGTGGTTTTTGTATTTGTATACTGATTTATCTATAGGGTCTTCGATGTTTATTGCGAGGTAGAGGTTGGCTTCATTTTCTGTAATTTCTAGCTCATCGGTTATATTTGTAAAGTATTCGTTCAGGATTTGTGCAATTTTTCGGTCGTTATTTAGATATTGTCCATTTTCCAGAAGATTAATCATTGCTGATACTTGTACTTTATCCGTGAGAACCGGTTTGACTGTTTTCCATAACTTTCTATTATTAAATTTTCCTAGTATTGCGACACATTTATTTCTCTGATGCTTGTATGCGTTCCAGTTTTCATTGGTCTTATTCCTGTTGTATTTATTCTTTAGCTTAAATCAGTGCATTATTGCTTTTCGCAGTTCTTTGGTCATGAACGGACCATCATTTGCACGAACATATTTTTTCTTGATTGGAGCATGCTGATAAAGTACTTTTGTCAAGTTTGTGCTTATACAATCAAAGGACACTTTTCCTGATAAATCGTTTATGGTATTAGCAATATCATGTGTAAAGTTTATCGTGCTAAACTTTGTATAGTCTCTGTATTGAATTATCCTCGGACCTTTCTTGATATACCCGCCTTCGAGAAAGGTCAGGATTATTGTGTGAAAGTCAGAAAGCCCCGTTTCAAATTTTGTCGTGCTTTTAAGGCTGGAATTTTCTATTTGTTAGAATTAAATCAATGCACCTAGACTTAGCTGATTTAAAGCAGATTGGCTCCTTGACAATACTAGCAAAGTTATAGCTATCCATAAAAAATTTAATTTCACTGTCACATATTTCGCAGTTTAGGTCTACCATTAACAGAAAGTTTTCAAATTTGCTGCTAAAGGAGTCTAGGCATTTTTCTATTTCACCGAGGAAAAATTTTTTGTACTGAGATGGTAGGCGATACATACAGAGAAGTAGCCATTTTTGTTTTTTCAGATTAATTCCTCCAGCTATCGCTTCAATGCTTGGGGGAAATTGTAATTTAAGAGTTGCTTAACCGGACAGCCTTCTTTTACGTAAACTTATAGTCCACCTCCATTTTTGTTACGGTCGAGTCGAAATGATCTCATAAAACCTTCAATAACAAACTGGCTGGTAGGGAAGGTCTCATCAAGTTTTGTTTCAGCTATGGTGACTTCATCAACTTTACCTCCTGATATAATAGGCTTAAAAAGTTTAATCTTGTTTCTGATAGAATTTATATTAATATAACCTAGTATAAGAACATTTTTGTTTGTGAGTTGTAATTCATTTAGTTTCTTGTATTTGTTGTCAGTCACGTTATAAGACTGGGGTTCTAAATGGCTATTCTTGATATGGACCTTATTTATTGTGTTAGTCCTTTCAGGGACAGTTACTTCTCCTACGAGACTTTTATCGACAATTTTTTGTACAAAATGCTTTGATGGAAATTTATCTTGGTGTGAGGCATTATTTCTCATTCAGAAAGATTTTAGCTTACTTATGATGTTTTTTGCAAGTTGGGAGCTTCCTCGCTGATTCAGGTGAAGACCATGTCTTCCCAAGTGCTCCATCTGGATTGTATTTTCTCGCAAGACGTGGCATCCGACTTGGCGGGTGATTCTCTGTCGAGCTTAGTTGTCATCCCATTTTTTTGAATTTCTTAGCTATTGGCTTGAGTTTTCTCACGTTTGGAGCTTGTCAGTGGTGGCGCCAGGGGAGGGCTAGGGGGGCTACATCCCCTCCGCCGGAAGCATCTAGCCCCCCATCGGAGGAAATTTTAGGTTATTGTCGGGGCGAATTTGACAAAATAACGTATAAAAACTGCTTATTTTAGTCATTTTAGCCCCCCTGTCGGAAGCCCCAGCCCCTCTGTCGGAAGATTTCTAGCGCCACCTCTGGAGCTTGTGTGATAATTTGCTTTTTGTTGGACTTTGTTTGTTTCGTATTTCTGTCGCCTTTCATTTACACATTGTATTCTTTGGCTTTCTAGTTTTTGTTTGGCTTCTTTTTGTTCTTCATTGACGTTAATTTTTGAGTTGTTGGATGAGCATTGTTTATGTTGAGGGTCATTGTTGCTTTTCTGTTGTGTGAGTCACACGGTGTGACTGTGGTTTAGAGCACAGTGCATGTTCTCGTGGGCTCTTTGTATTAATACAGTTTGGTTTGTTGGCATTTGTTGTTTTATAAGTTTTGTTGTCCCTTGTGGCATTATCTTGATAGCTTGCTATTTTCAATTCCAAGTTGACAATTTTCCTACAATAATGTATCATTTTTTTTGTAAGTAATTCGATGGAAGTATGTAAGGCCTGAATATCATCGGTCAATTTAGTGACAATATCTAAAAATGCCATAAAGTCAGTTTTTTGAAAATCTGATTGTGACTGAGAGGCTTTTCGGCGGTTGATTTCTATGCAAGTAATTGGGGAGCCTTTAGGTGTTACTAAGCTCGTCAAGTTTTGCTAAAGATTTCGCCAAGGTTGTCCAATTTATTTTCCAAAGCGAAGTAAGACTGCTCTCCTTTGGCTGTTAGGTTTACTTGTATTGTACCAGATTCTATCAAACGTGCAATGTGGTCCTTTATGCGTTCCTGGAGTGTGAGTGTTTTTATCCTCGATGAGTGATTTTATTGTAAAGTCATCCATTTTTTGCTTTAATACCTTGCTCTATACGGCCGATACCAAAAGACTGATTTCAAACCGCCTCTACGTGTGTACGGTATAGTTGACCAATGTACGGTATAGTTTATCAGTAGAAACCAGATAAAAGAGGACAATTTTCTGGTATTATTATTTATCTTTATCGACACATCCGTAAGAATTACCTAAACAGATACCCTATCCAATTACAGCAACAAATTCCTAAGCAAATTACGGCAGACCCAAAACTTGACACGACTTAACTTCGCGGCTTCACAATAATTACTTCAAACAACAAAGGAGTGATGACAACAATAGTGGCGATGGGATGATGCAATAACACGGAATGTTGATGGCAAGGTGACAAACAACAGAACTATCAAGAACATCAAAAGAATGCGCAACTGAACATCACAAAACTAAATAAATAAAACCTAAAACTAGTTGCTTAACATGACCCAACAAGGTGGTCAACCGATCCAACATTTCGCCTAAGACCATGTTGGGCAAAATGTTGGGTGAAATGTTGGATCGTTTGACCAGGGCTTAAGCTTGAAAGCATAATTTTATGTTGTGCATTTACCGCCAAATTTAATGATTGTAGAATTTCATCAAAGTTGTAGCTTTTTATCAAAGAACATTCACAGTTGCACTAAACCTTCAACAAAAACCATTTCACTGGGCCTTTTACACAATTTCTAAGTTTTCAAATTTTCAGATTTTCTATGAATGCATTATGAAGTCTGCCTTTCAGATTTCCATTCTTGACCTCGAGTTGAAACTGCTTTGTTTTCATTCCTGCTTGTGAAAGCTTGTGAAAGCAAGTTATTCATTTCTGGTGAAAAGTTTTCACCCAAGACAACCTCATATCGCAGGGGCGTGTCCAGAAAATTTTCTGACCGGTGCTCAACTTTGAATGTGCCACACCCAATAAAATTACCACACTCTATATTTAATTAGGTTTCAATGAACTATATACAAGAGTAGCTATAATATGTTTTGAAATTTATATCCTTTCTGTTTTGTATGCCGAATCAAGAAAACTTGATATTTCACAACATAACAGAACATAATTCGTACTTTTACAACAAAATAAACAAAACGTGATCTAATGTTATACTACGATTATACTAAGATAAACGAAATTGAAAATGATAATCATTCTCCTAATTACAAAAAAATGCTCCTACCTTACAATATACTTTCTAACTAAGGATCATTAAAAATATCAAGAAGTTTCATTCTTCTGGGATGATTGCGTGCAAAATTTTCTTTAATTTTATCAACGTCCAACTCAATGTCATTATGGACATGGAGAAGTGATAAGACATTAAGCCTGTCTTCAGACATTGTGCTTCTCAAGTAAGTTTTCAAGCGACGCAGAACTGATGTTGATCTTTCTCATGAGCAAGAGGTGACGGGAAGTGTGGCAAGAATTTGGAGAGCAGCGTAGATATTCGGGAAGGTTAGGGCTGATTTATACGTCGCGCTTATCTCGCACCAAATCTAATATAATTAGAACCGACGAAAGCGCGAGTTTGGCGCGACAAAGGAGTTTGATTTTGATTTAGACGATGAA
>NW_027019317.1:13592569-13633129 GCF_013076305.1 Rhopilema esculentum
TTCATTTACACATTGTATTCTTTGGCTTTCTAGTTTTTGTTTGGCTTCTTTTTGTTCTTCATTGACGTTAATTTTTGAGTTGTTGGATGAGCATTGTTTATGTTGAGGGTCATTGTTGCTTTTCTGTTGTGTGAGTCACACGGTGTGACTGTGGTTTAGAGCACAGTGCATGTTCTCGTGGGCTCTTTGTATTAATACAGTTTGGTTTGTTGGCATTTGTTGTTTTATAAGTTTTGTTGTCCCTTGTGGCATTATCTTGATAGCTTGCTATTTTCAATTCCAAGTTGACAATTTTCCTACAATAATGTATCATTTTTTTTGTAAGTAATTCGATGGAAGTATGTAAGGCCTGAATATCATCGGTCAATTTAGTGACAATATCTAAAAATGCCATAAAGTCAGTTTTTTGAAAATCTGATTGTGACTGAGAGGCTTTTCGGCGGTTGATTTCTATGCAAGTAATTGGGGAGCCTTTAGGTGTTACTAAGCTCGTCAAGTTTTGCTAAAGATTTCGCCAAGGTTGTCCAATTTATTTTCCAAAGCGAAGTAAGACTGCTCTCCTTTGGCTGTTAGGTTTACTTGTATTGTACCAGATTCTATCAAACGTGCAATGTGGTCCTTTATGCGTTCCTGGAGTGTGAGTGTTTTTATCCTCGATGAGTGATTTTATTGTAAAGTCATCCATTTTTTGCTTTAATACCTTGCTCTATACGGCCGATACCAAAAGACTGATTTCAAACCGCCTCTGCGTGTGTACGGTATAATTGACCAATGTACGGTATAGTTTATCAGTAGAAACCAGATAAAAGAGGACAATTTTCCGGTATTATTATTTATCTTTATCGACACATCCGTAAGAATTACCTAAACAGATACCCTATCCAATTACAGCAACAAATTCCTAAGCAAATTACGGCAGACCCAAAACTTGACACGACTTAACTTCGCGGCTTCACAATAATTACTTCAAACAACAAAGGAGTGATGACAACAATAGTGGCGATGGGATGATGCAATAACACGGAATGTTGATGGCAAGGTGACAAACAACAGAACTATCAAGAACATCAAAAGAATGCGCAACTGAACATCACAAAACTAAATAAATAAAACCTAAAACTAGTTGCTTAATATGACCCAGCAAGGTGGTCAACCGATCCAACATTTCGCCTAAGACCATGTTGGGCAAAATGTTGGGTGAAATGTTGGATCGTTTGACCAGGGCTTAAGCTTGAAAGCAAAATTTTATGTTGTGAATTTACCGCTAAATTTAATGATTGTAGAATTTCATCAAAGTTGTAGCTTTTTATCAAAGAACATTCACAGTTGCATTAAACCTTCAACAAAAACCATTTCACTGGGCCTTTTACACAATTTCTAAGTTTTCAAATTTTCAGATTTTCTATGAATGCATAATGAAGTCTGCCTTTCAGATTTCCATTCTTGACCTCGAGTTGAAACTGCTTTGTTATCATTCCTGCTTGTGAAAGCTTGTGAAAGCAAGTTATTCATTTCTGGTGAAAAGTTTTCCCCCAAGACAACCTTATATCGCAGGGGCGGATCCAGAAAATTTTCTGACCGGTGCTCAACTTTGAATGTGCCACACCCAATAAAATTACCACACCCTATATTTAATTTGGTTTCGATGAACTATATACAAGAGTAGCTATAATATGTTTTGAGATTTATATCCTTTATGTTTTGTATGCCGAATCAAGAAAACTTGATATTTCACAACATAACAGAATATAATTCGTACTTTTACAACAAAATAAACAAAACGTGATCTAATGTTATACTACGATTATACTAAGATAAACGAAATTGAAAATGATAATCATTCTCCTAATTACAAAAAATGTTCTCCTACCTTACAATATACTTTCTAACTAAGGATCATTAAAAATATCAAGAAGTTTCATTCTTCTGGGATGATTGCGTGCAAAATTATCTATAATTTTTTCAACGTCCAACTCAATGTCATTATGGACATGGAGAAGTGATAAGACATTAAGCCTGTCTTCAGACATTGTGCTTCTCAAGTAAGTTTTCAAGCGACGCAGAACTGATGTTGATCTTTCTCATGAGCAAGAGGTGACGGGAAGTGTGGCAAGAATTTGGAGAGCAGCGTAGATATTCGGGAAGGTTAGCTTGTCAATTGCTGGGAGTAGAGTCTTTAAGGTTGATGGCAGCGATTTATTGAACCTTTTCCATGACTCTTCCCACATTTCCATTTCTGTTTCTACTAACCGCGGCTCTGGGAGATCATCCTTGTAATTTTGAAGGAATTTTGAAAAACCCCTTCTCCACTCATGTTCACAAACCACATTTGAGGGTAGTGCCTGGAAGCCATCCAGCAATGCCATGTTTCTGTCAGAAAAGCGTTCAGAAATTGGTGTTATGATGTGGTCCAGAAATGAAATAGCTAGTTACTCTAATGACGATAGTACTCTAACAGTGTTTCGGCACGGGTGTTATTTCGCATTGTCTGAATCGAGGCTGTTCTTGGTTTTTTTGGGATGGATCCGACTTCATCTGCAAGACGACAAGCTTCTCTGTACCATGTCTTATATCTGCGTTCCACGTCAAATCGAAGTTTCTTTAAAACTGCAAACAGAATTGTTAATTTTTCGTTGCATATCACCACATCCATTTCTGGAGCCTGTAACTGTCTTGTAAGAGGTAATGTTACCTCTAGACAGTGAGAAACAACGGTAAGCGTAAGAATAAACTCAAATGTGAATGTCAAATGGTACAAAAAAGATGCTTCAACAATTGAAGCAGCATTCCATGTACCTTCAACATTGTTTTTTCAAAAGCGCAGATAATTGGCTGAAAAAGAGCTATAAAAATTTCAAGGCCATCAATACGTGCGATCCATCTTGTACGACAGACATTGATCAAACGGTCATGATTTGACGCTGGCTTATTTACCATTACTTGCTCTTTCAATACAGTGAACCTCGCCCATCATGTTTCGAACTGCAGAAAGAGGCAACACAAAGATTCAGAACATGAGAGCCACAGTGAACGTACCTAGCTTTTGGGTAGGTATTTTGAATGCGCGTGGCAGCACCTGAACATCGACCTGCCATGTCTCCGGCTCCATTATACCCTTGTCCAGGGCATAGCCTCATGTCTAACCCAAAAATGGATGGCATCCAATATCGTTTCAGAGATTGCTTTCCCAGAAAGTCCTTTGCTGCAAGGGAAAAACCCAAGAAACTGTTCCCGTCTGACCGATTTTGCGTCAACATACCTCACAACAATTGCCATTTGCTCGACATTACCAATGTCAGCAGCTTCAATTCATTTTGTGTTGTTTTCGACCGATAGGTGGCATTTTTCGGTGCGTTATTGGAATGGTCATCAAATTCGAAATTTTTGCCACATTTAGCCAGTAACTGCAGAATAGCGTGGAGGTTACCAGGATTATTTAATTTGTCTCCAGCATAGGTGTCATCATCACCATGGCCTCATAGTGAGATTAGCTGACGTCCGCACATGATAATGGCCTCTATGATAGGTTTGAGCTTTTCTCGGTTCTTGGCTACCTGGTCAGAAACCTTCTTGTTCAATTGCACGTCTATAGATGTTGCCTTATTTTCCATGCAGCGGCGGAACTCCAATGCTCTGATGCTAGAAAATCCATGCACCGGGGATTTCAAAATATGATCTTTTAGTTTCTCTCGAGCTTTTGCCCAGCAATTTAACGGAGCTTTGAACAGGTATTGTAGCTTGGAGGCATTATGGCTACTCTCTTCACCAAAAAGAACTCAGTTGATGTGTAGCATGTGCTTCCCGGAACTGATTGTTATTGTATGTAATTTAATAATGTCATCATCTCTATATGAATCTTTGTACTCTGTTGTTTGTACAGTATGTCTGTTGTTCTGTCTTGATGTGTTGATTAACAAACTGTGATGTTGTATAGAATGATTAGATCTAAATTGTAAAGTTCAGTTGTTGGATTGAATATGAACATATGAACATATGAACTTGTATTTGTCTTCCTCGCTACAAATTTGGTGACAGGATTTTGTCTAGTATAGCGATGGCTCAAAGTATATTACCCGAACGATTTACGGATGGCGATTTCGCTCTGTGGCTTCAACATTTTGAACGGTGTGCTCTGGCAAACTCATGGAATGATGAAACACGCCTTACGAAATTGCCTGCCTTTCTTCAAGGCCCGGCCGCTGTCTATTATGAAGCGCTTCCTGCCACTAGCAAAGATACAATTGCTCATTTGACCGATAATTTACAAGCCTGTTTTTCACCGATTACTGATAGGGAGCGCCATTATCGCCTGTTTGACGAAATGACACTCCGCCCATCCGAAGGCCCAACACTATTCTTATGGCGGCTGAAGGATACCCTTCGCAAGGCGGAACCAGGTTTGTCTGATACAGCATTCGATGCTTTACTACGCCGCCAATTTATGAAAGCTTTGCCATCGGATCTTCAACTTAAGCTTTTGGAATCAGAGCCCACGCCCGACCTTGATACCATGCTGAAATTCGCCCAACGCATTCGTGCCCTCCGGGCTTTGCCTGGCAGGGGCGGTGACCTCACTACAAGTGCTACTTTGCCAGCCCATGCGCCTCTGCATAACAATCCTCGTTTCCCTGAAGAAGCGTTGCCTCGTTCTGACTAACACGACCATAGTGAAGAAATTCAAGCCCTAACAGCCAAAGTGGATGGCCTAATTGAAGGACAAGCCAGTTTAGTTGCTGCCCTTGCAACATCAAGCCCTTCCTTTCCTAAACCTGCTGCGATGGACAGAATCGTTTGCTTTAATTGCCAGCAATTGGGTCATATTGCCAGAAATTGCCCACACCGACATGGTACAATGGGGATGCAGCACTCAAAAAGAAGAGGACAAAACTGGCCTAATAATAACCTTTCCTGCTCCTTCTGCGGTGGACAGGGACATTTATCAAGAGAATGTGCGAATAATCGGACTCCAAATATATTCCATAGCGTTAATAATGTCGTACCACAACAGCAGTCGTTCCGTAAGTCTTTTTCACCATCTTTAAACTTCCAGGGGGTGCCTCGTTAATGGGTTGGAACGACGAGCACCCCTCTTTTTATTGTGTTGGATCTGCTTCTGATAAAGTTTCAGCTCCTCACCAACCCCTTGTCTTTTGTTTACTTGGTGGTGTGCAAGTGCCTGCTCTCATTGACACAGGGTCAATGAAGTCTATTATTAGTTCACAAGTATTTGCACACCTTGTTCAGGCTTCAGCACACTCAAAAAGTCCCCCACCTTCTCTCAGAAGCACATCCAACACATGTGTATCGATAACAGGCCAGCCACTGCAATCTTCTGGTTATGTATATGCCTCATTATCTTTCCCAAGTAATGATTTTTTGGTATGCAGGGGAGTTTCTAGTCTGTGATAATGTACTACCACCCCTTCAGTGTGTCCTTGGATGGGATTTCCTTACCGGTAATCATTTACAGCTTGCTGTATTAGGGGGTACCTATTCCCTGGTAGGTCCACACGGCAGTACTCCTCTAGCACCTTTGCCCCTCTCTGCTGCTCTCTCTACCCCTGAGGTCTCATGCTCCTCTGCTTTACCCCAGCAAGGGAACCTGCCTGTTTTTGTACAGTCTTCTGACCATGGTCCAGTTTTTGTGACTGTTGAATCTAGCATCTCTCTTCCCTGTAGAACAGAAAGTGTCATTGTGTAGACAAAAGGAGTTCGTTTTCTCTCTTGGACTCCATTGGTAATTTTTCTTTAGGCTCGCGGCACTGATTGGTCAACTATACCGGTCTTGTGCTTGCGTTTTTCTGATTGGCCTATTTCGATCCACAACTGGGTATATATTTTTCCATCGTGTTTTTTCATAACCTATTCTGACGTTTTATGCTCTGAGGAGTGTCAGACGAAAAAGCTTTAAGTATGTTGTAAAATGTTTGCTTTTTTCAAAGCCATTTTAGAAAGTGTCATCCAGGCTAAGGTTCCTAAAAGTTGTGCTAATCTAGTGGGTATGGTTTGTAGTTTAGGCGAGTCCAGCGATTTATGTTGTTTCATTGCTTACACAGTCAGTAAAGCTGCAGGTAGAAAGATTACAGTTCGAATTTTAAATCCCTCACAGTCAGAAGTTGAATTACATGCAGGTCAAAAGATTGCCAGGTTTTGCCCAGTATCTGAGTTAGTAGCTGAGCCCCAGAATTCTAGTGTAGTCCATAGTTTATGTGCTAGCCTTTCTGAGCCTTCAGTTTTAAATGATCAGACTCGTTCTGAGTTAGAAACAGCTCTTAGTCCTAATCTTTCAACAAATGATAGAAAGAAAATTCTTGAAACCTTGATATCTTTTCCTGATGTTTTTAATGATGGCTTAGGTCATACATCGGTCTTGTCGCATCACATAAACACTGGTAACTTTGCCCCCATTCGCCAATATCCTCGACGATTACCATATCATTATAGAGATGAGGTTGATAAACAGGTTAAGGACATGTTACAGCAAGAAATTGTGCAACCTAGCACCAGTCCATGGGCCTCACCGGTGGTTCTTGTAAAAAAAAAGGATGGCTCTTACAGATTTTGTGTCGATTATAGAAAGCTTAATCTAGTCACGGCCCATGATGCCCACCCTTTGCCTCGGGTTGATGATATACTTGACTCCTTAAATGGTAATTCTTTGTTTAGTACCCTAGACCTCAGAAGTGGCTATTGGCAATTAAGTATGTCCCTAGAAGATCAGCAAAAGACAGCATTTATTACCCCGCATGGTCTTTTTGAATTTTTGAGGATGCCCTATGGGTTATGTACAGCACCAGCCACATTTGCAAGAGCCATAGGCATTATATTATCAGGCCTAACATATGATATATGTTTATGCTATTTTGATGATGTTATAATCTTTTCAAAGACCATTGACCAACATTGCCGTCGTTTGCAAACAGTCTTACAGAGGTTTCGTGCCCATGGCCTTAAAGTCAAAGCTTCCAAATGTTCTTTTGGTGCTAATGAAGTTATATATTTAGGTCACTCAGTTTCAAGTACTGGAATTCACACCGATCCATCTAAAACTAAAGCAGTTCAGGGCCTTCCTCCTCCCACAAATTTAGAACAACTCCGATCTTTTCTTGGTTTAGCAGGCTATTATAGGAAATTAATTCCCAACTTTGCATCCTTAGCCTCCCCTTTAACTGAGCTTACTAAAAAGGGTATACCATTTACATGGACTGAATCACATCAAAATTCATTTCTAAGAATTAAAGACCTTTTGTGTTCTGCCCCTGTTTTAGCATACCCCAACTTTGATCAACCTTTCATACTTCAAACAGATGCCTCTAATATTGGGCTGGGGGCTGTCTTAGCTCAGTTTGATAATTACGGTCAGGAAAGGGTGGTCTCTTATGCAAGCCGAACACTAACAGCCAGGGAACAAAACTACACTACCATGGAAAAGGAAGCACTGGCTGTGGTTTTTGCAACTCAACATTTCCGAGCCTATCTGTTGGGTCACAAATTCCAGTTGATTACTGATAACAATGCCCTTAAATGGTTGCATTCTGTTGAGGCCAAAGGCCGTCTTGCTAGGTGGATTATGGATCTACAAGAATTTGACTTTACCATCCAGCATAGGCCTGGTTACACTAATGGAAATGCTGATGCACTTTCTCGTTTGAATCATACTACATCAGCTACTCAGTCACATCAGGCCTCCTTAAATGTCAATAACAGCTTAGCCCTTAGCTGTCTAGTGGGTCTAGTTCCTCACACCAATTTGCAGCAAGCTCAACAGAGTGACCCTGATATTTCAAAGGTATTTGAAATGAAGGAAGGCCATTTTCCAAAGTTACCATTGTTTGTTTGGAAAGACAACAAAATTTTAAGATCATTATGGAATTGCTGGGATGAACTTTATATTAGCAATGGCCTTCTTTTTCGCATCTATACTTCTAAACAGGGGTTTACTAGACAGAGAATTGTTCTTCCCCAGTCTCTAGTCCCACAGGTCCTTAAAGGTCTTCATAACAGCCCCTCTGCAGGCCACATGGGTATCACACAGACTCTTCTTCGAGCTAAGGAACGTTTTTTCTGGCCCAGAATGGATGAATGCATCACTGATTTTGTCAATAATTGCATCAAGTGCAGCCAAGGTAAGGATAACCCCACATCAACCAAAGCCCCTCTCAAACCCATCCAGGTTAGTGAACCATTTCTCTTCTGGGCTTTGGATTATATGGGTCCTTTATCGGAAACTGCAAATGGTAATCGTCACATTCTTGTCATGATGGATCACTTTACAAAGTGGTGTGAAGCTTTCCCCACTAAGGACCAAAAAGCTTCCACTGTCGCCAAAATCCTTGTGTCTCGGGTTTTCTCCCGGTTTGGACCCCCTGTTGTTCTCCACTCAGACCAGGGGCGAAACTTCGATAGTACCCTTATGCATGAAATTTATGATATGATGGGAATTAAGAAATCTCGTACTACCGCCTATCACCCTCAAGGGGATGGACTTGTGGAGAGGCAAAACCGCACATTGCAGCAAATACTGTCTCACTTTGTAGCAGATAGTCCTAATGATTGGGACCAGTGGTTAAATCAGGCAGTATTTGCTTACAATACCAGCGTACACGAATCCACAGGTTTTTCCCCTTATGAAATTGTATTTGGTCACCCAGCGCGTATGCCTCTTGAAGTTGAGTTAGGCATCCCTCTGTATAACCCTTTAAATCATTCAGAGTATAGTCAGTCTCTTAGAAAATCTATTCAGAATGCCAATATTCTTGCTAGACAACAGCTAGAGAAGGCTAGAAAGAAGCAGAGTGCATTTTATGACAAGGGTCACAAATCCTGGACCCCTTTGGAACCGGGTCAGACAGTTTGGTTATGGAGACCTAAGCATTGGAAATTTGGGAGATGATGGACTGGACCATACAAAATAGTTTCCAGGCAAGGGGTTAATTACAATATCCAGTCCAATAGTGGGAAATTGCTTGTGGTTCACCATAACCAGCTCAAACCATGTCCCATTCCATTTGACCAAGGGCAACCCATACATCCAGTACCTGAAACACCAGGTATCCAGATAGGAGAAGCTCTACAGAGAGATGAGCAGGAAGGGGGCCAAGGAGGTCAGATTGAGGGTACTGCCAGACCTGCACGCCTTCGCCAAGTTATAAATCCACCAAGGCGATTTGGAGAGTTTGTGGTACATTAAACAGACACACTGCATACCCTTTTGTACAAGGGAGGGGAGGGTGTAGCATGTGCTTCCCGGAACTGATTGTTATTGTATGTAATTTAATAATGTCATCATCTCTATATGAATCCTTGTACTCTGTTGTTTGTACAGTATGTCTGTTGTTCTGTCTTGATGTGTTGATTAACAAACTGTGATGTTGTATAGAATGATTAGATCTAAATTGTAAAGTTCAGTTGTTGGATTGAATATGAACATATGAACATATGAACTTGTATTTGTCTTCCTCGCTACAGATGGAAAGTGCTCCTCCAAAGAAGGAGAATATGCAGGCCAAGGAAACTCACTCAGCCACTTGAACAGAAACCTGCGTCCAGCTGCATTGGCGGGAAACTTAAAGGTTCCATTTGGCTTCCAAAAATTGCAAAGGAGATCATATTTTTGAGCTGCCCCAAAACTAATGGTAATCTTGTAAAATTTCCTGATATCGTTGTTAATATCTTCGGAAGGATTCAATTCAAGAGCATCCCTTTTAGATCTAGCGCTGATGTCTTCTGAAGTAGACTTCTCAGATGCAGAGCATGAAGCTGATACACTTTTGTCTTTTTCCACACGGCGAATTTTACTTTGAATATAATCAAAAATGCTTAGCTGTTTTCGTTTAACCGGACGACTCGATAAAGAGTTAAGGGGAAGCTTGGACAGCACAGGTTGATTCTTGGGCACTTTTGACAAAAATTTCTCTTTAACGACATTTCTTTTCTTTTTTGGACAATTCTCAGAAGACGAAACAGTAGGCAAAAGAGGCACAAAATGATTCTTTCTCGTTGGAATCTTCCCTGTTTTTAGAAAATCGAAGGGTGCTGATGCACATCTAAGTAGGTGAATTTTTTGCGTTTCGCTAGCAGGCACTCTTGGAATGACAGTTGCATTAAACATGATCTTGTTGTATTAGAAATAGCACTTAAAAATGTATTGTAAGTAATTATGTAACCCCTGTCTAGCCTCATTCTAGTGTAAGTAGCAAAAACGTGGCGGTCAAGTTCTTGCTCGCAAACAACTTTAACTTTAAATTTTAATAGGTTACGTGGGCCCAATTTACGTAGCCTGAGCCCCAGACTCCAAATAGTTGTCTGTGTAACCGAGCGCAAAACCTTGTCCGAGCATTTTCCTAGATATCGAGGAAAAATTAGCTATGCGATGAAATAATTCTGCATAATTAAAAAACAACACCGTAGCTGTGATAATTGTGGTTTTCCATTACCTCGAAGTAAATGGCCGGGGCAGAGTTAGAAAATTGTGCTTTCCGTGCGAAACAACTTATCCAAGCAAACGACAGGAATCTGGTTGATGGTAGAGCTAGCTTCAAAGCCGTTGACGAGATTAGTGACTTGCCCTTCACCGTCGCTTTTTCGTCTCCATACATTTGCAAATATTGCGTTACTATTTTGAAGAAACGACACTCGTTTCGTTTGAAACTTAAGGATATAGACAAAGTGCTAAAAAATAGATACAACAGCGTATCTTTACTTCAAGTTAAAAGTAATACTTTGGAAGAACCTGCTGTTAAGATTAGACTCGTCGGATCGTCATTTTGTTCCACGCCTCTCTCTAAGAAACATGCGTTCACACAAACGAATAAATGTAATTTTATTCTTAAGAGTTCAAACAAGAACCAAGAGAACTTACCTTTTCAGCAGAAGGCTAACGCATTGAACTACCCTAAGGTTTCTGTAGAAGTTGAATGGCAAAATGAAACGAGAAGAAGGGAATTATGCCCATCTCTAAACCCTGTTGGCAAAATGCTTCTAAGGGGAACTTTCAAACAAATCGCTGCGGCTGCATGGAGATGTGATCAGATTAGGCCATACATGATAACTCAAGCCTTGAAAGTTATCAACAAAGAATGTGCTGTCCTGTGTGCACGAAAATCGCCAAGTATGCTTCGTGCAGTGAAGAAAGATGACATCGTCAAATTCAGCTTCATGGAGTTAAATAAAGAGCTCAAGCAAAAGTGCCCATTGTTGCATGCAGTGATTAAAACAGCGTGTCTCAGAAAATGTGACATAAACCGAAAGACAGGGCTTATTAATGAAGAAACAGGTATGAATCAGAACATAAAGTGGATTCAACCACTCTGTATGGCAGTAGCAATTTGTGCCAAAACACGATCATCTCACCTCTCAGGGCTGCAGCTGATAATCTCCATTATACTACAGCATTGTAGCCTAACAGTGAGTATCAACTCTTAAATTCTTAAAAAACATATTGACTGTGTGCTGAACATTACTACAAGAGGTGTATTTGCAATTTAAAAATTAGGATCCAAAACCTCCCTTTAGGCAAAGTTTTTGACACATTTGTCTGTTCTTGCTTTGACTTGCTTTGCAGTGCTGTCCTAAAACATTAGTAAGGGGGATTGTGCTGTAGAAACAACACCCAGCTTCACACCCTGTATACTTGCACTTGTGTTAAAGATCTTCTGTTGTGCATGTGGAAAATCAACAGCATAAGGTAAAATCAACCCTTTAGTGTTAGAGTTGAAATTGCCAAGTAAGAGATTTGCCCAACAAAATATGTTCTGGCTTGTTGAGTTGGAGGTTTATTATTTGATTACTACCCGCTCACTATATGAAAAAGCCAAAAATATATCATCTGAAGTTGTTGGAAATATCCAATTTTAAATGCTGCTAGTAAATTATGTAGCATTCTTTATGAGTGGTTTTGTTTTTCATTTTGAGATCTTGATTATAAAATATAAAGACATTAATGAATTTTTTAGGCAGCAATTGCCAGACTTCGAGTAGTGAAACTGACTGTCTCCCACCCATGCCTACACAAAAAGTTAGATGAATTTGGTAAGCTACAAGATTCATCAATCTTGGAACAAGTTTCTAGAGCAGGAGAAATGTTAAGTAGCAAAAGGGATTTGCATGAAGAAACTATTGAAAAAGATCAAGAAGAAAGGGTTGTAGCATGCAGAAAGCTACCTGATTTTGCTGTAGCAAATAAAGGTTGGAAGATAGTCCTCGACAACATAGACTACCAGCAAAATGTACACCACATGAGTGAGGAACATCAAAATTCAATGTTCCATTGGGTGACCTATATGACAACTCAAAATAGAGTTTCAGGCAATGATTTAAGAAGTGAAAAACCACCAGGAAACATTAGTGAACTGGAATATGGGAAATTCCTACCAAACAAGATAGAGCATAAAGCCCAACGAGACGATTATGTCTTTCTTGTGGCACGCCTTTGCTCAACACACATTCCATGTCGCCAATTTCTTTTACCAACATTGAAGAAACACATAAAACGTAGATACACGGATCTTACCAACAAGCCTACACAAACGGTGATATATATTTTCAAATAAGCAGCCTTTCTGTTATGTATATTAATTTGTTTAGATGTTAATAAGAAACACCTTCTGTCAATAAAAGATAAAATTGTTGATCACTGTACAGTGCTATTCACCTTTAGAAGGGCAAAGCTTTTGAGTGTTTAGGGATATCGAACAAATGTAGGGTAAATACAGTCTTCTTTATGAACACAAGCCCTTCATGAGATAGGAATGGATACTTAACAGTATTTGCAATGTCTCAATGAATTAATTCCTATTGAAAGACATGTTATGTGCTTATATTGCCCTTCTTGTGCTGAGGTTAGGACACATATGTCTTAGTTATATTCATGTGCATATCCAGATAAACAATATGAATTAAGATTCACCTTATTTGTTTGTGAATCAACTTCTTATGATGTATGAAAAGTCTTCGTGTAACGATTTTTGATTATACATTTGTAGACACAGCTTCAAAAACAAGTATTAATTTGACCCTAACTTTACATTTCAGACTTTTCATGGTTGCATCTATGAAAACGAAAATGATTCAGATGGGATCCAGAAAGTGTTGCATGTGCTACACGAATTAGTGCCTAAAAAGGAAATGGAAAATGAAAAATTATTTGCAGAGCAAGGAGTAGTTGGAGACCAACTGTCTGTTGAGAGGGGAGTGAATTGCCTATTGGAGCTTTCTAATGGTTTCACCAAGGAAGAACGTTTAGAAGGTCTCCATTTTGAGATAGCAGATTTTCAAGCAGCAATGAAATTTCTACAGGTTAAAAGAATTCACATTTTTAAAAAAACCCTTTTGATGAAACTATACCATATTTTTTCTCAGTGATGTTTTTATTTGAACAAAAATAAAATGTTTGTTTTGGATTATTGGTCATGTGGTTTATGTCATCATGTATTTCGATCCCAAACTGGGTATATTTCCTAGCCAATACAAACAGCTTCTGTTTGTTATTAAATGTTTTTTTTTCAAAAAATAACTGTTTTCCCTATCGATGACTAGATGGCTTTTTAAAAAAACAGGTTATTGCCTTTATTCAACTTTTTAGATATGAAAATTGGATGCTTATTTCTTTCATTTTAATAGTATAAGTTTTCTAATCACAGTCATTTTATTTTTTTAAAGCTTGGATTTGACAATTTTTATAGTGGATCTGCTGCATCTGATCACTGCACACTCTGACAGTGTTTTGATAAACAGGAGAAATGTAGGATCAGATGTCAGATCAAGGTATGCTGCATTCAAACAGTTTTTTCTCATGGAAGTGGAGTGCAGAATAATAGCTGCCACAATGGAAATTCTCCAGTTGCAGTCACTTGATGGTGTTCCACAAGAGAATCACCTTCTTATTTGAATAATGAAACTGTGGAGAATAAGAGAAAATTCTTGGAACAACTCTCAGCAGTAATTGTTGACACATACATTCTCCAGCTTGACAAGGTTTGCCTTAGAACTAATTTGATACTGATTCTAGCTTTGAAAACTTGTTATGCATGCTTTATAGTATAGAGTTCACGAGTTGTAATATCTTAGCAAGATGTTGCCCTTTCACATTGTTTATGTCAAAATCATTATGAACAAACCTTTTTATAAACCCAAGTAGGTAAACCTGCAAGCACCCTCCTGGTAACAGAAGCCTACACTTAAAACTTGTGAAAATATATAATTCGTTTGCATTTAGCTAACAGAACTTCTTCAACAAGCAAAATCTGCCGAAGCTTGTTTTTCCAACAACCATAATGAAAACAATATGTGCAAGTTTTCTGGTTGCAGAAAGATTTTCAAATGAAATTGCAACGCAAAAAGGCTCCATGAGGCATCACACAGTTCAGGTTCAGCTAACAGCGATGACATCTTCCATTACCAAATTGCCTTTTTGGAGTATGGAATGGTGGTAAAAAAAATTTTTGATGTCATTGCAGAAGGTGATGGAGAAAAACTGTTTAGAAGCTGGAAATTTATGCTGCTTTATCTGAAAGGTGACGGTAGAAGAAGTTCAAAATATGCACTTGAGTGCATGTACTTGATCTGCCAGAGGTACTGTCTTCTTTCAGAGCAAGCAGCACATAGACTAATGTGGAACAGGTTTGTGAAAAACAAAAGTGGATTTCGAGGCAACATACCACTCGATCTGGCACTGGAGAATTTCAATAGGCTGCTTAAAAATGTCATCAGAATGCTTGGGCCAAATGCATCTAACCATCAGGTAGTTGACAGATACTGCAAAGCTTTGGCAACAAGCAAGGCAGTTATTGAGAAATGGGATGAAGGTACCAGCTTTGTTGCTAAAGGTGGTAGGCATAATGTACCTTATGTCTCTCGTGATATGGAAAAAATTATCAAAGAGCTTATTGAGTGACAGGCTTTCAAGAAGATTCCTGGACGTAAATACAAGCATTATCAAGATTTCAATAAAAGTTTGATCTCTGATTTAGACATTTCTGGCATCTTTAAGTGGATAAGCAACCATGTGAACTTGGTGAGAAAAAAGAAAACTGCACGTTGAGGACCACCTTTCAAAAACAGTTTATTGAACAAATGATTTCAGGGGTCAGGGATGTTAGAGCCAACAGTCATATATATCAACAATAGTGTAATATGTCCATACCCACTTTTTTCATGTCTACAAAAATACAATAGAGTTTATTGTTTATTAGTGGTGAGTTTCAAAAGTTATTCCCTGCCTTTTGTGTCAGCACTCGCAGAAATCTAACTGCCTAGCCTTTGTTTGTTTGTGCAAAATGTTTTATCAATTTGACACATTTTCAGTCATTTTTGGCAACCCAAGCAAGTGACCTAGAGGATTCAAAGCTGTTTTATCAAAACACAGGAAATATAAGTAAGCTGAATTGACCACATCTTAATGAAAAAATGCATTTGAAAATCCATTCCACTGCTAATGTTTAGGAATATTATAGTATAGGTTCTGATAGTATTTGAACTACATAGCACTTAGGGCATTTTTTGGGCTGTTAAAGCGTTTTTTAATGTTTCGTACAACATTTGCAATTATCCTGCAATTATTTCTAAATGGCCTTCTTAATGAACATAATACACCGAGTATTTTAATATTGGGTTTGGGTATTTAATCTTTCTTGGAGTGCATTAAAGATAATTGTCACTGTTTTGATGTTAACGTATACCAAAGTACCTTTCAATAGGATTATGTAGTTTTTATAAACACTATGGACGCTTTTAGCATTTTTTAACTTTTATTAATGTCATTGGTTATCTTTCCCTGGAGCAATTGCTCATGCAAGAAAAATCTCGAGCATGCGTCACTTCTTACAAAAAGGTCTGTTTGAATATGATTCAGTTGGAGCTCTTTTAATGATTTTGAAAGGTCACATTTCAGGCTCATATAAATAATTTTGATTCATAAAAGATAGAGCAAGATAGATCCTTTAAAATCTAAAGAAACAAATCCATGAGCATATTGGTTGTAGAGTGCATTTTGTTCTATATATTGGCTGTATTTAACAGCTTCTAATTGTTTATAAAAACTTTATTTGTAAATTAGCTTCTTCAGCAATATGTTCTAGTGCACTGTTGATTTCTTCCTGTTGTTCCATATCTGTCGAAACATCAAGGTCTGTGTCGGTACAATCTATACCATCAAAAGCTGCACTATGCATTTCAGTGATGTTTGAGTCTCCACAATAACTATCATCACCATGATCGAGTTCATGGTCTTCTTCTCCACAAAGGTCATTATACGTCAAATTGAGCTCAAAGTCCTTGAAAACATGGTGGATAACAGCAAGTATGTTTGCTGCATATTTGTTCCAGTAAATATTGCAATACGTGGCTTCTAAAAGAGATTTTAGCTCAACAAGTTTGCTATAATAACTTAAAAGGGTGCTGATTTATTCACATCTGTTGTTGTACCCCTGCAAATAAAATTCAAAACTAACTGATTTATTGAAATAAAGACAAATAACAATACTTAAGTCAGGCTAAGGACATTAGTGATTTCTTACATTTATTCATTTACACAGAGATGCTAATATTGCTTATTATTTAAATTAAATATTTATAACTTCAGTGTATATGTTTGAAGCTGTGGGAAAACAAAATTGTGACTGTAATGCAATAAATTAAAATAATATTGAAATGATTCCTGCTGTCCCACTCACAAAGCTTTGTCATTGATCAAATAGTTTTACTGAAATAATTTCTTCATAAGGTTGTGCCTATTTCACATGGTATCTTAACATTTCATCTGACATGGCCATCATCAATTTCCAATAGCTTTTTACCAGCTTCTCTTGGAAAAGTTTTCTGTTATTTATATTTTAAATCTTGCCATGGTATTTGTACTCTAGTTACATTCTGAAACAGCATAGCATGACTGGCATAGTATATTATATACTGAATTTGAATACCTATGTTTGTATATAGTATATTATATACTAGCTTTGTATTATGCTGCATATATTTTATTCATTTACACATCTATTATTGGAATGTTTGATAATTTTAATGTAAAGGTTTATAACTTAAAAAATAAAGGCAGCAACCATATAACCTAAAATTTCATTACCAGTGGACAATGCAATGAGCTTCATCTATTACAATCACTTCATAGTTTGTTCGGAACTCCTCACTAGAGAGCACTGATCGCCAATGATCGGAGGCCAACATGCTTTCTGGAGATGTATAAACTAATGAATAGTCGCCATTCCCAATTTCTTCCAGCACTTCCTGCGTTTGGCTTTCGTATATAGCAGCCCCTGGAACAGCTGTGGCTTTCAGCTTTTCGATTTGGTCAAACATCAAAGCGTTTAGCGGGGAAACAACCAGAGCCGTAGACGTACCAATTGCTTGATCCTTCGATGTGACTATGTTCGATATGTTCGATGTGACTATAGGGAGCTTTGAAGAAGCGGGAATTTGTGAAGTGGTTGGTCTTTTCATCCTCAAAAAGCTGGGTGCAAAATACGGAAAAGACAACATAGGTCTATACAGAGACGACGGACTCGCTGTCTTTAAGAACACTCCTGGTCCACAGGCAGAGAGAATCAGGAAGGACATTACAAAACTTTTCAAGACTCACGGCCTCAACATCACCATACAGACCTAAAAATTGTGAACTACCTCGACGTAACACTTAACAAATCAATTGTATTGTCCATACAGAAAGCCCAACGACCAGCCACTATACATCAATACAAAGTCCAACCATCCCCCCAACATCATAAAGCACTTACCTGGATCAATCAACCGTAGAATAACTGACATATCATGCAACGAAAGTGAATTTAACAAAGCAAAGCCCATCTATGAAAACGCCCTAAAAGCCAGTGGATACCTCGACACACTAAAATACAACGACCACACATCACCCACACGTAAAAGAAGAAAAAGACAGCGCAACATAATCTGGTACAACCCACCATACAGCAAGAATGTACAAACTAACATCGGCAGAACTTTCCTCAAGCTCATACACATACACTTCCCCAAAAATCACAAATTCCATCAGATTTTCAACAAGAACAATGTGAAAGTCAGCTACAGTTGTATGGATAATATGCAAACCATCATCAACAAACACAACAAGAAAATTATCAACACCAATCCCACCACCACCAACGAGAAAACATGCAACTGCCGAAAAAAAGACGAATGCCCACTAGACAACAACTGCCTCTCTTCCAGCATCATCTACAACGCATATATCACTACAACCGAAGACACTGTCAGCAAAAACTACATTGGCCTAACAGAAGGAACCTTCAAACAACGATTTACACAACACCAACTCTCATTCCGCAACCGAAAATACGCCAACAGCACCGAACTATCAAAATACATCTGGGAACTTAAAGACAAAAACAAGGATTATGACATACAATGGACCATCATCACCTCAGCCAAACCATACAACAACATTACAAAAAGGTGTGACCTATGCTTAACAGAAAAACTATACATCAGCAAAGCAAATAACAACACCCTTCTAAACAAACGATCCGAATTAATCTCCAAATGCCAACACGAAAACAAGTTTTATCTCATGAACAATAGAACTCCACCTAACTAATTAACCTGTATCTAATAAAATTTCTTTTGTCTAACTTTATCACACCTTTTGTATATTTATACCGCGGTAACAGGAATACTCTTCATTATAGTCTGTCTGATGAGTGCGCAAGCACGAAACTCGGAGTAACAGAGAACATGTCTCATTTCTAGTCTATATTCTCTTTTATTATATCTATTGCTCTGTGCTTTTGCACATCGAGCACTGTCACGTCAGAATAGACAACGCAATCTGGAAGGCAAATGTTGACAGGAGGAAAATTCTTTCCACAAGGGTGCTGCCCATATATATATATATATATAAGATGACGACCAGGTGCAGTAATTTTACAATTGGGCAGCAGCAGCACCTATGTGGAAATTATTTCCTCCTGTAAGCCTTGGCCTTCTGAATAAATATATATATATTATAATAGTATATATATAATATGAATAATATTATATCAGAAAAATAAATTTGATTACTTAAATCTGCCTTATTTTAGAAAAGATATTCATGTCTGGCGATGTAAGTTCCACGAGCAACCAGAGCATACAAACAGAGGCAGAAAATCTTTGAATCTTGGTATGGCTTTTGTTGATATAAACTCACAAGCATTTTGTACAAAGGAACATGTTATCAGTCATTATTTGAGCAGCTTGTGCTGCTGTAACAGTAATATATTTTGGATTTTCCAAATGATATTTCTTTTTGCAGTTGCTACATTCGATGAGTGTTGCTCCATCAAAGTGTCTGTTGCAGGTGCAGAACATGCTAAGATGGTACAACTTCTGTGCATGGGTGATAGTAGCTTTGATGTGTGGAAACATTTCCATTTTTTTCTGCTGAAGACACTCCAGAAGGTGAGGTCTCATCTCCTCCTGATTCCATAAAACTGTGCAAGGATCTATGCCATGAGCAAGTGCAGTTGCATTTGCAAGACAGAATAGACCACAGTCACTCCCACAACTTTGCTTCTGCTGCACAATGACAGTGACATTTAGCAAGCCATTTTCTTTGCTTAATGAGCCGTACATATGGAGCAATTGATTTTCCAAACTTCTGTTTAAGCCAGTAGACATGCTTTCGTAGACAACAACATTGCCCCCGTTGATTGAGGAGGATACAACCCAATGATTTCCAGTATTGTGACACTGAATTGCTTGGTGGTTTTCTCTGGCAACATTAATCAATTTGCAATGTGCCATGGCTATTGTATTGTTAAGCCCTGCAATACCATTTCCCAAAGACTTGAGTAGATCTTGGCCTGCATCAATGTGTTCATCTTGAAGCTGTCTTGACAATTTTATGCCATTAATCTTAACCCATAAAGAGTTATCTTCTGCCATGTCAGGTATCTCATCAACATTGATTGGACCAAGTAGTTCAGTGAGTATACCTCTCTTTCTACCTTCCATTAAGTTGTTCTCTGCTACTTTCGTTGTTAAGACTTTCTTGCCTTCATGTTTGTACGGGGTAATTCCTTTTATTTTCACCATTTGTTGTCTTCTCTCTGCTACAATTCCAACACGCTTATTAAATTTCGAAAGTATTTTCTTACTTTTTCTAAGTTTAAGTTTCTTAATTCCTGTGCTTCTTTTTGCCCTTTTTGTCGGTGAGCATGTGACATCTTTTAATGGCAATTAATTGGACATTGGTCGATTTTGTCTTGCATAGTTAATGGCTTCCTTCAATTATTCTTCTAATTTCTCAAAAACATTGTTAGTATTTACAACATAAAGTTCATCTGACAGATGAACACATTTATTTCTTCCACTCATCCTGTGCATTTGTTTCCGATTTTTTAGTTGACATACTTTTACAGTCTTCAGGTCCTGGTGGATGCTGGTTTTATCTCCATCTGGTGATTCCTGGCTTTCAATGTGATTCATTTCCTCACCAGAGTCAACTTCTATTTCTGGCAACGTTTCAGCTGTGTCCTGCTCCTTTACATTTTTAATACCATTCAAGATGACTGGGTCAAGCATGAAGAGTGGATGACTTTTGAAACTCTTGCCAAGACTTTCCCAACCAACACCCTGTATATTGACAACTGCACATATATGCTTGCAAGGCAACTTGTTGTACTTATAGTCAGGACACTGACATGATGGAAGATATGAATCTGAACCAAGCCATACTTGGTATTTTTCTGTTTGCAGTTCACTTTCAACAGCAAAGAGCTTTGGACCAGATTGGTGAAATTTTTTCGATGGGATACCCAAGAGACATTCTTTTCATTATATGTCGTACTACACCTGATGGTCGATTATGTAAAAATTGTGGCACTGAAGAATTGTATTTCCGATACATTGCAGATGAAATTAAATTCAACTCTTTGTATCTGTAAAAAACAAAGAATTGAGAAATTATTTTTGCAATCATCATTTTATACCATCAAATATATTGTTATGATATCCGTTGCAAAGCAAACCACCAAAGCCATGGACCAACTTTGTCAAATTTTTTGACATAATTTTGACATAATGATCAAATTTTGAATTCCAGTGTGTCTAATCCCCCAGCTTTTGAAAGCCGCTTACCCATAGCTACATGTTTTTAAATGTTTTGTGCATACTAGGTTGGATATTATTTAATTAAACTATTAACTTATTCTTGTCGAACCAATGCCAAGTCTTTGCTACTTTAATACTACAATGTTACAACTGCTACAATATTTCAATGCCACAGATTTACTACAAGTACATGGGACAAAAAAGGACTATACTTACTTATTGTAACTATCTGGTAGGAATTGATTAAGCAATGTGTCAACAAGTTCGGAAATTGAGCAATTCCTTTTGCTCTCCAGATATGATGATTTCAGCCAACGGTTTTGACGTTCAATGCAATTATTCGTACAGATAGCTACACGCCAGGATGCTTCTCGATAAAATTTGACCCATTTCTGCAATTAGAATTAGATGGAGTCTTTCAATGGTATTTTACTTAAAATTGATAAAAATTCACTTGGTAGAGCAAGGTTAGCATCATGTTATAGCATGGTGGTATAGCATCATGTTAAACATTTCTTATAGGTTATGCCAATGAACCTTCCACACCACAGTAGCTTTTACCTCAATTGCAAGGATTTTGTTATTTATATTTGGTTGTATTAATGGCTATTCTAATGCAAATATAATTTTATGTATTATTTAACAATAAACAATTCATGCTTGATTTTTTATGAATTATTCAATGTATTAAATTGATAATTAATTGAAATAATTGATAATTAAAATATTGTTTAATTACCTCAAGATGTTTTTCCCAATGATTAGTAAAATAAGCACGCAAACAATTTGATTTCTGCCAAACAGAACTCATTTTGAAGTCATGAATATTTTTATCAAGGCTACTGGCAATTCGTCTTAGGTAAACAAGAACTTCGACCTTTATGTCGCGCACACCATGTTCATGTTTTGAAAGCCAATCCTGCCAAGCTTTTTCACGGTGTAAATCACACAGGTGAATATGGCATTCTGCAAAAAAGTAAAGTACATCATTTTTATCAATATGGTTAGTATTGAGGATGTAAGTTTTAATTTCTAGGATAACAACTTTATTAACACTACTGAACTGAACAGCACAAAGAAAACAGTGTCACTTGATGTTTATAATATTTCCTGCAATTCGTTTTTATGTTATCAACTTTTGGTTTCATTGATGTCCATAACGACAGTCTAGCACTCTTTGCTGAAATCAGTTGTATCTCTTTTCTCAATTCTAACATGGATTCAATATGCACTTGAAACATGTTAAATGAAATAGATGCATCAAAAAGTAAATGTTGCTGTCTATAAAATATGCTTTATAGCCAAATAGTGATTGAATGATGCTTACTGGGGAAGATCTCTTCAATCGCAGGAATTTCTGCCATCGAGAAGTCAACAAGGAAATTTCTTGGTTTCCATTGCGGATTATTTCTTTTGATCATTTCAATTGCCTCTACTATAGAGGGAATATCTTCATTCTCGGGAATGAATACTGCGACAACGATATACCCAACATTTGCTCTGACGCAAAGAAAGAACAGTGGTATGGCATATCTGTAAGAAATAGTATTAGTTGATTTTTAGCAAGGAAAACATTTTAGGTTTCATCAAAGAGGTAATATATGTTGTTGACTCTAAGCTGTTCCTGTTTTTCCAAACTTTTGATAAATTCAAATATAGTGTTTGGCATACTGAATTTCTAACGAATTCTAGTACAAGAGATGTAGCAGAATTTGATTACTTCACCTGCAAACTCTGTAGGTGGCATCCAAAAGACACATCTCCTGTCCATATAAAAGAATAAGACGTCTCATCCACTCTGACTGATAGACAAAGAGAAATTTTGATGTATCTGTAGAAGATGGCTGAAAATAAAAAATTATGAAAGTAAGTTACTGTTACAAAACCTCTGTTTACAAAACAAAACATTAGTTATTTGTTCAAAACATACTATTTGTTCTCCTCTGGCGAAGCAGGGTTTCAGGAGAAGTCAGCAAAACCTTTAAACAAGAAGAATTATCACAAGAAAAATCAGGTATACACTGACATTTTTGCTGTCGGAATGAAGCAGACACAGAATAACTTTGTAATCTCTTGCAGAACTTTCAATTGTTCTTTGTACAAGCTTAAAGACGATGAAATAATTACCCGATAAAAAATAGAATCCAATGGCTTTGCTTTTTTCCATTCTTCGCAAAAAAATACAAGATTTTCCTGGTCATCCGGTGCATGCCTGTTTCCCAAACGTTTAGTATTCAATATATTTCTAATATCGTTGGCTGTTGGGTAAAACCTCCGCCTTGCTAAAGATGGTGTATCTTCAACTCGAAACATTTCATTTTTCACATAGCTTTCCAAATGACGTTGGACTTCAGAAACGGTTTTCACTCCAATGTGATGTAATTCTTTCACCTTTTTAACAACTGCATCATCTATTGGTTCACGAATTTTCAGCCAAAATTGGTAAAAGGAATAATTATACAACTCACCACAGCTATGAGCTAGCTACATGTTTTCACTTTAGCTAGAAGAATATTTTTATAAGTTAACCAAAATAAAGTTTAAGTAAGTAGAGAAGGCAAGACTTAATCAAATTCTGCAATGTCCATTAAAATAATTTGTAATAGTTGCTCCTTGGAGAAGAAACACAGGGATTGAATACTGAAAATTATTGAGAGAAGCAGAATGAATTGTCCATGCTCTTCACACAGAGATTTCAATAAATCGGTTTCTAGAAGTGCATCATTTGAAATTATTTCTAAATTTCGAAACAGCCAGATGATTAAAACATAGATTTTTAGAAATAAATTTGAACCTCTGACTAAAGTTATTGATTTTTGTGGAAATAGATCAAACTTGTCAAGTTGGAATCAGACTGAGGGGTAAAATATCTGGGGAGGGTGGTAAATTGGTAACATTTTCCGCAAGTAAACCACTAACCTCTCCTTCAGTAGCATGATACTTGTGACTACTTTTGCCAGGCAATTTGAGAGCATACTGCTCCACAACTCTCACTTTCACAGAGTTCTTCAAATCTGTTCTTAATATGGCAGACTTTCTTTTCATTTCTCGTTCGGGTTTCTTGCCATTTTGGCCAGGAAATACCTGTGAATATTTGAATATACCTTCAAAATACAGAACACAATTATGAATTAGTTGGAATCTGCAGTTGTATGAAAATAATTCTAATTGATTCAAATTTGTATTTTATGAATTCAACAAATTTTGAATTACGAAAAAATATCTTGTTTGAAGTAACATGCAATCTGTCAGTAATTTTCAAAAAAATTGAATGATATTTGCCCTGGCTTATATGCTTAAATGGATTTTTGAGAAAAGACTATGCAGACAGGAATGGCCTGGATTTAAGAAAATAAGGATCATTTTTGTAAACATTGACCTGAAAGGTGAATAAAGTTTTGCTCGATTTGCACTAAGTAGTGTGATAAAACCCTATAAGCAAACCTGGTATTCTGGAAATTTCAATATCCTTGAGAGAAAAGCTTGGCTCGGACAACCCAGTTTCTTTGTTGGTTGTATGTAGCTTCTTCTTTTGATGAAGGCATGATCTCTCTCCTAGCAATGCAAATTTTAATAGAAACAAATTATAAAAATTGGGACCAAGAACGACTGCACCCGGAGGGTAGGGCAGGGGCAGAGGCCCCCTGCCTTAGGGAAATCGACCATTTTTCTTTGTTTAATTATTTTTCTCCCCCTTTTCCCTGAAAGCAGTGTAAAATAAGTATTTCTATATGTCCCATTTATACAGTTCTTGATAACATCTTACTTGCATTTCGTTTTGTTTATTCTTCCTTGTAATTTTTGCTGCCATGTCAATGTCCACACCCTGGTGACACATGTACCTCACACTTCCAGCAGAAAGGAAAGGTATCCCGTCAAAAGGGAAAGATATTCCATTCCTTGCAGTCACTTGCCACTGTGTCCTTTTTTTTTCTTTGCCAGAATTTAGGATTTCCTCAACTGATTTTTCTGCGGAAAATAATACCATCTATAGGCTTATGCAGAAAAAAATTTTTACTCGGATTTTGCAAAAAAAGTCTGTAATCCTAATTTTGATCATGTTAATCTATATAATTTTCACACACCTATTTCAAATATTTTAAGTAATAAATATTCTAATTAAACAAAGCATTTGACTTATTTTAGTAAGCATTGCGTGATATGATTCATCAAGAATTTTCTATTTAAATCTTGCTTACTGACACTTTTGTCGTAGCTGGCCAAAAAGTGAACAATGTTGAATTTTAAATTGTAGGCCTTGCATTAGCACTTACCAAATTCCACTTCCTTATAAAAACATCTCCATCCAGTACAAGAATCTTTCTTGAAGTCTTCGAAGGCACGTATTGCTTCATCCTTGTTGTCGAAAACAAGTATTTTATTTCCATTTTCAACATCTATATCGTCTGTCGGCATGTTCGGGAAATTGGGAGTTGGTTCCCGCCAAATTTTAAAATTTTTCCGCTAATTTCCCCAAAGCCATCTCTGAAAGAGGCTTCGGCCTCATTTTCGTTTGAATAACGTCATCGTGTCCTCAACTTCTCTATGATCTAGTGCCTACCGTTGCACAGACCCAATACTTCTAGTTTGGGGTCTGGAACTCAGGCTAAATTTACGTGGCTGTTTGCATATTACGTCAATAGCTGTAGTGCTATATGAGGAGGTTTTTTTGGTGTGACTAAGCCTGACTCTTAGCGCTAAAATTACAGTGTGCCCTGTGTACTCGTGTGCATGTGATTCTGATTGTCGCTGGTTGCAGTCTGGGATCCGACATGGATAAGTTTAATATTCAAAAGCTGAGTGGCAAAGCCAACTGGACAGTGTGGAGATTACAAATCATTTCCAACTTGCAGTATCATGGCTTTGAGGAGATAGCTTGAAAACTGACTGGTAGCTTGAAAATGTCGGAAGATTTGCCAGCAGATGCGAGTGCAGAAGATAAGAAGAGTCACACGGAAAAACTGAGGCTGTACAAAAGAGCGAATGGCTTTGCTATTACTCTTATTACTTCAAATGTGGATGATGTGGTATTACAGTTAATTCTTATGTTGGGAACTGCCAGGGAAATGTGGGTCAAACTAGAAACTGCATATGAACAAAAGTCTGAACAAAGACTGGAACACTTGTATTTACAACTTCTAGAATACAAGATGGAGGCAGGTGATTCTGTTGCAACGCATGTTTCAAAGTTACAGAAACTCTGAATGGAGCTGAATGAAGAATCATGGAGAGTGGATAAATGTAGACTCCCAGGTACTTTGTTAATAATGCGAATACTGTCATCTTTCATCAAAAACCTGAAAAATTATCTCTTAAAGTCGAATAGATATACTTATTTGAACCCAATTATGAACATTATCATTAAACATATATTACCACCATGCATCTCACTATTGTGTTTTTAGTATAACCAATTAACATATCTCATTATACTAACCCATATTATCTTGATATTCCTCCTTTTTATTTTTCATTCACATTCTTCTTTTGAAATCGAACACCTACACCTATAAACGTCCAATCGGGCATATGACCTAGATAGCTCCTTGTGAGTTCTTTTCATATGTCCGACAGCAAACATACCAAACTTTAAACTATCTACTGTTTGTAGTTTTTCTTTTTTGTAAAAAATAATTGTTATTTGTGGTTCAAGTATTAAATAGAAATGTAGTAGTTAATTATTGCTGTGAATGAAATGTTTTGAGTTTGAGTTTTTGAGTACTGAGTACTTTGCCAAATGAATATTTTGAGTTTCCCACGACTTGGGAATCTATTCCTAGAAATGAAAGGACAGTTGAATATCTGCTTGAACGACTCACAATGGTTGAAACCCGCTTGTCAAGAATAAATGAAACCACAACTTTTTGCAGTAATGTGTCTGCTCTTGTTGGTAAGAAACCACAAAAAGTGAAATACAACAATGGTAGTTCTTTGAAGCACAAAAAGGACATGAGTAGAGTAAAATGTTATGGGTGTAAAGAGTTTGGACATTTTAAGAATAAGTGGGGGGGCACTCTGCACATAGACATACGGGGGGGGGGGGGAAAGTCCAAGAAATTTAAAGGCCACCCAAAAATATCAACTCATTTTCAATAGGACCCAAAAATATCAGTTTTACTTATATCTTGTACCCAAAAATATCACAAATTGGAATTTTGGGTGAGATAATATGACATAGCTGTAATTTATAAGATCTGCAATTCAAAAAAGCCGTAAATAGTTGCAGTTGCCATTACCACACATGGAGCAAATGTTCAATTTGGATATTCACTACCCAAAAATATCAGTGTTTCTAAATTTGATACCTAGAAATATCAGAATTGTATCTACTATTTTCGCAGGACCCAAAAATATCATTTCTGACAAATATTTAACCCTAAAATATCACTTTTGGCAAACATTTGACCCAAAAATATCGGACTGACCCCCCCCCATGTCCCCCCCCCGTATGTTTGTGTGCCAAGTGCCCCCCCTGGGAAGTGCCCCAATGTTAAATCTGCACCTGTAAGATCTAATGCCAGTAGTTCTGCATTGTTTGGTGAGATGTTGTTGACATCGGTGCCTGCTGATGGGATATGGATAGCAGACTCAGGGGCCACACAGCACATGACAAAATCAAAGGACTATTTTGTGAATTATACAAGCTTTAATACACCAAAACCTGTGACCTTGGGAAACAAAGGTGTCATGATGGCGTATGGTGAAGGTGACATTGAAGTGGAATCCTTTGTAAATGGTGAGTGTCTCAGTCATACACTAAAGAAGGTGTGGTATACCCCAGATGTAGTCAAAAATCTGTTCTCAGTTCCAGCTGCAGCTGACAAAGGCATTTAATATCATCTTGATAGATTTCAGTGTTCACTAATAAAAGAAAACACCACTCTGGTTGTTGGTGAAAGACACTTGCGTGCAGTTTTGCCAAGTAAGCCAGTGAAGGTGTTAGTTGCAGAAAAAGCAGAAAAACTTCAGGTATGGCATGAACGCTTTGGTCATCAAAACAAACAATATGTTGAAAAGTATCTAAGGAAACATAAATTCAACTACATCAAAGATGATGAATTTTGTGAAGGTTGTGTTCTGGGCAAGTATCACAGAAAAAGCTTTGGTACCAGACCAATTGTGGCAAAAAAGCCAGGGGATTTAATTCATGCTGATGTGTGTGGTACAATGGACCATTATAGTTTCAGTGGCTACAGATACTATGTTTTATTCAAAGATGACTTTTCAAAATACAGAAGTGTTAATTTTTTGAAAAGGAAAAGTGAAGTAGTGGATAAATTCAAAATATTCCTAGCAGAAGCAAACGTTTTGCGACATACTATTAAAGAGTTATTAACAGATGGTGATGGAGAATTTGATAACAAGGAATTTAAAAAGGTGACTGAAGAAAACGGAATTCAGCATCGTTTCAGTATGCCGTATACACCTGAACAAAATGGATCAGTAGAAAGGGAAAATCGAACACTAGTTTAAGCAGCACGTTCAATGCTTCACAGTAAAGAAGATTTACCAAGAAAATTATGGGCTGAAACTGTGAATACAGCAACTTATATTATTAATCGCCAAGACCTGCCAAGTCAAGTAAAGAAACGCCTTATGAACTGTGGTCTGGAAAAAACATTTCCATTGATCACTTGAAGATATTTGGGACTGAATGTTATGCATATATTCCAAAACAAAGGAGACAAAAATTTGACCCCAAAGCTCAAAAAGGCTTTCTAGTTGGTTACTGTGGTGACAAAGATGGTTACAGGATATACATACCTGAAAGAGATCCTGAATTTTTTGATTTTTAAAGAGGAAACTACAAACTCCAGAGAAACAGGAGGAGTTTCTAACCTGAATGAAGTTGTTGAGCCAGTTAGTGAAGAAATGATTCCTGATGAGCCAGATAATGAAGAAATGGTTCCTGAAGAGCCAGTCAGAGGGCTAGTATTGCATGATCGTGCTCAAATTAAACCACCAAGTAGATATAAAGACTTTGCTATGATAGCATACAATGAACCAAGTACTTTCAATGATGCTATACATTGTGAAAATGCTAATGAGTGGAGAAATGCTATGGATAGTGAAATGCAGTCACTTGCAGAAAATGAAACTTGGGAATCAGTTGAGAAACCTGATGATAGAGATATTGTGTCATGTAAATGGGTATATCGTGTTAAAACAAATGCTACTGGAGAAGTAGACAAATTTAAAGTCAGGTTAGTGGCAAAAGGATATAGTCAGAAAGAAGGAGTTGACTATAATGAGACCTTAAGTCCAGTGACAAGGTTTGATACTATTCGTGCCATGATAAGTGTAGCTGCGAAAGAAAATATGACTCTTACTCATTTTGATGTCAAAACAGCATTTTTGTATGAAGAGTTAGAGGAAGCTACATACATGAATCAACCTGAAGGCTATGATGATGGTTCAGGTCGTGTGTGCAAGCTAAAGAAGAGTCTCTATGGTCTCAAACAAGCCCCATGAGTATGGAATAAAACATTCACAGATTTCCTATTGGGACAAGGCTTTACACAAAGTGAAGCAGATCCTTGCTTGTTTACTAACAACAGAAATGGAGAAAAAATTATGATAGCATTGCATGTAGATGATGGGCTGGTGGCTGCAAAACAGGGTGATAGTAAGTTAAATAACTTCCTACAGCATCTACAGGAGGAGTTTTAAATCACATATTCACCAGCCAAATATTTTCTAAGTTTAGAAATTGAACATTTGGATGATGGATCATTTGCTATCAGTCAAGGACACTACATGAACAAAATACTTGAAAAGTTCAAAATGGAAGATTGTAATTGTGTTAGTAATCCAGTTGAATCTGGCTGTGAGCAGTCAGAAGATGAGAGTGATTATCTCACAAATGAGCCCTATCGTGAAGCTGTTGGTAGCTTGAATTATCTTCCTTTGTGTACCAGACCAGATATTGCATATGCAGTGAGTTTAATGTCACAAGTACTGGACAAGCCAACCAAAAGACACTGGAAAATGGTGAAGAGGATCTTCAGATATCTGAAAGGGACTAAAGATATGAAGTTAATATACAGCCGTAAAGTGTCCCAAAGTCTCACTGGATATAGTGATGCAGACTTTGCTGGTGATAAAGATTCCAGAAAGTCACACACTGGTGTAGTGTGTTTACACAATGGAACAGCCATTTCTTGGATTAGTCAGAGACAAAAATGTGTTTCACTCTCAACAACTGAAGCAGAATTTGTAGCTGCAAGTGAAGGAACAAATTAATTAATCTGGTTGAATCGCCTTTATACAGAAATTGCAGATGAAAAAGATATTCCTGTATTATGTGTGGATAACATGAGTGCCATACAGTTGGTGAAAAATCCAGTTTTTCACAAAAGGTCAAAGCATATTGATATTAAGTACTACTTTGTGAGAGACCTGTTTGAAAGTGAGAAACTGAGGGTAGAACATGTAGCAACAAATGAGCAACTGACTGACTCTTTAACAAAACCCCAGGTTAAACAGATGCTGAAAACTTTCTGTGAAAATTTTGTAGCGGTTCTTGCTCATTACATCAGCTACAGGAGCATATCTTGTTTCCGCCTGCCAATAGTTTGCATATCTTGGCATCTTAACCAAAGCCATTCTTATCTGGTTACCAAGGAGTTGCTCAATTTCATCTGTTGTAGTGCATATACTTTTTCCAGATTTTTGAACACTGTATAAATTGCTTTGCTCACACAGATTGTCTGTCATTTCATCATCCCAAAATTCTTTGAAGTACCATAATGGTGTAAGCTCATCAAAATTATCAGGGGGCAAACTAAAGACTCTCCCTGAGAAGGTAGAGTCAACGGCTGGGGGCTTACGATTACCCCCAACGAAAAACATGACTTTTCTTGGCCCTCCTTTTTGCATCGTTAGATTTCACATCACATTCATTCCCTTCTCTGTCAATACAGTTATCTTCAACTTCTTTATCTGCATTCACTTCTTGTGCAGTTTTCTCCAGAATTTTGAATGGAATATGATCTTCATCTGTTGTTTCTATGCACTCAGCCTCAAAGTTTTCAAAATGTTCTTTTTGTTTAACTATCATTTCAGTAATTGTTTCATCTTCTACAACTTTCTCATCTTCTTCCTCATCTTCAAGTTCTGATAGCTCAGAATCAGACCCTGGTGCCATAACATAATTGACAGCCTCAACAACATCATACCTTATCTTCTTACGCACCTCGTATTCCATTTCGTGTCTCTATGAAAAGAAGAAAAGATAAGTAGGATTATCTGTTTTTATACAATTTAGAGCAAAGTTTAACCTCTTTTCAATGAAGCTTTGATCTTCAGTTAATTTTGCACTTGTTGTAGGCTAGTTTTTTTATCTTCTTCGTCAGTCAAAAATACTTTTATTACAAATTTTAATGCAGATCACTGAGCCTTTCTAGATTTTGTTTTAAATGAAAAGCTTTCAATGCCCGAAAATCTACAATAATACAGAAGTCATATACTAAAATATATAGAATTTGGAGCTATGAAGCAATGCTAAAAAATGCCTCTATCTGTTCACTTACTGTCATTGTCTTCAAATCCCCCCCCCCCTCCCCTCCCCCCTTAATATTGATGTTAGATGTAAAAGATATAAAGAATTCTTTTTTAAGACATAAAAAACAAATATCTCTGTTTACTACTGGATATGATGTCGGAAATCTAAAGCTAAAATCTGGCCCGATTCTAACCTTGATTGGCCATAATTGCCATATGGCAACCAAGTTTGTAAGCAAAATACTTCATTTGAAGGCTTCAACACAATCTTGAAAAGGACTGGTCCACGGGTTTTAAACTATTACCTCGTATGAACTCAGTAAAGTAACTAGGAATTGCACCATAAATATTTCTCAAAATATCTACGTGAATTTGAACACCGAAAAATACTGGAAACTTACCCTCTTTCAATGTCTCGCGCTTTTACTTCTGAATCTCAACTTCATGGCAACCGTTTGTATTGAGAAGAGGAGAGTTCAAACATAAAACACGTGCTTGGAAATGTTACCAAAACGAGGACAACCTGTTGTAAATGAGGCAGGAATATTTTGTTGCCATATGGCAACTATGGTCAATAAAGGGTTAAAAATGTCAGTATTTTCCATTAAAAAGCAAAACTTTGTCGTTCGAATTAACATAGTGCAAAAAAATTTTATGCGCGCGCATGCTGACGTCATTTGTATGCCCGCGAAAATTGTGTCGTTCTGTCCCGGATGCGAATGATTTAAAAATATATGAGAAAACAAACTTTGAATTTTAATCTTACCGCTGATTTATTATGGAATAGATAAATTATCTACTTAAGATACATTTATATCATTAAATTAAGGCTTTAAAACCTTATTAATCTCTTCGTTGCCTTCGAAGCTTTACTGCTTCACTAAATTTTAAAGCGTTACCCAATTTTCCGCCATTGAAGGAGACATTATCCAAAAAAATTAACCATTGACTACAAGTATACGAAAATTCAGGATGCGGCATGGATGAAATTTTTCACGATCGTTAATTTAGATATCGAACAAAGCTTCCCACGTTGACCTTGCCAAATTTCGCTTCTGTTTGGTTTCCTACTCTTATTCAAAAATACCAAAGCGATTTCAAAATCGCGTTAAAAAACAGCTACTTACATTCGTGACCAATCTATTTTAATGAAAAACCTCCATGAATATACCGCATATCCCAAAAAGTATGGCGATTTCAAATCATCAGTCAATCGCACCCATAATTTGACAATCCTAAAGTTAGGTATCTTTGCGGTGAAATTATGAACGTGACCCAATTTTGCAAATATGCCGACCAATATAATCTTATTTTTTGGGGCATGAAGATGAATCAATAAAAGAATCAGCGTTAGGCATGGTGCCGTTTTTGAGATAAAATAAATTAAAATTTTCAACTATTTCTCCGTGGAACTGACAATATTTGAGGCAAACTCACATTGTAAAAGTTTGTATATAAAATGAGCCGATCAGGCTTTAAGTTCAATCCGCCATGCTCAGGTCTTTTGTGGTTGTGGTGACACAAAATCCTATAACATTGTACCTCCCAGGAGGCCTGGATCGCAATCAAAGTGTCACATGGTCGATTGGCGGGAAAATTTTGCGCGTCGCCATTTGGCTGCAGCTTGCAGGCACAGAAGCTCTTTGCACAGCGGCTGCGAACATTTTTGCTCTATGTTGTTCGAATTCACAAAATACTGTACATATTCCAAGATTTAAAATCAACAACAAAATTTCAAAATTCGAGTTAAATTTGCCTATTCGGTTAGTATTAGAACAGTATAAAAAATTTCAAAGAATCTTGAAAATGTTTTACAAACTTTTTGATGATTCCTTGCAACTAGTTGAATTTGATACTGAAAAAAATAGCGCAAGGCTGCGAGATGCCATACACCAATTCAACTTAGGGCTTCGTTTTGAAAATTTATCCGAATTTCATTGTACGACTTTTTCAAGCTCAGATGTGGTTTTATCGCCATAATTTTAGGCCGGTTAAAAATTTTCATGCCTTTTTTGCTTGTATTTTAGATTTTACGGAGAAATGTAGTTTGAAAAATACTAAGGGATTTGACCGCAAAAGTCGTTACGGGCGAAAATTCTTGCTCCAAATCCGATCAAAAATTCTGTACAAGAGAATTTAACGAATTTTTCAAAATGAGGCTGCAAGTTGAATTGATGTATAGGTACCAGCAAAGATAACATTCTCAGCAAGGCTCGTTAATGTTGTCTTTTATGCACTTCTATTGTGATACAGAGGCAATCTTATGTCCCAAAGACAGCTTTCCCCTCTCCACAACCTTATAAACTCTTTCAATTCTTTGACACTTGGCAGCCTTTTATAAGTATTTCAGAAAATAGCGTGATCAAAAAAATTACCTGGCTGGTGGAGTGAAGCCCCTGAAGTGCAGTGCACGTCATTAAAGACAATAGGTTCGAAGGAGGATTAAAGAATAAAATAGTAGAAAGTTGGATGAAAATTGAACTCGTCAAACTTCTAAAAAGAAAGTTTCACAGGTCGAAACAGCTATTTTGACATTCAATTTTTCGTTTACACTGTCCAACCTTTGGCAATTCAACTAAACGCGTTCATTTAAGAGCATAGAATATTTCAGCCTGAAGAATAATAAATGAATATTTAGACTCAAAAACCTGATTTGATAAGAATTTTTAAAATAGATGAAACTTGGGCATTTTTATTGAAAGAAACTTTTCTAGCAAATTCAATTCGTGATTCACGTTAGCGTTGTTCCCATCTTGCTCTATCACTTAATAGATGTATATCCTAAATTAGAAAAATCACAAAAGGATTGCTGTCAATAAAGATTAGCCATCACTTTCAGAAAGCAATTATCACCACTATAACGTTTTGTCGTAAAATCATGAAGAACAAAGTTGCAAAATGCATGGCCTAGTCACTCAAGTCCGCTGATTAACCCTTCGCGCCATGTAGCGCCTCTCGTAGAATTTCAACATGTAACTTTTTATTGTTAAGAAAAAGCTTTCTTATGAAAAAAGGCGGGTACATCGATTTCTGAATGTAGAAAAGATGTTGCTTTTTTGAAAGCTGCCAAGAGCAAATTCCCAGGGGGACTTCCACCCCTAAATAGCATTGTTCCGTGAATAAAAACACATGAGAGATGTTCTGAAATTAAAGGCAATGAGGAAACAGAACTATCGATTTTTAAACTGAGTTTTATGAAGAACCAGTGGATATCGTATAAGGGTGAATGGTATACGCAATTTTTTAACGTTTACGAGTAAAGCGTAATATTGGACTTTTCAACATTCTTTGCCTAATCTCAAACTAGTTCTTAAATACACTCTTTTTTCAAGAACAAAATGGCAGTAAATTGAATTTCAAACTGGATTCTTCTTGATTTGCATTGTTTTTAAATTATTAGGATGCAAGCAGTGCAATTGCTAGCTAGTGTGCTCTAGGGGGTGTTCAGGCCTCATTTGTCAACAAAGTGAGTGAGACATCCTTGAAAATTTTGAAGCTCGTGTTCTTCTAAAATTGTTCTGATAAAAGAAAGAATGTATTTGAACATTGTTTTCAAATCAAAAGGTGCCACTTACACACCTTATATGTACACAATAATTGTCAAAATATTAAATCGATATGCGCGTTGTAAAGGTGTTACCTGATAGGTCTCAAACCATGGCCTCTCTTGCTTTCCCCACCATCGGTTAGCTCTAAGTCAGCAAATGAATCGATTAAATTCTCATCCATTGCACCTCGAAAGTATGCTCGCCTCCCCTTCTCTAACACATCGATTGCCACCAATTTAATTCTATTTACAGCGTCGAACTGTTCACTTTTAAGAGCATCTTGTAAGCACGACAGAAGATTCTTGCACTCATCCATCTCGTCCCACGAATGAGGTACGCTCGTGACGGAAGACAAGCGAATGAATCCTAGCATTTTGTATCTTAATCGTTCATTGGCTATTTCGACCTGACCGGTGCTCTGATGATGTCGAGCACCGGTGAAAATGCAAGTGATTGGCTAATATTCGATCTGAGCACCGGTGAGAAAATAGATGATTGGCTAGCTCCATTCTTGAGGACTCTATTCTACTGACCCACCGGTGCTCGGAATATAATCGGATAATAGAATTTCATTGGAGGGTGAAATTCGCAATTCGTATTGTTACTGGTCAGCCTTCGAGTTATGTCAGAATCTTGTTCCGGTAAATACTCTACTTTGATAACAAACTATAGCGCAGCAAAACAAAGCAGCTCAGATAGAAATTTGATAATTTCGTGTAAAAGAGGGAAGAAATATCGAATTTCCTATTGTTAGAAGGTGTTTGTTTTATTTTGTGACATCTATTTAGCTTGATTTTAAGCACAAATTAACTTTGGTCAGTGAAAATCTGACCAGTGCTCAAGCACCCTTTGCACCCCCCCCCCCCCTGGATCCGCCACTGTAATCGGATTACGGTATTTTGAAGAAAACCAACAAACGATCAACTTATAAAATGAAGAGACACCTATAAACATGTTACAAAAGTGATAACTCGATAAAAACACAGAAACTTTTAAACCATAGATTATCCTTCCCATTCTTATAAAGGTATAAAGTCGCTTCTTATCAATAAAGCCTTTCGATTTCGAAATGAATAATTTAGAATTTATCCTTCTCAAGAAAGCTTTTCTTTAAAAAAAGGCAGGAACATTGGCATGTTTTGTTTTGGTACGAAATAACTTTGGTCTGCCTTGACTTACGAAGATCAACTAGAAAAAGATCAGTAGAGTCATCTAAAACATGTGTTGAAAAGATAAAACACCATGACTTATAAACCATCAATTATCTCTCCCGTTCTTAAAATAGTATAAAGTCGCTTCATATGCTAAAGAACAATGATGGAGCTAATTACTACTGAATCTATTATCATGGTCTTCAAATCCTTTATGGGTTGTCTCTACTATTCATGGCATCTGTAATTTTTCACAGAATAATACAAGTTAACTTCTACGAATCTTAGAAATACATGAACTGGCCTAAGGCTACCAAAGAAAAACACCAAAAATGGAAAAAAATGTTCTCATTTAGACGTGGTAGCTCTTGGCGTGTAAACAGACATCTTCCCTGACCACCTTAGTTAATTGGAAATTGGTGTTAATCATTTGGTCTTTTTTCGTAGATTTCTTTTTTAAAATAACTAAATTCAGATTAAAGTAGTTATTTATTATAGTTTGTAGATATTGAATCGTAATCAGGTTAATGTATTCTTTACCCTATAGCCTTTCCTGTAAGTTTCTTATGTGGAAGGCCCCCTGAAAAACAACATTGCTGAAGGGCTACCCTCCAAAATAAAATGAAATGAAACGAAACGAAACGAAACGAAACGAAACGAAACGAAACGAAGTAAAGTGAAGTGAAGTGAAATGAATTGAAATAAATGAAATGAAATGAAATAATATGAAATGAGATGAAATGAAATGAAATAATGAAATGAAATAATGGAATGGAATGAAATGAGATGAAATAATGAAATGAAATAATGGAATGGAATGAAATGAAATGGAATGAAATAATATGAAATAATGAAATGAAATGAAGTGAAATTAAGTGAAGTGAAATGAAGTAAAATGAAATGAAATAAAATGGAATGAAATGAATTGAAATGAATTGAATTGAAATGAAATGAACTGAAATGAAATGAAGTGCAGTGAAATGAAATGAACTGAATTGAATTGAAATAAAATGAACTGAAGTAAAGTGAAATGAATTGAAATGAATTGAATTGAAATGAACTGAATTGAAATGAAATGAAGTAAAGTGAAATGAAGTGAAGTGAAATGAAATGAAGTGAAGTGAAATGAAATGAAATGAATGAAATGAAGTGAAGTGAAATGAAGTGAAATGAAGTGAAATGAAGTGAAAAATGAAATGAAGTGAAATGAAGTGAAATGAAATGAAATGAAATGAAGTGACATGAAATGAAATGAAGTGAAATGGAATAAAAATGAAATGAAGTGAAATGAAATGAAGTGAAGTGAAATGAAATAAAATAAAATGTAGTAAACTTAAGTGAAGTGAAATGAAATGAAATGAAGTGAAGTGAAGTTGTAGGAAATTGTGAGCGCTCCTTCCTATCTCTCTCTCTCTCTCTCTCTCTCTCGCTCTCTTTCTCTCGTTGATTTGTATATAGTTGTTGTTGTTGTTGATTGAATTCAGTTGAAAAGAAGATTTCTTGCTTACGAACGACGACGACGTGAACGACGTGAATTATATCTCAAAAAGAACTCGCGATAGATGCGAACGACAGTCACGATGAAGGAAGATAGATGCGAACGATTCACGTAAAGAACAATATTCAAAATAATACTAAATCAAGACCTTGATGGACCGAGGTGACTTCGTTAAAATTCTTACGTTATTTCTTCTCTCTGGACGTTAATTCTTCTCTCTGATTAATAATTCGTGGTTGTTTATGTCATTATATTCGCTGATGTTTATACTTTATCTTGCATATAAATACGAATAAGAAATTATACAGTCCTCTGACTTTGATATAGAATTTGATCTTCAAGACGAATGAACCTATATGGTAATTCTAACCTGCCAAGTAAATAGATCTTAACTATTTACATCTTAGTAGTGATTCCTGGCAGGTAATTCTCTAAAGAAGTGAAGTGAAATGAAGTGAAGTGAAGTGAAGTGAAGTGAAGTGAAGTGAAGTGAAATGAAATAAAATGAAATGAAGTGAAATGAAATGAAATGAAATGAAATGAAGTGAAGTGAAATGAAATAAAATGAAATGATGTGAAGTGAAGTGAAGTGAAATGAAATGAAATGAAATGAAATGAAGTGAAATGAATTGAAATGAAGTGAAGTGAAATGAAATGAAATGAAATGAAGTGAAATGAAATGAAATGAAATGAAATAATATGAAATAAATGAAATGAAATGAAATGAAATGAAATGAATTGAAATGAAATGAAATGAAATGAATTGAAATGAAATGAAATAAATGAAATGAAATGAAATGAAATGAAATGAAATGAAATGAAATGAAGTGAAATGAAGTGAAATGAAGTGAAATGAAGTGAAATGAATTGAAATAAATGAAATGAAGTGAAGTGAAGTGAAATGAATTGAAATAAATGAAATGAAATGAAATGAAATGAAATGAAGTGAAGTGAAGTAAAATGAAATGAAGTGAAATGAAGTGAAATGAAATGAAGTGAAATGAATTGAAATAAATGAAATGAAATGAAATGAAATAAAGTGAAGTGAAGTGAAGTGAAATGAATTGAAATAAATGAAATGAAATGAAATGAAATGAAATGGAATGGAATGGAATGAAATGAGGTGAAGTGAAATGAAGTGAAGTGAAATGAAATGAAATGAAATGAAATGAAATGAAATGAAATGAAGTGAAGTGAAGTGAAGTGAAATGAAGTGAAGTGAAGTGAAGTGAAGTGAAGTGAAATGAAATGAAGTGAAATGAAATGAAATGAAATGAAGTGAAATGAAATGAAATGAAGTGAAGTGAAGTGAAGTGAAGTGAAATGAAATGAAATGAAATGAAATGAAATGAAATGGAATGAAATGATATGAAATGAAATGAAGTGAAATGAAGTGAAATGAAGTGAAATGAAGTGAAATGAATTGAAATAAATGAAATGAAGTGAAGTGAAGTGAAATGAATTGAAATAAATGAAATGAAATGAAATGAAATGAAATGAAGTGAAGTGAAGTAAAATGAAATGAAGTGAAATGAAGTGAAATGAAATGAAGTGAAATGAATTGAAATAAATGAAATGAAATGAAATGAAATGAAATGAAATGAAATGAAATGAAATGAAGTGAAGTGAAGTGAAGTGAAATGAAGTGAAGTGAAGTGAAGTGAAGTGAAGTGAAATGAAATGAAGTGAAATGAAATGAAATGAAATGAAGTGAAATGAAATGAAATGAAGTGAAGTGAAGTGAAGTGAAGTGAAATGAAATGAAATGAAATGAAATGAAATGAAATGGAATGAAATGATATGAAATGAAATGAAGTGAAATGAAATAAATTGAAATAATATGAAATAAATGAAATGAAGTGAAATGAAATGAAGTGAAGTGAAATGAAGTGAAGTGAAGTGAAGTGAAGTGAAGTGAAGTGAAATGAAGTGAAGCGAAGTGAAGTGAAGTGAAATGAAATGAAATGAAATGAAATGAAATGAAGTGAAGTGAAATGAAATGAAGTGAAGTGAAGTGAAGTGAAGTGAAGTGAAATGAAATGAAATGAAATGAAATGAAATGAAATGAAATGAAATGAAGTGAAGTGAAGTGAAGTGAAATGAAATAAAATGAAATGATGTGAAGTGAAGTGAAGTGAAATGAAATGAAGTGAAATGAAATGAAATGAAATAATATGAAATGAAATGAAATGAAATGAAATGAAATGAAATGAAATGAAATAAAATGAAATGAAATGAAATGAAATGAAATGAAATTATATCTATCTGTTAATTTCTGTTATTTTATCAACATGATGTGGTTTCTGCAATAGCCAACCCAAAGTATCGTATGATGTTGCCTTAAAGGAGAACTGACACGCAAAAATGATTTTGGCTAAAACGGTAGTTTGTGTAAAGCAAATTCCGGGATCGAAAAAATTTTTCAAATCACAGTTACCGTTTTTGAAATACAGGCGTTTTAAGTTGAGAAACGACAATTATTCCGACAACTTGAGACTCAAGGCGAAAATCGTCACGAGTGAGCGATCATCTTTGACGTCACAAGTGACATGTTCTCAGCACGTATTGTGTTTCTCTATACAAAACTTCAAGAAAATGCTGCGGACAAATGTTTTTTTTTGTGCATGTGAAATGAGCTAATTTTGCATTTTTGACACATAATTGACTTTTTCAATGGTTTGGGACTCTGAATCCGAGCTTTATTACACTGATTTCGAAACAAATTGAGAGTTTCAGCCGTCTAATTTTTTGCTACCAACCTGCGCTGCCGCTTGGGCAGACAGTC
>NW_027019317.1:13633229-13726463 GCF_013076305.1 Rhopilema esculentum
TGTTGTTGTTGTTGATGATTCGTGGAAAAAGAAGATTTCTTGCTTACGAACGACGACGACGTGAACGACGTGAATTATATCTCAAAAAAGACTCGCGATAGAATCAGCGACGACAGTCACGTATGAAGGAAGATAGATGCGACGATTCACGTAAAGAACCAACTATTCAAAATAAACTAAATCAAGACCTTGTGGACCGAGGTGACGTTACGTATAAAATTCTACGTTATTTTCTTCTCTCTGGACGTTTAATTTCTTCTCTCTGATTAATAATTCGTGGTTGTTTATGTCATTATATTCGCTGATGTTTATACTTTATCTTGCATATAAATACGAATAAGAATAAATAAATACGAATAAATTATACATGAATAAAACATTAATACGAATAAATTATACAGTCCTCTGACTTTGATATAGAATTTGATCTTCAAGACGAATGAACCTATATGGTAATTCTAACCTGCCAAGTAAATAGATCTTAACTATTTATATCTTAGTAGTGATTCCTGGCAGGTAATTCTCTAAATGGTCCACCGAGCCGGATTTTGATATCTATTTTTCATGAATCTCGTGATATTTCTCGACTCTTTCGGAATTAGCTCTCTGTTTGTGTTTATTTCTTGTTTGCGTTGCGCCTAATGGCAACTCAAGGTGAAAGCGCCACAGTTTCCGAAGCTACCCCTCGCGACCCTTCTCAAGGAAATCCCGTTTCAAGGCTAAAAAGAATTCGAGGAGGATATCGGGCACATGTAACAAAAACGTTTTCGGAAGCAAGGATCCTTTTAGAAGAGGAAGTTTCTACCGTTTTAAATGTTGACAAAATTCTTACGAAATTGAAAGATAAAGAAAAACTCTTGAGTGAAATCGATAAAGAAATTTTCTCTTAATTTCTGAAGACGAAGTGGAACAAGAAGTAATTGACTGTGAAGATTTGAAATCCGAAATACAGTCATTTGTTATTGAACTTGAAGCACGAAAGTTGGAAATTTCGACATACAATTATGGTTCTCAAATTGCTCAAGCCGCTAGCCCTAGTCCTTCGTTTGCTAGTTCTGATATGCCAAAATTGCCAAAACTTCAATTGCCAAAATTTTCGGGAGATCCAAAAAGTGGCAGGAATGGTGGGACTCTTTTCAAGTAATCCACGAGAATGCTTCTCTTTCAGACGTGAATAAATTTCGCCATCTTAAAACCCTGTTAGAAGGCCCAGCCGCCACTGCCATCTCCGGAATTCAGCCAACTAACGCGAATTATAGCGAGGCAGTTGAACTATTGCAGAATAGATTTGCTCAAAGGCAGTTAATAATAAATGCGCATATGGAGGTTCTGTTGAATCTGAAACAAGTTTCATCTGAAAGGGATGTAAGGGCATTGAGAAAACTGTACGATACAATTGAAACGAATACGCGCAGTCTTAAAACTCTTGGAGTCGATTTTCAGCATTATGGAGCTCTATTGATTCCAGTTATAATGTCAAAAATTCCGGAAGATATTCGCTTTGCAATAACTAAATCTCAGGGAAAGGATGAATGGGTGCTAGATAAACTCTTAGAAACTTTTCAAACCGAATTAGAAGTAAGAGAACAATGTTCCGTTAAGTTGGACACGACGTATTCTCCAAGCTCACACGGCTTTGCGCCAAGACCTGCTCGCAACTCTATGCCTACGGCCGCTGCACTCTTGAATAACGGGGGCAAAGTCACTTGCACATTCTGCAAGGGGTCTCACCCTTCGGCGAGATGCACTGTGGTGTCCGAACCTAATGCGCGTAAAAACGTCCTTTCAAAACAAGGAAGGTGCTTTGTTTGTTTAAAACGGGGACATTTGTCTTGAAATTGTTCTAGTCAAATCCATTGTTTCGTATGCCGACAAAGACACCATGCCAGCATTTGCACTGCGCAAAGAAATACCCCCGGACAGTTCGACACGCCAGAGGCACAGCCAGAACGGAACAGCAATATATCTGGGAATTCACAACTTCGCAGAATTCAATCAACGCCCACTGCGCAACAAAGGGACAATATTGGCCAGTCCACGGTTTCAATGTACGTCGATTCAAGAGGCTCTGTTCTTTTGCAAACAGCAAAGGGGTTTATTTCTTCCGTTAACAGGCCAAATTATCATAAAATCGCAAGAATGATTTTCGACTCAGGCAGTCAAAGATCTTATATTACAAAAGAGTTAAAAGACTGTCTAGGCCTGCCCAACATAGAGCAAAAATGTTTGCAGCCGCTGTGCAAAGAGCTTTTGCGCCTGCAAGCTGCGGCCAAATGGCGACGCGCAAAATTTTTCCCGCCAACCGACCATGTGACACTTTGATTCCGATCCAGGCCTCCTGGGAGGTGCAATGTTATAGGGTTTTGTGTCACCACAACCACAAAAGACCTGAGCATGGCGGAGTGAACTTAAAGCCTGATCGGCTCATTTTATATACAAAATTTTACCATGTGAGTATGCCTCAAATATTGTCAGTTCCACGGAGAAAAAGTTCAAAATTCAAATTTATTTTATCTCAAAAACGGCACCATGCCGCACGCTGATTTTTTTATTGATTCATCTTCATGCCCCGAAAAATAAGATTATATTGGTTGGCATATTTGGAAAATTGGGTCACGTTCATAATTTCACCGCAAAGATACCTAACTTTAGGATTGTCAAACTATGGGTGCGATTGAATGATGATTTAAAACCGCCATACTTTTTGGGATATGCGGTATATTCATGGAAGTTTTTCATTAAAATAGATTGGTCACGAATGTAAGTAGCTGTTTTTAACGCGATTTTGAAATCGCTTCGGTATTTTTCTATAAGAGTAGGAAACCAAACAAAAGCGAAATTTTGAAAGGTCAACATGGGAAGCTTTGTTCGATATTTGAATTAACGATCGTGAAAAATTTCCACCATGCCGCATCCTGAATTTTTGTATACTTGTAGTCAAAAGTTCAATTTTTTTGTATATTGTCTCCTTCAGAGGCGGAAAATTGGGTAACGCTTGAAAATTTACTTTTTAAATTGTTCATATTTCCCTTCTTGCCTAATAGTAGGCCTAGGCATAGGATACTTTAGTTTGGCAGTAAAGCATAGGCCACGAAGAGATTAATAAGGTTTTAAAGCCATAATTTAATGATATAAATGTATCTTAAGTAGATAATTTATCTATTTGACTCCATAAAAATAAAGCAGAGGTAAGGTTAAAATTCAAAGTTTGTTTTCTCATATATTTTTATATCAATCGCATCCGGGACAGAACGACACAATTTTCGCGGGCAGGTAAATCACGTCAGCATGCGCGCGCATAAAAAACATTTTTGCACTATGTTGGCCTGCCCACCATTCGAAAGGAAACCCTTGAAATTACACTCTTTGGGTCAGAACAAGGAAAAGTAGAGACTCTTGACGTCACACAATTTTGTGTAAGAAGCCCGTACAATGATTTAAGCGTGTATGTTACGGCTTATGTTGTACCAAAGGTGAGTGCCCCCCTGACAAATCAGGCAATCAATTTCGCTTCGACAACATACCCGCATCTTTCAGGGTTGATGCTAGCGGATTACCCAGCTACAGCTGATGACGAATTGTTCCTCCACATTTTAATTGGTTCAGACTACTACTGGCAATTCATGACCGGCCGGACAGCACGGGGGGAGCAAGGAGGTCCAATCGGATTAGAATCTACCTTAGGGTGGATTCTCTCAGGGCCTATTCCAAACTGTCCAGAAGTTTCAAAAACTCAAACAAATTTGACACAGACGCATCTTTTGCGAATATCTGCTGAAGTCAAGCAGGAAAACTCTATGGAAAAAACATTAGAAACATAATTATCCAAATTTTGGGATTTGGAAGCCCTGGGAATTTCCCCTACAGAGGAAATTCTTTATGAAAATTTCAGCCAGGAAATCTCGTTTTCTGAGGGAAGATATGAAGTGAAATTGCCATGGAAGGCAAACCACCCTCTGTTGCCAGATAATTACGCGCTCAGTAAACGCCGCCTCGAAGGTCAGTTCAGGAAGTTAAAGACCTCACCAGACCTCTTGAATGAATATGACGCAATTATCAAGCTACAAGAAGAACAACGAATTATCGAAAGAGTGATGCCTACAGAAGAAAGTGAAGCAGGGAAAACGCACTATTTGCCTCATCACCCTGTTGTAAGAAAGGACAAAACCACAACAAAGGTTCGCGTAGTATATGATGCTTCTGCTGCTAACAGTACAGGGATATCATTAAACAGCTGTTTGTATCCTGGCCCGTGTCTGCTAAAAACAGTTGCAGAGATATTAATAAGATTTCGCGCAAACCCAATCGCCCTTATTGCCGATATCGAAAAGGCATTCTTGATGATTGCAGTTCATAAGAATGATCGAGATGTCCTGAGATTCTTGTGGTATCAGGATGTGAATAAAACTGATCTAGAGCAAGTGACATACAGATTTTGCAGAGTGGTGTTCGGGGTTACTTGCAGTCCTTTTTTGTTGAACGTGACGTTAAAGCATCACATTGAAAAGTATGCCAATGAACACCCTGAAGTTTGCTCCAAACTAATCAGCTCTCTCTACGCCGATGACGTCAGTACGGGGGGCCATAGCATTGAAGAGAGTTTCAAGTTTTATGAAATTTCTAAAGAGATAATGAAACAAGGCGGTTTTAATCTTCGAAAATGGCACTCAAATTCAGAAGAACTCACAGAAAAAATCGCAGAATTAGAGAAACAGCAACAATGTAAAGAAACAGATAAAGAAGTTGTTTTAGAAGAAGATGAATCATTTGCGAAGACAACGATAAGTGAGCCATTTGCACAGAGAAATACACAACAAAAGATTTTAGGCCTAAACTGGGACAGTAAGGAAGACAAACTCATTTTCGACTTTTCACAGCTTGTCGCAGTCTCAAAAAATGTATCTGTAACAAAACGAAGCGTACTTAGCCTAATTGCCAAGATATTTGATCCATTGGGGCTCATATCTCCTATCACTTCCATGTTAAAGGTTTTCATACAAAAGCTATTCAGGCTAAAACTAAGTTGGGACGAAATTCTCCCAGAAAATCTATTCAACGAATGGACAGCTATGATGTCAGAGCTCACTAAAGCTCACCTGATAGCAGTACCACGATATTACTTCGGAATTATTCAAAGCAAGCCGACGAAAATAGAGCTCTTTGGGTTTTGTGATGCTTCATCAATCGCTTTTGCAGCACTTGTATATGCCAAAATCACATCTTGTGGCCAGTCGTCTATACAACTGGTTTGTTCAAAGACGCGTGTTGCTCCCCTTGCTAAACATTCAATACCACGCCTCGAGCTTCTTTCTTGTTTGATATTAGCAAGGTTAATCAGCACTGTACAAAATTCATTCAGTCCACTTTTCAACGTCGATATCATGCAATGTTGGACAGACTCTCTCGCGGCGAAATACTGGATAAAGGGTGTGAGCAAATATTGGAAACTATTTGTAGAAAATCGCGTCCAAGAGATTCGAAAGTTGGTCGACCCTCAGCTGTGGTCACATTGTCCAGGCAGCCAGAATCTAGCTGACATTCCGACGCGTGAAATGAATGTGGAGCAGTTCAAGCAAAACACGATTTGGTGGAATGGACCAAAATGGCTTTTAGGTACTGAAAGAGAATGGCCTAATTCTTCAATATCGGACACGCTACCACAGGAGTGTTTGGATGAAATGAAACATCCGCAAAGGACCGAAAAAACAGCAGTTCTCAAGACTACGGTCAAAGCACCAAGTATTCGAAACTTCATTGACTACGATCGTTTCAGTGACTACCAAAAACTTCTCAGAGTTACTGCATACGTATTACGACTTATACGGAATTGCCGAAATAAAGTTCGCGGAAATCAAGAAGAGCTTTCAGTAGAGGAAATCAATGATGCAGAAATCATAATCATACGTGAAGCTCAAGGCTCTTTCGACGAAGCCCATCTCAAGAAAATCGAGAACACTCTTGGCACATTTGTAGACAGTAACATGCTTATTCGTTGTGAAGGAGGTCGTTTAAAAAACTCAAGCTTACCCTTCGATAGCAGACATCCTATTTTGGTGCCGAGACATCACAAGATAACTAGTCTGCTCATTCTTAGTTGCCACGACAAGGTTATGCATAATGGCACAAAGCAAACTCTCGCCGAACTACGCTCACGTTTCTGGATAATCAAAGGTCGACAGGTAGTAAAAATGATCCTGAGGAAATGCGTTAATTGCAAAAGGATACAAGGGCTTTCGTATGGTGCTCCGAGTCAAAGTCAGCTACCAGAGTTTAGAGTTTAAGAGAAGCATGCATTTTCATCTGTGGGTATCGACTTCGCAGGTCCACTGTACATAAAGTCCAGCTCTTCACCATCAAGGAAGGTCTATTTAGCCCTTTTCACGTGCGGGATTTCACGAGCCGTGCATCTAGAAGTAGTTCCAGACCTTTCTACAAGCGCCTTTCTTCGTTGTTTCAAGAGATTTGTCAGCAGACGTGGAACGCCAAGTATTATCGTTACTGATAACGCCAAGACATTTAAGGCTGCTTCCAAACAATTACAGGCTATGTTAAAATCCACAGAAGTGCGAACATATTGCAATTCAAGAAGAATAAAGTGGTACTTCAATCTCGCTAAGGCACCATGGTGTGGTGGGTTTTATGAACGGCTAATTAGAGGTTTCAAGTCATGTTTGAAAAAATGCATCGGACAAGCAAGGCTAACATACGACGAGCTTACCACAGTTGTGACGGAAATCGAGGCAACATTTAACCCAAGACCACTGACGTACCTTTACGAAAATGAGCTCGAGGAGGCTTTGACGCCATCACACCTACTCGTAGGACGAAGATTGTTAAGTCTATTAGAAACACCCCAAGAAGATGATGACGATGGTGGCTATGGCGAGCAAGAGGATGTAGCTAGGAGAAGACAGAGGTATCTGAACACGGTCTTAGATAACTACTGGAGACGATGGAAGCGTGAATATTTAGTAGATCTTAGAGAATATCACCGTCTAGAGATTAAAAAGAGTCACGTTCCCGAAATCAGTGAAGGTGACATAGTTTCGATAGAAGATGAAAATCGCAAAAATAGAGCTACCTGGAAACTAGGAAAGGTCGAGGCCGTCAAGAAAGGGCAAGACGAGGTGATTCAAGGAGCCCGCGTACGTTTAGCTAATGGTAACTTCATCGACCGTCCGATTCAAAAATTGTACCCTATAGAAGTAAATCAAAGACGCACAGTAACCGAAGTCGAGGAGGTAGATCACAAAACAGATGAAAGACCAAAGCGAAAAGCCGCCATGATAGCGAAGGAGCGAATCGATATTATTGACCAGCTCGACTATCTTATGTGAACCTTGAATGAACGCTGGCCAAAGGGGGAGTGTAGGAAATTGTGAGCGCTCCTTCCTATCTCTCTCTCTCTCTCTCTCTCTCTCGCTCTCTTTCTCTCGTTGATTTGTATATAGTTGTTGTTGTTGTTGATTGAATTCAGTTGAAAAGAAGATTTCTTGCTTACGAACGACGACGACGTGAACGACGTGAATTATATCTCAAAAAGAACTCGCGATAGATGCGAACGACAGTCACGATGAAGGAAGATAGATGCGAACGATTCAAGTAAAGAACAATATTCAAAATAATACTAAATCAAGACCTTGATGGACCGAGGTGACTTCGTTAAAATTCTTACGTTATTTCTTCTCTCTGGACGTTAATTCTTCTCTCTGATTAATAATTCGTGGTTGTTTATGTCATTATATTCGCTGATGTTTATACTTTATCTTGCATATAAATACGAATAAGAATAAATAAATACGAATAAATTATACATGAATAAAACATTAATACGAATAAATTATACAGTCCTCTGACTTTGATATAGAATTTGATCTTCAAGACGAATGAACCTATATGGTAATTCTAACCTGCCAAGTAAATAGATCTTAACTATTTACATCTTAGTAGTGATTCCTGGCAGGTAATTCTCTAAAGAAGTGAAGTGAAATGAAGTGAAGTGAAGTGAAGTGAAGTGAAATGAAATAAAATGAAATGAAGTGAAATGAAATGAAATGAAATGAAATGAAATGAAATGAAATGAAATGAAGTGAAGTGAAATAAAATAAAATGTAGTAAACTTAAGTGAAGTGAAATGAAATGAAATGAAGTGAAGTGAAGTTGTAGGAAATTGTGAGCGCTCCTTCCTATCTCTCTCTCTCTCTCTCTCTCTCTCGCTCTCTTTCTCTCGTTGATTTGTATATAGTTGTTGTTGTTGTTGATTGAATTCAGTTGAAAAGAAGATTTCTTGCTTACGAACGACGACGACGTGAACGACGTGAATTATATCTCAAAAAGAACTCGCGATAGATGCGAACGACAGTCACGATGAAGGAAGATAGATGCGAACGATTCACGTAAAGAACAATATTCAAAATAATACTAAATCAAGACCTTGATGGACCGAGGTGACTTCGTTAAAATTCTTACGTTATTTCTTCTCTCTGGACGTTAATTCTTCTCTCTGATTAATAATTCGTTGTTGTTTATGTCATTATATTCGCTGATGTTTATACTTTATCTTGCATATAAATACGAATAAGAAATTATACAGTCCTCTGACTTTGATATAGAATTTGATCTTCAAGACGAATGAACCTATATGGTAATTCTAACCTGCCAAGTAAATAGATCTTAACTATTTACATCTTAGTAGTGATTCCTGGCAGGTAATTCTCTAAAGAAGTGAAGTGAAATGAAGTGAAGTGAAGTGAAGTGAAGTGAAATGAAATAAAATGAAATGAAGTGAAATGAAATGAAATGAAATGAAATGAAATGAAATGAAGTGAAGTGAAATAAAATGAAATGATGTGAAGTGAAGTGAAGTGAAATGAAATGAAATGAAATGAAGTGAAATGAATTGAAATGAAGTGAAGTGAAATGAAATGAAATGAAGTGAAATGAAATGAAATGAAATAATATGAAATAAATGAAATGAAATGAAATGAAATGAAATGAAATGAAATGAATTGAAATGAAATGAAATGAAATGAAATGAATTGAAATGAAATGAAATAAATGAAATGAAATGAAATGAAATGAAATGAAGTGAAATGAAGTGAAATGAATTGAAATAAATGAAATGAAGTGAAGTGAAGTGAAATGAATTGAAATAAATGAAATTAAATGAAATGAAATGAAATGAAGTGAAGTGAAGTAAAATGAAATGAAGTGAAATGAAATGAAGTGAAATGAATTGAAATAAATGAAATGAAATGAAATGAAGTGAAGTGAAGTGAAATGAATTGAAATAAATGAAATGAAATGAAATGAAATGGAATGGAATGAAATGAGGTGAAGTGAAATGAAGTGAAGTGAAATGAAATGAAATGAAATGAAATGAAATGAAGTGAAATGAAATGAAGTGAAGTGAAGTGAAGTGAAATGAAATGAAATGAAATGAAGTGAAGTGAAATGAATGAAATGAAATGAAGTGAAATGAATTGAAATAAATGAAATGAAATGAAGTGAAATGAAATGAAGTGAAGTGAAATGAAGTGAAATGAAATGAAGTGAAATGAATTGAAATAAATGAAATGAAATGAAATGAAGTGAAGTGAAGTGAAATGAATTGAAATAAATGAAATGAAATGAAATGAAATGGAATGGAATGAAATGAGGTGAAGTGAAATGAAGTGAAGTGAAATGAAATGAAATGAAATGAAATGAAGTGAAGTGAAGTGAAATGAAGTGAAGTGAAGTGAAGTGAAATGAAATGAAGTGAAATGAAATGAAATGAAATGAAGTGAAGTGAAATGAAGTGAAATGAAATGAATGAAATGAATGTGAAATGAAATGAAGTGAAATGAAATGAAATGAAATGAAAAATGAAATGAAATGAAAAATGAAATGAAATGAAATGAAATGAAATAAAATGAAATGAAATGAAATGAAATGAAATGAAATTATATCTATCTGTTAATTTCTGTTATTTTATCAACATGATGTGGTTTCTGCAATAGCCAACCCAAAGTATCGTATGATGTTGCCTTAAAGGAGAACTGACACGCAAAAATGATTTTGGCTAAAACGGTAGTTTGTGTAAAGCAAATTCCGGGATCGAAAAAATTTTTCAAATCACAGTTACCGTTTTTGAAATACAGGCGTTTTAAGTTGAGAAACGACAATTATTCCGACAACTTGAGACTCAAGGCGAAAATCGTCACGAGTGAGCGATCATCTTTGACGTCACAAGTGACATGTTCTCAGCACGTATTGTGTTTCTCTATACAAAACTTCAAGAAAATGCTGCGGACAAATGTTTTTTTTTGTGCATGTGAAATGAGCTAATTTTGCATTTTTGACACATAATTGACTTTTTCAATGGTTTGGGACTCTGAATCCGAGCTTTATTACACTGATTTCGAAACAAATTGAGAGTTTCAGCCGTCTAAGTTTTTGCTACCAACCTGCGCTGCCGCTTGGGCAGACAGTCGTCCCATGGCTCAACAGTGACGATGTTATGAACAAAGTACAAACTGATATGGAATTTCTATTAAAAACAATGCTATTGCTACAATTTAAATGAGATCAGGTATCCTTAAACTAGAATTTCATTTCAGATTGAGGCGTCTTTGTCCAGACTGCTTTGTCTGTATGGCCTAATTCGCTGAAATGCCTATGATGCCCTAAAGGGAACTGCAAGTTATTCATTGTAAATGTAACATTCTATGATTGTTTTTCAATGTTTCAAACGCGTTAACTGTATAGTGATATTAAATAGTAAAGGCGGGTTGAAAGTCGCACTTGTGCGGATTATATGCCATTTTCACCGGCCGTGAAGGGTTTCGGGAACTGATAAGTTACCTGGCAGTCGAAAAATCTGGATTTACGAAATAGGCTCTTACCTCTTAGTCAAAGAACTTGATTTCTTAGTCGAAGAAAATGCTGTTAAGCTGTCATAGGATTATCAACTGGCACATTATCTTTTTTTGCAAACAATTTTGACTTGGGTAGGGGATGGTCTTTTTCAAGACTAGGTTATTCCCTAGTATCTCAACCTCTGTTAAAATGTCAATAACAACAATAATCAAGTTCAGTGAAATTATTATTTAGTCACACTCGCAGCTCCCATCAACCAAGGCTTTTTCTTGAATTCATATTTCTGCACCCAAAGCAGGTTGCAGGATCGCTATTACCGCTGTCTCCACTAGATTTCGTTTGTCTTTTGGCTATTGCTCCAACATAATTACACGAAACTTCATTTTGGCTATTACCGTTGCGGTGAAAGCCTTTACAACGGCATTGTTAACATGTCACTTGTGACGTCAGCCGAGAATTTTAACAACTCCTGGCGATAATCTTGTTTACGCTTCGGGAAATTCCCGAGTCCTGGCAATGACGTATTTGACGGATAAAAGTGCAAATATCAGAAAAACGGCGAGTCTAAGAAGGAAATTTTTTTCAGATTTGAAATCAGCAACAAATTTTGCATCGATTAAGCCAAAGTTATTTTTGCGTGTCAGTTCTCCTTTAAAGGGCCACTCCAGCCCAAACATTTTTTCTGAGATTTTTGCATAAATTGGTAGTTAGTCGAGAAAAAGAAGCCATCGTGAAATTTTTTTTTGAAAAGCTTAACTCGTTTTCCAGATATAGACGCTCAAAGTTGAGAATCGCCGTAAAAATACGACAAAAATTTTTTCGGAAAAAGTACCTTGTGACGTATGAAGGGACCATTGTTTCAACATTCGGCGCTATTGTTATACGTTCGCACTGAAATTCGCACGACTCGGTAGCGGCTCGGAAGAGGCGATTCATGTCGGAATCTCGGTTGTCGTTTTATTTATTTTCCTTCATTGCGATTGATGTCCAGCGGAGGCTTCCAGCCAACATGGAATAGTAATTCGATAAATTAAAGATGGAAACTTCAACCTGAATGCAAATCCTCATCTTGGCAACGCAGCAAGCTTTTCAACATGGAATGCTTCACGAATTTTCAGATGTGAATGGATTTCTGACCGAAGGCATTTCTTATCGTCGTCTCATCTCAGGGATTTCCAGGGAGGTGAATAATAATTGATGTCTTACCGCATTAGAAGAAGAATCCCATTCACAAGATGGAAGCTTTCCCGTAAGTCACAATCCATCCTAATTCAGGCACCGCGGAGCAGGGACGGGGGCTGGGGAGGGGGGCTTTAGCTCCCCACTTTTTGCAGAAATGCTAAATATTAGGTAATAAACTACCAGTAAAGCCTCTTTTTATATGGTTTTAGTCTCCCCCCACTTTGTTAGACCCCCACTTTTCTCAATGCTCCATGGTGCCTGTTATCATTTTACCATGGTTTGGAGGGGGTTTGGGGAAGGTGTGACACACACCCCCTAAGCAATGCAATTTCCCAGGCTTTGAGAAAAATTTTATCTTCTAAATGTAAGATTTCTAACAGTCAGTCTCATGAACTGTCCACCAAATGGTTAGAGGTGTCAGGTGTGGTACTAAGAAGAAAAGTACAACAGGGGCTCTCAAGCAAAATGTCATAAAATAGTACTGAAAGTAGAAGTTTGCTACTTTTTGTACCAACAAGGGGGCCTGAGCCTCCTAGCACTACATCCTTGCCAATGATCTGTGCAGTACAACCTTGCCCGAGGTACAGATGTGTAAAATTTTTGAGGGTTTCTCTCCTCAACCCTTAGTTTTCATGTTCTACCATGTTTCGTCTTCAATTTTGGAGTTCTGCCTATTTCATCATAAAACTGATACACAATTTCAAAATTTTGCCAGATCAATATCCAGGGCAAAAGATCTACTACCCCAAAGAGAAAACATGGAATTTAAACCCTTGGTTTTGAAAACAGATGTGTCATATCCTCATTCTAATGTTTTAAAGGCAGAATTGTTTATATTAAATACACCTTTGCTATTCTAGCATTGATTCATATAAGCATGGCCTATATCATTTAAATTTATCTTTGTGTTACCTAAATATATCCTTAGATGTTATTTGCTATAGCAACAGTGGTTGCCCTTTCATCCCCAAATTTATCTTTGATCCTTTTAAATATCTATGCTCTGAATGCCCCTGAGTGTCCAAGGTTATGATTTCTTTGATCATTTTATGTGATAAAGTGACTCTAAAGTAAATTTCACTGGTAGGTTATTATTTATCCCTGTCAACATTGTTTTTCTAGGCATACAAAAAGGTAACAAACACTTTTATGGATCAATAGAAAGGATCTTGCCAAAAATGCTAGATGAAGGTTGGAGATTACATGTATCCTGTTATCTGGTTACTGGCTTTGGGGGAGTGATAACTCACCCCTTTTTCCTTGCAAGAGTTACCACAAAGACCTTGACACACTTTTACAAAGCAGACTATTTTTGAACTTATCAAAATTTTATAGATAATTTGGTCATTTCTATATAAAGTTTGCAAATCCACAGCTATTATTTCAAACTAGTAACAGCATATAGGTATTTTCTATAAATTTTGCAATAGATTATTGTTTCAGCATACTTTTATAAGAACATTTCTCATGTGCAATTTAAATTACAAATTTGCTAGCTAGTTCACTGGCCTGACTGTATATATATTTATAATATATTATTCAATGTAGCTAAGTATTTAAATACAAACATGTATTCATTATTCATTGATATATAGCAGGTTAAAATTCTGACAGCTTAAAGGACCTGACAAGGCCACTGCAATAGCTTGAAGATTCAATACAAAAATTATTTTTACACAAGTATATTGAAAAAGATGAAATGTTAATATAATCTCAAATCACTTTTTTGTCTATAGATATAAGAACAAATGGTATAGGTATAATTTTTGAAAAAAGTTGTTTGACTCATGACTAATGGTAGGTTTTTAGTCCTGTCTTGAAAGTTTGTATACTTCCATGTCCATGTCCTTGATTGTCCTGTTTTTTTTCTCAATAATTCATGTTGATATGAAGCTCTTTATCCTGCTGAATCTATAGTATCAACCTGGTATACTGGTTTTGTTTAGGTCTTTCCGAATAAATTGCGTGATGGCTTTTTTTGGTTATTGCACTGAATGTAGAGCTGATGAAAAAGCGCGAATATTCTTTTAAAAATCAGAAAACTGGCCTGCCAAAACAGACTGCATCAAAAGCAACGTTCCATTATCCAGACCTTGAACATCCTCATGTCTCTGTCTCGCTGGCCTACTTTGACAATTTGACTGCTCTGTCAGGCAGATTCGTGCGATATAATACTTCCATATTCGATCTGAAAATCAAGACTGACCGACGATACTTGTCTCTTTATATAGATAAAAGTCTGGCCTTCTAACAAATATACCGCTGCTAGGCCCTTTTTGCCATTTCGCAACATTCTCGTTGACCCTTTGGACAGCCGATGGTACTTGCCGCAAAAATGCAGAGGCCGAAAATGCCTGTGACGTCAATCCGAAGATCTCCGATAACACGGTTGAAAAACAATTCAACTCAATGACCAATTTACAAACGCTAATAACTACAAAACGGCTGAAGATATGAAAAAAATAATAACAGATTCGTTTTCAGGAGGTCTGATTTCATCGTATTCGGAAATAAAAATTTTGGGCTGGAGTGGCCCTTTAAACAAATTTTCAATGCTCTTTTGATAAGAGATTTCATTCAATTTGTCAAGATTACCCACTTTTTTATCTCTATTAAACATAAATCGTCTTTATTTTGAGAACCGTGAAAAAAATGAAGCTTATTCCAGGGTGGTGACATATCTTCTGCAACAAAGATCGGCTGCCTACTACACATTGCATTTTTCTACAAAATGGAACATTTTCGCTTCATCAAAAATTCATTTTGATGATATTTCGTTTATAAACTATTCAAACACCCAAGCAAAATATTTTCACGCTTTTGAACAGAGATACAGCCTCAAAATCTACATTAGACGTTGAAGCATTTCAAAAGTACAAAGACTTTGATGTGCTCTTTAGAAATATTTTTGATAACTTTAGGCATTTAATAAAAATTTTTAGCCAATCTTTAAAGAGGCACCAACGCAAAATTCCGACCCCCGATAATTGCACAAAAATTTTGGTCATATGAAGTGGGGATAAAAGTTCTACTGAAAAATTTAGGTGCTTTGTATCGCATAGCATAAATGTTGCGAGAAACAAGCGAGAGAAACCAGTGCGACGCAATTTTTGGTAACCTAGTATTTTTACGGTCCAATGGTCATCAACAAATAATCGATTGATCATCTGAAATCCGAAAATAATCGTGAAAGCTCTCGGTCGATGGGGATTTCTCGGTACAAGGCAAGCTTCTGCCTAGCGGTAATGGCTGCTCACGTCAGTGAAATTAAAAATGTGGATATAATGAAGAAAGAATTAAATCTGTCAAAAGTAAAGTTTCGAACCGCTCCCAACCGACCTGTTCTAGGCCTACTAGGTATTAGGTGCTAAAGTTTCCCGTTATAAAATGAATAGAATGGTATGCAAACCTATGTATTATAGAATTATACCACAGGCTATCCCCCAAACTGGTGAGAGCTTGTCCAGAATAGAAAACGTTTTTTCCTCTTTTATCCTTTTTGCGCCATGCTCGTTCAAAATTGGTTTGTTTTTAATTTTCATAGATCGTGACGACAATTACGCGCTCGTTCAAATCTTCCGATATCGGCCTCCAGACGACCCGCGCTCGCAGACACTCGTACCCTTGCTCGCTTCAACTTTCTTCCCCTAATTAGACCCTATTTCTGTATTCAAGACAGCATTGAGCCTTCTTGTGATAGTCTTTGCTGGTCACATAACAAACTAGATGGACGAAAAATGTTTTTTGGCGATGCCAAATTTTTTGCGTTGATACTTCTTTAAAGGGAGGATAGTCAACAGCTTAGAAATGTAGAACTAGATGGAAAAAAGTAGAATGTTTATAATAAATGTACTTTTCATTGAAAAATAAAAGCTATTGTGTTATAATCATGCTTGTCTTCAAATGTTTCAAAAGAAACCAGCTTGATTCGTCAGTTTACTAGAGTCCACCAAATTCAATAAAGTGTTATCAGTTTTTAAAAGACCGTTATTTACATTTTTACATGTTAGAGCTGAAATCTACAAGTGAATTGTTCACCTTTCCTTGAGCTCGTCCAATTCTTCTTTCTGTTGGAAACGAATAATACCATTTTCAGTGATAATGAGAGAATTGATAATGGGGGTAGGGCTTAATGAATATGGCAACTAAATACTTAAGGCTGCAGAGATTGCAGATGAAGAAGTTAAAAAACAGCAGCAGCAGACTTTGTAAACCGGCTCTGATACCCAAATGATGATGCATGTGAGATCACACTGTACCACCAAGTGAAGCTTCAGGGGATTTCCTTGTATTGTTTTCATCTAGGCTGAAGAATTCAGCGCAAATTTTGGTTCTATTTGAATCTAAATAATATTTATGTTGACTATAGGCGGCAAACTTTAAGCTGCCATAAAAAGGCGTCCTGTTTTATACTGCAAAGCATCTAGAGCAATGCCTATTTGGAACAGAAGACTTTTTGATAAACAGGTAAACCAGCAATTTTTGTTAAATTTATTTTTCATTTGGCTATTAAGAGCTAAATTTTCAAATTCAAATCAGTTTTGGTTATCTAATGACTGTTTTCTTTTCAAAATGTTTCCCGTCGCGCATTTTTTAAAGAATTAATAAAAATAAGAACATTTGACCGACACTTATTAATGTGAAAATTTCAAACATTTGAAATTTTTTAAGAAGTGTCATGAATATTGAGTGGAAGTTAGCCAATAAATAAGTAAATTACTATTTGCTTACCAGATCATCAATATCTTTCTTTTGATTTACTTTTGGTTCAGATTTCGTTATTACTTTTCGCTTTGAAATGTCGTTCTCTAAAGTCGACGACACTGATTGTAATCTTGCCAATGCTTTTAAGCTCTCAGGGGCTGAAAAACAAAAATGTTCTGTTTAAAAAATTGTGTTATTAAAAGTTTGTATTATTGTGTTATCAAGTTATCTGTGCTTTAAAACAGTTGTCAATTTTCTAATACTGTCTTTATCTAAATCGTTTTTTGTATAAACTTCGATTACAAAATATTGCCTCAGGTGAACTTTTCTTACTATTCTAAACATGTTTCGCTTACTGTTTCTTTCCTTGATTCGGCTTTAGGTATTTATAACCAATTCACTAAAATTATTACCAATTGATACCAGAAGAACGATAGATTTAAATCCCATTAGCATTGTACAAACTCTTAATTTATTTTTCAAAGGGCCTCTCCAGCCAAAAAAAAATTTGTTTTATTGACTAGAAAGTTAGCATCTGGTACGTATATTATGGCAAAGTTGTTGTTTTTGCAAAATTTCAATTAGTTTACAAGTAATAAGGCTTTAAAGTTGCAACTTTTCTGTAAAAAAACGACAACAGCCGAATCAGTTTGGTGACATTCTGACGTCACAATGTGCGGCTCTCGTCCACGTTCAAAATAATTAATATCAAAAGTGGCCGATATGAGATTGCTTTTTGATAATAATGGGTAATTTCATGCTTGGATATTGGAAATTTTAATTGGATAATGATCAAATCTAATCTCGTTAATACAGGACATTTCTATAGTTATTCGCTTTTAAGGTCTTTCACTTAATATGCAAAATACAAAATAAATTCGAAAAAGGCGAAAAAGTAGCGATACAAAATTTTCCAATATATATCATTGAACTCACTCGTTTCAGGCGCCATGCTGCCCCCAAGTTCTATTTACTAATCTCAACCCTTACACTTTACCCACCATTTGCAGGTAATTTCCTACGTATAAATTCATGCCATGGTAGCTTTATTGCTTTATAACAGGACCTTTGATGCTCCATGAACCTGTTGGACGTGATGGCAATGTTCCTAGATTAATTGAAATTGCAAATCTTTAACTTTGTATTAAATTTGTTTGCATACCTAAACAGTTTGTCTCGTCACATGACCTTGTTCGTCTAGCGGGTCCAAGTATAGAGCAATCGTGGCCACCCTCTTTCGGCACAGGGTTGTTACAATATCTTGTTGACATCGAAGTGCCACCACATACACCAATGCAAGAAGTCCAGGCTGACCATTCTGAATAACCGCCGTCAACTGCAATAAATGCTCCCATATTAACACAATCTGGTCATAGCTAAATCAATTTTAACCTTTTCAAAGCACAAAAGCAACGTAAACATAAGTGTTTTAACTTCAAGCTTAGGTTTCCATCAAACTGGCAGAATAGCTCGTCGGTCGAAATAAATAACCAATATGAAAGCAAATGTAAGAAGTATAAAGCCAATAAATGCAAATGGTGAAATAAGCAGGGGTGGATCCAGCAAAAAACCTGACTGAGTTCCAGGCCAAGGATAGGAACTTTCAGATAATGCATTGATAATTGGGCATAAGACAACATTATTATTCATATTTATGCATTTTGGTGCCATTGAGGGGGAGGGGTAGGTACTATCTACTCACTAAATCTAGATTCTAAATTTCTTTCCGACAAAACAGTGCCTCTGTGAAAATTTTTTGCAACCCCATCCCTTTCTCAATACCCTTTTGTTTGTTTTGGGTGCCACATCAAAGGTTTTCTCTTTTGTTTTGCTCGCAGTTTGTTGTTTTGCCTCCGTAGACACTAGCCTATTCATCGAAATATGGTGTCTGAGCATAGGTCTTTCGTGCCATCAAAGACTGCAATTTAAAGCAAAGGCAGTTACCACTCCTGGAAAACTAACGATAGATCCTGGTTTATCTCAAACACTCAATAATTTGCTAGAATGCTGTGAGGGTTGCGAAAATAAGACATCTGCAGTCGCCAATTCGAATTCAATGTTTTGTAGTTTGACAACAGAACAGAAACTATAGGTAGCCAATCAACTACGGGCTATTGTACAGCTCTCTTACAAATATGATATAATTTCCGAGTTCCAGATGCTGTTTTGACTGAGTTCCATCCGTGTTCCAAACAAAAAGTTCATTGTTTCAATTCATTCACTTCCAAGGCACAAAACGTTTATTTCCGAATTCTAGGATTGACTGCTGTTATCCTCCACAGCGTCTGGAAAATCGTTTCCAAACCACGACAGAGAAGAAACTGGTAATTTTAAGATTTTGAAGAGACTGTGATAAAACTTTTAGGTTTCACTTTAAGGTTTAAATATTACTTGTTTCAGGCAACACTATTTTTAGCTATATGTTGCAAAACTGACTGAGTTCTGTGCACCAAGGAACTCACTCTAGATCCGCCTCTGATAAGAAAGGCCTCCTGGTTGAAAATATAGCTGTTGGCGAAAACTAGTTTGAGTTTCAGCCAAATGAAACTAATCTAACATTCTTTAAAAGTTTCAGGAAATTAGATAGACAGAATTTTTTCGTATTTGCTAGTAGCAAATGAATACATATCATAAATAAAATGTAAGGAAATTGAAGATTAAATAATTTACTTTGCAGATTTATGTTGAAAATTTTAGTGTAGTGAACTTTGAAAAGCCAATTTTTCCAAAAAGAAATTAATGTTTTTGCGGCCTAGCAGTTATTTACAACAAGGTTGAAACTTTCTGCTTTTGATTTATGGGAATCAAACATAAAGCGGTTATTGTGTTTGTGCTAACCTATTAGTTCTTGACAATTCTCTTTCTTAGGATTGATTCTTGTCAGAATATAGCATTTTCCGGTACAAACAAGTCATATTTTTCAAAACGGGAACTTTCTTGTTTATCGTACACTTTCGGACCAAAATTATTAAAAGCTTTAACGTCTATGTGAAACGTTATAAGTAAAAAGCGTTTTCGGGTCCTGGAGATTTTTCCCTGCGAGAAAACTACGAAGAGAGAATGCTACCCTAAGTTCTGTTTAAAGAAGATACATTAGTCCACTTGCAAGAAAGTCGTCATTGGTCAGCTGGATGAAAGGATTTAGGTACAATGCCTGCCAAAAGTACTTGGAACACCCAGCAATTTACGCTTTCATCCCTTTCATGAAAAAAAATTGCTACTTCCACCTCCTTCCCCCTAAAACAATGTTGATGATTTAGAGAAATATCATAAAAGAAGCGCAAAAGTAAGTGTTTGCCAAAATCCTAACCCGTTTGATAGTAAACCAACATTGTTCTGTAGGGGAGAGGGGGATGATTGATTTTGACCTTGGAAATTGATGTCAGTGTTCCATTACTTTTGGCAGGCATTGTAGATAAAAGCAGACTTTGCATAACGCTGGTTCAAAGCAAACATTACTAGAACATGTTTGAAAGCAAACTTTGTTTTAAGTTCCTTAAATTCAAGCTTTTCTTAACGCCAATTGAAAACAAACCTTGTTTAAAGCTGTTTTAAAGTACGCTTTACTTAAAGCTGTTTCAGGGCAACCTTTACTTAAAAACGTTAATTCAGATAATGTTGAAGAATAATCATCAACTTCTTGAGTACCGATTGAACGATACAATAATTCCCAATAGGCAATAGAACACAGGGTCTGCATTGAATTTGTGAGCCATTTGTTTAATTTGTTGTTTAACAGGGAGTTGTGTGTTGATAATGCATGCAGAAATCTACCAAAACTATTTGAAAAAGAAAGGTCTAACCCTTTCAAGTCCAGCTACAAGTCGACACTGTTTGTCTCTGATCAATTAAGCCTTGAATAATTGTCCCTTTTTCGTGTCTCTCTTTTTGTCAAATGAGAAAATACTTAAATTATGTAAGTTTTTGAATATGTTTATGTAAGTAGTAAGATTTTAGTTCGGCTTTTTTATGCTTAGTAACTTAATTCATGTAAAATTTCATAAATTGACTGTAAAAATGCATGAAGCGGCCTTTTTGAAAGTATTTCAAGCCTATCTTAATTTAGTCCAGAGATTTTGCATACGTGTTGGTTTTCGTGATAATTCTGTTTGCGATATCAATTTTGTGACTATCTAAAGTTAACTTTTTATGTACAGTTTACTGTTTTGGTGATTTCTTTGTGGTTTTCGACTACCGTTGAAAGTTTGAGACCCAGAAAAATTTTGTCGCCAAACTTTTGAACGGCATAAAATCTGCACTATAAGGACAAAAAGAGAAAAAATTGAATCCCGGCCAAAATCAAATTTGTCAATTTTTACCTGAGCTCAATAATGTTTTTCAATATAAAGTTTCGGGTTTTTCCCAAAACGAGACAGCGAATTGGATTGATGTACAGAAAATTGCAAAATTGGTTCACTATCTAAAAATATGTTCCAATGGATTGAATAGTTCTTTTATTTTTCTAAATAATTTTGTTAGAGCTATAACTACCTTGAACTTTTTCTCGTGCAATTGCTTTGACGGGACTGTTTACTTGAAACAAAGCTGACAACGATTGCAGACCAGATGGAGTAGGCCAGACTTCGAACTCGTTGCCAATGACTTTTGGGTCCCTGTCTAAAGATGGCACTTTGAACTCTGGGGTCATCTTGCTTAATCTTTCCTTCTTCATGACATAGGCCGAAGAATCCAGTGGAGATTTTATTGGGGTATTTGAAAACACTCTTTGTGAGGTGAAACTTGGTTTTCGTAGATTATCTAAAAGAAAATTTAAATTGTTTACATCCTTCGTGATTTGCACAATACAGGTTTCCATAATAAAAGGTGAACATCGATTGTCTGCAGTAAGCACTAAACAAAGACGTCATGAAGGTAGCGTGGACGAGTTGTTGAGACGTTCGGCTCACAATCTGAATGTCGTGGTTGACCAACTGATCTTGTCCGTAGGGATCACATTCCACAAGCCTTCAGCCAACTCAGCTATCCATCATTTTGAGGTCAGTAACTGAGTTGCCAGGGCAATCGTTATAGAATTTTTATCTAGAGGCAGAATCAGCTACTAGTTACCAGAACCTTTACCTGCGTTAACAAACAAATATTGTTTGTTTGCTAGCTAGCTTGCTGCTTGCTGGCTAGCTTGCTGCTTGCTGGCTAGCTTGCTGCTTGCTGGCTAGCTTGCTGCTTGCTGGCTAGCTTGCTGCTTGCTTGCTAGTCTGTCCGTGAAGAGCAATTCTATTTAAAATTATATTGGTATATGTATCAACGTTTACTCTCTGATCTAGAACAGAGATGTTTCAATGGCACAATTAGCTATCATTCTAATTAGTTGATATTACAATATAACATACCATTGTTAGTGCCACATAGGGTATCTACACCAGTGGTATCAAAGAACTGTTCATATATTGTAATATCGCCACTTGAGAAATGTGTGAGCTTGAAATGAGGTCCTTTGTTAGGTCGTCCAAACATCAGATGCGTGTTTTTGTCTTCCTGGTGACAAGAACGTCGGTTGCACACATCACAGCCTCTTCCAAACCCGGAAACCGCAAACAGCTCACAATTTGCGTAGAGATACAAGCCTTTATGAATGCAAGATGTTTGTTAGATAGGCAAGGGCATTTTCTTCAAATAGACAGGAATAAAGATTTAAGAGAATGCCAAAATTACGGATATCATTGAGCCAGTAATTTGACATTGGCTTCTCAAGCTGGTCTTCAATTAATGCAAATGATATGATAGAAAGATAGTTGAAGCAAAATTAAGCCTAAGAGTGAAGCACAATTGTTTAAAGATAATCGTTACCTTTGCTGTAAGATAAAACTAGTATTTTCTGAATCCACGGGTAATCTGGTACAAAAATTTTGGTAATATATTGAGTCGGCAAAAGAAATTTTCCTTCTGTTTTTTTAAAGGTTGCGCTACTTTCAAAATCTGTTATTGAGCATAACGACATATATCATATATTCCAAACATAACTAACCTTTCATTGGATGCCATGTCATGACGTAATCAACCCATCGATCCTGAAACTTGTCAAGGTCTTCCTCTAAACACCATGTCCCTTTTCGACTGGAAACAGCCCCTTCGATCTTTCCCCTGTTTACCCATAATGCCATCCCGCGGGAATCGTCGCTTCCCGCGCCTGAATCGAACAAATACATTCGTGTGGGGCTCTCTGCACTGTCTTTGTATATTTTGCTTGTGAGTGAGATAGTCAAACCATCTTTGCAAACATCTGGATCTGCAGAGAAAATATACCCCATTAGGATGAAAGTGAATATCTGCTTTCATAGCAAAACATTATACATAGTTTAATCTGTCCTCAAATGTGAGGGTGAAAAAAGTATATCAACATTTTGTTATTATTATTCCTTTGCTGCTGATATCATATTATCAATACATGTTAGACTTAGAGATGTGAAGCAATTTTTAAGATCTCCAACATGGACTCATAAGCTGTCAAATAACCTTAAAGCTTTCGAGAAATACGGATGCAAACACTATGGTACGACTGTGAATTAACTTAAGTTGGTCTATATGTTGATGATAGCGTTTTTCGGTCTATATGTTGATGAAATCCTGCGGTTGTTGTGCGTTTAAAAAAGCGAAATAAATGATGTCAATCAAGGACGCGCCCTCGCACTTACCACTAACGCATTCTCCTTGATAGTCTCCAGCATCTAGATAGCCTCGATCTAATCCATCATTTAGTGTCGCAATACCGCTATGCATTTTGATTCCTCCAATCACAGACATACTTTTGCCAGGGGATCCTAAGATCTTGCCGCCTCGAACTGAATTCAGTGACCAGTGATATTTCAAAGCTGCTGTTGGACTCTTACCTAGTTAAGGACAGATTGAAACAGAAAATCGAAAAGCGGAATTGATTTCTTTATTGTGAGCTGTTTTTATATCTTAGCCAATCCAAGGACAGTCACTGTCTTTCACAATGTTTGTTTCCTTCCCACCAATATTGGTATAATTTTACATGATATTAAAAATTGTTCTTGTTGCTATCTTGTCTGTTACAATTTTTTGAGGGGGAAGAAGAACTTAGAGTTTGCTGCACAACAACACACTAAAAGTCTTAAAACAGTGCTGGTTGTCCAGATAAACCTTTGCTAGATTAACTCGAATAAGTGTACAGAACTCGCAGGAATCAATGAATTAAGAAGATATGGGCAAAGCCTTTTGAATAAACTTTATCACTTTTAAATGAATCTGCCAAATTACAACTAAAATAGTTTTAAAATACCTATTGTTGCTCTTGTTGTTGTCCCATAATCTTTGGAGAACCTTGCGCTGCGCTGGCTTTGAAATGGCGAAGGCTGAAATCTCGCCAAAATGGACTTCTGTTCGGCACCTCCTTCCTTCTTTGCAACGTCTTCAAATTCTAGTTCTTCATTGGTCGATCCTGAAGACTTGAGTGAGGGTTCTTTGCCTTCAAAGGCTTTCACAGTGTTGAGGTTGTTCTTTTCTTCGTGATAAGGGCTAGGCTTGCTGGCAGCTGGCTTCTGTTTCTCGTTGCCGTTATTTGAATAAGTGACAGGGGCCAGCTTTTCCTTGTCCGCGTCGCTTTGCTTCCCTTTGGTCTCACCTTCAATCGGCCAACTTTCAGGTGCCCCTAAAATACTGATATCTGTTGGCACTTTCCCTTCAGTTTGTTTTTGTCCTTGATCGCTGCCTGCATGGCTTGAATCTGTTTGTGGCAGGGGCTCTACGCTATGTTCTTGGTTACTCGAATCAACACTAATTTTGTACATCTGAGCTGCTGTTGTTTTCATTTTCTCAACTGGCTCTGCAGTCGACTTACGTAAGCTTGACTGCTCGCCATCAGGCATCTTTTCCACTACTTTTGGTTCTGGCATTAACATCGGTTTATCCTCTGTTATGTTACTTGGTGATATTTCTTTTTTCTCTGTGCTCTCAGCTTGTGGCCGGCTACTGTTGTTTGCGGTTGCCTCAGTTTTCTTTGCGCTGTCTTTTTCCTTTGCTCCCGATAATGCTGCCACGTCATCCTCGAAGTTGTCACTGAATACTACTGTCGAATTATGTGGAAATGTCCCTCGCACAACCCCACCTTTGATTATAACTCCATCCTCAATTACCCCACCATCTACTATTCCACCCTCTATCACACCACCTTTAATAACACCTGATCTCACAACACCACCTTTAAGCTTGCCACCTAACATCACGCCGCCAGCAAGATGTCCTCCTTCTATGATCCCCCCTTTTAAAATGCCACCCTCAATACTCCCACTTTTCAAAACACCACCTCTAATTTCTCCTGATTTAATAACACCTCCGTCAATTTCGCCCCCAGATACCTTACCTCCGTCAACTTCTCCTCCTTTGATCTTTCCGCCAACAACTAATCCAGACTCAATCTTGCCCCCATAAATGCTGCCTCCCTTTATAAGACCTCCATCAACTTTGCCATTATACAACACCCCGTTTTCCATTCGTCCATTTTTGAATGTACCCCCCAATATTCTTCCACCAGTTATTTGCCCTCCTTGAATCTTACCTCCACTGATCTCTCCCCCTGATATGAAACCTCCCGTGATGTCTCCACCATGAATATTTCCACCTTGTATGTGTAAACTGTGAGGCACTAAATTTGCAGTCGGTGTGTTCTTCCCAATTTTGTGCAACAGTGGCGTTGTAACTACTTTGGTGGCCATCTTAATTGGCATCTTTTTATTTTTAGCAGACAATGGCCCAGTGCCTGGCTTCGTGAGTGCCCTGTGGTCCTCTGCCAAAAAGTTTATCGGCATCAGATGCTCGTCGGCATTAAAAATTTCTTTTATTTGATTCACTGTTTCCGTAGGCATAACTTGCGATACCTCTTTGCTTTTGTGTTCGTAATTCAGCTGATCTTCAAATATGTTAGGCGCAGCATTTTCGCTATATCCATAACTTTCGCTTTGCTTTTCGTTGCCATTTTTTGCTGTCTTTCTTCCATTCGAGGATTGTTTTCCTTTCTTTTTGCTGGTGACAGATTTGCTTTGCGCTGCATCGCCTTGATTACTGCCAATCGTTCCATCTTCGTTTTCTTTTATTTTCTTGATGAATTCTTCAATTTTTTCGCCGTTGTTACTTCTTCCTAAAGCACTTTGCAACATATCTTCGTTATTCTTAATCATTGCTAACAAGTTATTGCTCTTCAAATTGTCAGCAACATCGTCGTTTCTTTCTTTCCCCTGTTCGTTTAATTCAATATTCATCGTCTCCTTCCCAGGTCTGTCTCCTTCCCTCTCGGCCCATTCATTGCTTTCCTTCCCTTGAAGAGACTCTGGGACATAATCGACAGCTGACTCAGTTGTTGCAGGATGAAACTCTTCTAGTTTCCCTGTTGGCTTTGACAATACCTCTTCCAAAGTATCTTCGTCATCGTCTGCCAACCTTTGGCCTAAGCCCGGCTTCTTCGCTGCTTTCACATACTCTGCTGTCAAATCCTTTATTGTTCCAATAGGCAGCTCTGAGCCTTTTCCGTGAATCTCTTGTTCTCCTCCTTCCATCTCCTCTGGCAAATGAAGCACAATTTTCATTTTATGCTTTTTTGCGTGTTTTTCTTTGCGTCCATGCTGCTGTTCGCTTTCAAGCTCTTCACCGACATCTGAACTCTCCCCATCGCTTTCTCTCTCATTTCCTTCATCAAATTCTTCTATCTTGGGCCTCAAAGATGACGGGTCAAACAGTGCCATTATTTTAGAGTGATCTTTATTGACAAAACCTTGGACCTTCTGAAGGTCTTTTGAATCCATACTTTTAAGGGCATCCCCCATCACATTTTGTGCCATTGGATCAAGTCCTTGCTTAAGTATCTCCTTGTACGCGTCTCTCTGCAATTTTGGTGCAGAGAAGAATGAAGTTGATGACACGTCATTTTCATCAATTTTGTTCAATCCATGTTTTGCGTCTCCAGTCAGCTTCTCGACTGAGTCCCCGAAGTCCTTTACTTCTGCCGATTCACGGTTGCTCTCGAATTCATTGTCTTTAGTCGTTGTTCCAATATTCGCAATGTTGTTCATATCTCCAATTACTTGTCCAATCCCTTCTTTAGGTGGTTCTTCAAATCCTACTGGAGTTAAATTGGATAATCTTCCAAATTTTCTTATCTCGTCTGCTGGATCCGTTGGTAGCTGCCTCGTTTCAGGTTTAACAGTGCCATGCCAATAGTAATCTTTGTCGTCTATTTGCGATTTGCTTCTCGTCTTTTCTTTGGCTTTCAAAGGTGTTACAAATAGTTCGTTTGCCATTTTACCCTGCTTCATACTTAAATTCTGCAATCTTTCTGTTCTTTTTCTTCCATTCTTCCGTCGTTTTAAAACTTTTTTTACACCAAACTTTCGGACGTCTTCGTTCTTCTTAGGTTTATTCGCCATTTTTGCGCTTTTTGGGTCCTTATCTATATCCTCCTGTCGGTTTATCTCAAAAACCTTGACTTGCTGCAATTGTACTTTCCGGGCTACTTTATCTGATGCCCTCTGTTTATCAGATTCCATGCTACTCAATTTTTTCCCCTGAGAATTTTCAGTCCGTGTTTTATTACGAGTAGCAGGGCCCATTTTCAGTTCCCGTGCTAGCTTAAGACTAAGATTTTTGACACTGCTCTTTCTGGACGAAGTTACAACGGGCTTTTTAGAATGTCCACTATGTTTCTTAGAAACTCTTCTACTTTTCTTCCGTTTCAGCTTTTCAACTACGATGTTCCTAATATCGCTATCCTTCAACTGAGGCGATCCTTCCGCGCTATACGTATCCGCTAGAATGCCAAGTGACGGCTCCAAAGCCAAAAGATCAGCGTTGTTCTTTAGAGACTTGATCTTCTGCTTTCTATTTTTAGATTTTTTAGCCTGCGCGCCATTTTTACTTCTACCATCATCTTCCGCATTTTCAGTCACCTTATCTTCTTTTTCCAAGAAATTTAGAAAGTCGTTCATCTGAACATCTTCCGGGTTGTTCTTTATCCGACTAATTATTTTCCTTACTGAGGCTTTTGTCTTGTCATTCATGCCGTTAGAAATCAATTCATCTTCCTTTAGCAGTGAATTATACATCTTCTCTATCCTTACATTGTCATTTGTACCAAGAAATCCCCTTTTTGTAGCTGCCTCGTCATGGTAACTAACATTCTTTATTTCCTCCAGTAGCTTAGGCTTGTTTATCACATATGGATTCTTCTGCACAAATGCGCTTTCCTCTTCCTTGAATTTCCCCACAATTTTGTCTATTTGATTTTGGTTGTCCCTTTCTAACATTGCATTTGTATGCTGCACAAATTCTTGCTGCCCCTTATCGACGTTTTTTGTAAGAATCATTTTACCGATAGCCTTATCTTCGAAGCCAAGTTTATCCTGAAAGCTTTCTAGTGCGTTCAACTCGTTGGGCGTCATTTCTTCCAAATCGTCTTGCCGACCATGATTAGCAAGCGCTTGAGTCTCTACGTCAACATTTTTATTTACACCTTTCAACAAAGACACTCCATCTGTCACCGCGTTTTCACTCCCATTAGCGGCTGTGCTGTTGTTAGAAACAGCGCCAGTTGTATTCTTCTTTGATACCTCTTCATCCAAATGTGAAAGAATCTCAGGAAGGTTTGCTTCCGATGGGTCCGGCATCTTCTTCTCTTTGACCAGATCCTTTTCGGCGGGTTTTGATGACTTTACATTTTCATACAATGGCTGGTCAAAGCCTGTCAAATGCGGCATCGCTTCCGCCTCTTGTTCGGCACTCATGAGATAGATTCCATCACCAATTGTTTTGTACCCATCAGGGTCGCCATATGGCCTTCCAATGTTTTCCTCTGCAAATGTACCTGGATTTGATTCTATTTCTTGTCGCAATTTGACATTTTTCCTTATTCCTGTTCTTCTCTCTACGACTTTTGCGATCCTTTCACGTACTTTCCCTCCATTTGGAAAAGCCGAAGCATGAACAGGTTTTAGCAATGTTCGTTTCACCCCTGGGAGAGTGTCGGTCGCATCTTGATCGTCAATTTTAATGAAAATATTATTTTTCCCAGAAGTACTTTTCGTCGATCCCTCTTGCGAAGATCGTTTTACTTCTTTAGATGTAGCAATGTCATTGTTTTTTGAATTTTTATTAATAGCTTCAAGAGGTCCCGAGGGCAGAGCTGCAGCAATCTCGCGGGACAACGACTCCCCAGGCTCCCTTGTTGGACGCTTCAGCTCTCCTTGTAATTTTCCCGGCCTTGTTATCTCCGATCTTGCTGTTGGCGAATCTGTTCTTTTCACTTCCAGAGTGTTGAATTCATCACCTACCAGCGACGACTTTATCATCCATGCTTCTAAAACTCAAACACAAACCAAAATTAGAATTTCATTTTATATTCGATTTTGCAATCAACTTCAGCTTTTTTTTAACTTTACCGATACACATGATGTATAAAAAACGTCAGAATCAAAGTTGCAGGCACAAAGGATATGCATTTACGAAACAAATACAACATTCTGATACTTCAATTTAACTACAAGAGTCAAAACAGTTATAGATAATTTTACATACCTCCCTTTGGCCTTTTGCACTGCATTAGCAATGGCTGCAATAACGCAACTAAACTGCATAGCAGAATGTGTACTAATTCTAGTCTCATCTTCGATTGAGTAGATCCCCAACTCCTCTTAGTGCATTATGCATTATCAAGACTAATTAGTTGTCCCTAAAACAAAATAAATCAAACATGCAATTTTGAATATTTTGAAAGCAGTCTTTTACAATTAATTTGTTTTATTTTATCATTTTTGACCGCCAATTTCTTTTCCTCTATTGAAAGAAAGTTTGCAGCAACCACATAGAGTCAAAGATCATTTAGGCCCTATTTTAAAATATGAAGCCGCAAAATCAAGGTGAAGTGCAGCATATTATAGCTATTAATATGTGAATGTTTCGAGGGATAAGTAATAAGATTTCTTAAGCAAGAAGATTCAAAGGATGCTGTATTCATGCGTAAGCTATTTCAGGCCTCTTGGTTCCGGCCATTAATACATAAAAAATCACGAGTCAATGATAGACATTTGTAAAAATCTGGCCTTTTGCAGTTTAAAATTACACTGTTAGCAGAAGGAGTAAATTCTGCCTTGGTTGGAATTTATTGCAAAAAATCAAGTTGCATGCTTATCTATTTGACCATAAAGGTCATAAAAGGGCTTAGAAATGATTATTTTGATATGTCAATTTGCAATTATATTTACCTCTTCTCAGCATAGGGATCTGACGAACTCGTCTTGCAACAATTTCCCATATAAAAAGCAAAAATCTGTTTATTCTCTGAAATATATATTGCAAAATTTACAAAATTGAAGTTTCCGTGAATTTTGCAGCATCAGGCCTGAGATTGACCCGTGGAGCCAGCAATGTCAATGTTACGCCATTTTTACTGAACCATGACGAGAAATTGAATCGGGATACCAGCAAAACTGAACTCAAACAACGGTTTTCTCCGAGCGTAAAACCCGTTGCTCGTTAACTGACTGTGCCGTAGAGTGGGGACCCGTGCATATGATATACTTTGAGGCAGTCGTTTTGCAGAGTTGTAATATTTAAGCTGATATATGCCATCAATATCTTGATTCTACTTACGTTGACCGCCGTAACTCATTAGAAGAAACTTCCATGAAAATTCTCTGACTCTTTGACAGTTAAAGCATATGTTTCCTTTATTTCGTCTCATTAAACAAGAAGTGTTGTCAACAAAGTGTTTTTTTCCTCCTCTTGATTCAAAGAAATCGCATAATCTTCAGATTATCAAACTGCCGAATTTTTATGATAAATGCGACTCAATGATCACGGCAACTCTCATTTATATAAAGGTAATCTACAAAGAGATGAAGAACCTTTTGCTATGAAAAGCTTATTGCCGAAATTAACGAATTAGAAGAAGGCGATAAAATGTCAGTTTAGAAACAAACCACTAGATTCAATTTGAAAATCAACATAAAATAAAGGATTGTCCCTTTTCAAGAATTGATTTTTGCAACTGGTATCTGTTTGCTTTACTTTGGCTGCTGAGAGAATTATAAGAAGGAATTCATGCTAATTTTGAATAGAAAACAGGTTGGTTCCTTCTGGCGATTTTCTAAGGAACTTTTAGTCCATAAAACATTATTTCATTCCCTTACATTGCTCCAATAAAAGGGGAAAAATACTACACATTTGGGCATACCTCTAAGTATCTATATCAAATTCATTTTTCATCTCTAGATGGGAGTAAACATGGAATTTGGCTGAAAACTACGCTTGGAGCGTGCTTTCTTGGCATCAAGTTCCTATTTCAATCCTATATTTACCTGAAAAGCTGTTTTTCATGGTTTTGTTGAACAGGGATTGCGTGACTTGTTGTATTAGATCGTTTTTCCTGGCCTTTCAAAATCGCACTTGTTCCATTTTTACTGTAAATTAATCCGTCTAGTTATTTTTTAATGAGTTTAAGACGGCTTAGTCATTGAACAATAGCCGATTCAAAACTCTGTTTGAATGCCCAAGCCGATTCGCTAGTAATTATTGTGTATTTCATGATTGCATTTGTCATCCCCCTCTTATGTGGATGTAATCTCAAACTGCAAGCCATTGTCCTAGATTGCGCAAGGGTACATTATGAAAACATTTGTTCCTTAAATGGCATAGCGGGTTTGTTTAGCTTAAATTTTTAGCAAATGACTTCTAATCCAAGATAAGAAAACTCCATATTTCTCCATTGGAAACATTGGTAGCAAAGTATGATGATAAATAAATGTTTCAATGTAAAAATCTTTTCAGAATGAACTAATCCCGAAGATTTCTGATTTCTCATTCAAAGATTTCTGATTTCATTTGAGACGCTAAATTTTCGGACAGAGAAATTCGTACCATAAAGTCTTAATTTTGGACAATTTCAGACAAAAGCTTCAGGCGAAATGTAAATGGCGTTATGAAACTAAGGAATTCTCAGGTAAACATTTTCAAACACAGATGAAAGTGAATTGAAAATTTGGAGGAAGCTGGGCCCACATTGATTGCGTAAAAACAAATAATAGAGCCATTGATTAACGGTTAAACATAATAGAGTATGAGGGGAGCCCCTGTGGTAACACAACATTTTTGTATTTCAGTTCTGTCTCGTGTCTCCGTGAAGCCATTCGGACAAAATTCATTGCCAAGCCCCTCAATATTCTAATATTTGTGCAAAAACCCAAACCTGAAGCCTGCGCTACATACACGAAAATTTAATAAAGGTTTATTGGAAGATCTGATAAACTTTATTAAAAAAGGTGCAAAAATTGTAGGCGTAGTTTTTGTGCTGATTTTAGATTTGAAACCATTGGGAGCTAGCTTAAGAAGGGCCGGGGGCTTTGTGAAGCTCGCGTCTCAAGATTTCCTAGTAGCAAAACTAGGCTAAAGACAGTTTGGGAGGCCTGCATCTGATAATTGTAAATGCATTGAAAATTGTTCACATCGAGCAACTCCAAAAATTAAGGTAGCAGTGCACCTCTCAAGCCTTCGTTCTATTGTTGCCAATGCGCGCATCTACCCCAGTGGCAAAGATAGAATGGGGTCAGAGGGCGCGAAAGACTCCCCTATAAAGCTAAACATGGTTGTCAATTTCTATCTAAATGTTGAGAGAAAAATTTTTAAGCTGGATGTAACATAAGAATATCTTAATATATTCGAAGATTGTTTTATTTCCGTTTTGATGTCGTTATGTTATATTAAAATGTATGAAAAAACAAATACGCTTATTTGGTTTTTATCGAAAAATCTATATTCTTGCCCCTTTGATAATTTTGCCACTACCCATTAGTCTGATGTCTAGAATTTAAACGAGTCTGTATAATTAAAACGTTACAATATTTGTCTCAGAATTCGAAAATTCGTTCGGCATTGTTCAATGAAGTAACAAAAACGGGTCATTCAGCATAATGCAAAAATTAAACTTACAATTTTCATGGTCACTATATCAATATATACATCTAAACATACAATGTATACAAAACTTTTCTAGCAAAAATTACTCCAAGAGTCAAGAAAGAATGTCGTTTTTCTCGTTTTCCTATAAACCCATAATAGGCCAGAGGTGAGAGGGGGAGCATTATCACCTGAGCTGGCAATTAACCAGACTAGCTTTTTCTGACTCAACTTTTTGCGTAGATTACGAATCCGGATGTTGCTTTGGCGTTTAGGGGGGCGTTTTCTAGATATAGGGGGTCAAAGCCCAAAAACACGCGATGTGACCTAATTTGACTGTATTTAATTATTGCACTTTAGGAAATGTTTAATTTTATTAAAAATTGGTTTCTTGATCAATGCTCTGTCAAATTTGGCCTTTTCTGGCATTGATGGGGGGGGAGGCAGGCAATTACAGGGAAAGGGAATTTCACTATTACTGTATTCTTAAAGCGTTTAGTTTAAATTCGCCTTCTCCTTCTGATTCGCTTTATTTTTCTTCGCTTGCAAACAATAGCTCCGCAATGTCCTCAGGATAGTATAGTAGGGCTCCGTGAACCAATCAATTAACAGATCATCTAACCAGCCGTGATTGGCTGGTTCTTTTTTGTTGATTATGCTTTGTAAAGCCTGTCTCTTTACTCTTGCTACAAAGTTTGCACGCTTGAAGTGTTTTTCGAGGCTGCTTTTACATGAGGGCAGCAGTGACCGACCAGTTACTTTGTTTTCCTTTTGAAAAGTCCACCAGAATATAGCATATCTTGCTTCATTCACTGACAGCAATCGTTTCTCTCCATACAGTGTGCAAACAAACCTTTCTAAGCCGAGTAACAAATTACCACAAGTAACAATTTTTTTGCCAAGCTCTGATAACATTTTTTGGATTTCTTCATCGCCTCCAAAGGCGTTTCCAAAATGCAGGCTTTCTTTTCGCAAGAAGGATGAGATGTAGAAATTTTCCCGAAAATGCATGCAGGCCAAGGAGCGCTTGCTTTCGCAATAAAGATAGCGCAAAAGCATTTAGACCCACTAGTCTCCTGTATTTTCCTCTTCCGTACTACATAAAGAAATGCAAGTTTTTAGCCTCGTTGGCTAAAAGGATAACAAGAATATCAACATCTCCAGAGCGCACAATGCAAACTGTCTCCTGTCCATTATTCATCCGTAGGGCATGGTGAAGTAGGTAGCAGATTTTGGTATCTGCTTTCCCATGGTTTGTGTTTGACTTTCCCACCTAAATTACACCTTTTCTCTCAATCTTAACACAAGAATTTTTTCTTGAAAAGTATATTACTTGATCGTTGAGTTGAGACTACTTATTGTGGCGCTAGAAATTCTCTGACGGAGGGGCTTGCCCTTCCTTTAGGGGGTCTATGCAATTGGAGAGAAAGCATGGAATCCCAATTGCAAAAAGACGCACAATCATTAAGATTATGACAGGACATGAATATAACAGACAAGAAAGAACAGCTACTTCGAGCGTGATTAATATTCTTTTGTGGGGAACTCGCCTTTATAACAAAATATCCCTAAAAAGACAAAAGACATATGTTAAGAAAGTTCTTTGTAGGCCTTTTTCCATGATTTTTCTATATTCACAACGCTGTAAACTTTTCTGAGTAATAAAAAAAGACTTCATTTAATCATTAAACAGAATAGGAACCATGACACGAAAGTTAGTACCTGAGACGGCACCATGGTGGGGGAAATTTTCGAACTTTGATACTTCCAGTTTGCTGGAAAATTCATTCATTCAAGACATTTTTACTACTTTACAATACAGTCTTATTCCTAAAATAAATATCCGCGGGTGGAACGCTATTTGACTGTTTTAATCGATTTTCTGGCAGTCATTCTCATCATTCGCGCAACCAACGCTGAAAAATTGTATTGTGGAGTTTAGCTCCCAGTGGTTTCAGTTTGCAAATTAACGGTTGAAATATTAACGTGCCGAGGAGCGAAGAGGAACAAATCGAAATGAAAATGAAAACAATCAAATATACCATCGACTATTATTGATTTTTTAACTAACGCCACCACCAAGTTTGCTGAGTAAGCACCAAAAATGTCGAATCTGATGAGAACAGATTCAGAACTCTTGGGGGGAGGGGTGTTATCCATGTGTCCCAATGTGTGTGTGGGTTATTAGATCTCAAATGTTTTTTATGTCTTTTTAATGCTATCTCTTTATCTTTTGAAATTATGTCCCAGTGATTTAAAATTTTCCTTACATTGATAGTTCAACTGTCTCTTGGTATGCATCAAAGTATTCGATTTTTGCAATTTTTATGATTGTGTTCCAGATAATTCTATGTTGAAGATAAAAATAACTTACAGAAAGTTTTTCGATTCTTTACTCCGAAGATTTTTCAAGTTCTCACCGAAATTTCACCGATTATTTTTCCAGATTAATTTTTGGCAGCGGGTTTTTTGGTACTCTGATTGATTTTAATGCAGTATGTAGTAGCATACACTTGGCTGTTTTGCATCTGTATCTTCAGTTGTTGCAAGGGCAAGAGGATTAGTAAGAGCTTTGTCTAGATCAACAGATCCCTTTTCTTTGAACGATGTTGAACAACAAGTTTTCAAAACTTCTTATATTTCAAGAACATATGTAATTTGAAACTATTATCACTGTCTTTTCGTTTTCGTAAGATTACTACATCACCAGATAATAACAAAAATTACCAATTTTTAAAGGGTGATAGCAGAAAACAGTCAAATTAGGTCAGATCGCGTGTTTTTGGGCTTTGACCCCCTATATCTAGAAAACGCCCCCCTAAATGCCAAAGCAACATCCGGATTCGTAATCTACACAAAAAGTTGAGTCAGAAAAAGTTAGTCTGGTTTATTGCCAGCTCAGGTGATAATGCTCCCCCTCTCACCTCTGGTCTATAAGAGGCGTCTTGGCCAATGATTTTTAGAGGGGGCCAGAAAGAAAATAATTAAAAGGCACTTTTATCTTGTCTCTGTTTTTTCATAACTACTGTGAACGTTTTTGACACCTATAGGTCGGTAGAAGAGTAGAAAAAGTTGCTACCCGAGACGGCACCATGGTTACCGTCGAAGGGGAAATTTCAAGTTCGCAAAAAATTGCATTTTTTATCAAAATTGCACTTTAATAATAGAATCTTATTCTTAAAATGAATATCCACTGGCGGGAAGCGATGGTATTTATTGATTTTCTTGTCCTCGTTTTCAAATGTTTTACCTTATGCAACAAAACTGCATGAGTTTTCAAATCTGGGACAAAAAATGTAAATCTGGCGATAGGCACAAAATTGTTTCTTTCCCAGTCTGCAATATCAAATAAAAAGAGAATACATGACTAATATTAACCAGTTTTTACTGATCCAAGCAGCACATCACTCTATGGTAGAAATCGGTAAGTTGTGAGAAATATTTTTTGTTTTTGTGAAAATCTTGTATTTTCTTTACAAAAGTGAATTTCTTCTCAACAATACGGAAAGTACTTTAGTCCATGTAATTTATGTCGCTAAATGGTTCGTTCACTTCTCCTCACACAGCTCAAGTTTGAAAATTTTTCGACATAACAGTGATTTTTCCGAAAATCCGAAAAGTTTTGAAAACAGAGGGGACCACAGCCCCATCTGGCCCCCAGCCACGACGCCCCTGAGCCCCCTTCCCTGCAATAGTATATTGTTGTGCGTCATGTCAGGCACCGCGGAGCAGGGGGCTGGGGGCACTAGCCCCCTTTTTTGCAAAGAATGCCAAGTATTAAGTAATAAACTACCAGTAAAGCCTCTTTTTATACGGTTTTACCCCCCCCCCCACACACACACATACTCCTTTTAGACCCCCCACTTTTCTCAACGCTCCGCGGTGCCTGCATGACTTGCAATCAAGAGTTTGTCGTGAATTCTGGATCTTGGTTATTTGAACCTTAATTTTGGCTCGCGTGCGAGTTTGACGGTGAATAATAGTTCTTTTCAACGTGTTCGCCTTCAGATTTCACGGTAGAAACAAGCCATTCCATTGCGTAAGACGATGGTGGTCTTATTCCAGCCCTGCCTCTGATTGGTTGATAGTACAATAGTTCTTCTTAGCTGATTCTTGGGAAAATAACTCTATGTTCACGTGTTTACGGCAACCATTCACATGCACAGTTCATTCCTCCAATCAAATTGCAGAATCCAACAATCTTCCAATCGAGTTGCAGCATTGACGGATGTTGGCGAGATAAATTTTTCCAGATTACATTTCTGTACGCGTTGTTAGAGGAAAGAGTGTGGAGATAAAAGTTAATGCCGAAAAGTCCACGAATTTGGAAATGGCTCCTCAGCACAACCAGTATTCTGCCCTCAAGAAGAGTTTAGACACAGTTATTCAAAGTTTCAAGCAGATAGAAAATTTCCTTGAAGACTGGAGCCTTGGTGACTTGCAGAGGTATCTATCTAACTTTTGTTCTTCTTTTTCTTAGGCCATGCTCTCAGGTCGATGAAATTTGACTTTACGGAAAATTCACGGCTCTAAATTAGTTTGTAATTAACGACTGCAATAATGTTTTCCGTTTCATTTTTTACGGGTAAAGCTTTTTACCAGAGTACTCGACATGTTTATAGATGTATATTAAGTCTATCCGAGGCGAGTAGAATGCTCAGAAACTTTATGAACGTGACTATGAATGCACGAATGGGGGTGTGTTTATCCTCTAAAGTTGCAAGAAGTGAACAAAATATATTTTAACAGCCGTTCATTGGCCAGAAAGAACTGAAAGACGTTCCCTTTTGAAGGAAGCATTAAAATGAAAAGAATTTTCAACTTTTTTGCTAAGAGGAAGTGCGGCTCGCATGTCTAAAGCAAAAACTCTGGCGAATTGTGAAGGATAATGCATATGGTTGTTTTTAAAATTGCTGTCCCAAATTACCCTGGTTTACCCTAAATGAACAGTGGCTACAGAAAACCTAGCAGCATTTTAAACATTTTAAATTGTTTTTACATTGATTGCTGCACACTTTCTAACTTGATCCAGTAAGCAGCTCGAAAATAATGAGAAATCAAACAGCAAGGAAGCTCTCAGTCAACAACATGGTCCTTCCAACAAACAAACACTTCTAAGCGTGCCTCAACACACGCGTTTGTTTTGCTATTACTTTTCCACATTCGGGCAGCTCTCCAACTAAGAATAGTTTGGAATTCCAAACAGCATTCTGAGCTTCTGTTGTCATTAGTTTAAAGTGGTTCTTTAATAGAAATCCGTCTTTGAGAATTGTTTTCGTAGGGGTCCACAGTGTTATTATCAAAACCACAGCTGTGTTTTTAATCCTTTGAGTTTCAACTGATGACCATCGTTTCAGATGATTTCAAAACCTCCAAAGAAAAACCCAATTCCCAATAAATTATTGAGAATATTTTTGCATAATTTTCAATTTTCAGTCATTTAGAATTATAACTGTCTACGCTGTTTTTTAACTTACTGAGTGACTGAAAGACTTACACCAAGCCAACTCAAAGTCTGTGTCAGTTAGTATGCTAGAATGCTGACAATAATTCCCATGTTGTTAGTGTCCATATTACTGTAGAACAGGTACGCCATTTTTTTAGGTACCCCAAAATATGAGCAGTTAGTAAAACTTTAAATATTGTAAGCCAGACAAATAAAACTGATAAATACATCTAACAAGTCTTTATTCTGTTCTCTTTCATGTGAACTATGTATGTGGCTTCATGTTTAGCTTGCCAAAAAAAATGTTTGCCAAATATCTTTGGGCCTAAGTACATGAAATGCGCCCTGGATTGTTAGTACTGGTTATCCAAAAGATAAAGATATGGCGTAAATTTGTATATAAATGTATGAAGTGTTGCTGTAGGTTAAGAGGAACAATACTTTTGCAAAATTTCATATTCTGATTGACCACACAATCATGGGCCAGAAAGGTATTTTTAAAGGGTCAGACTTGGCCCATTGGTCAGACTGTCCTCCTTATTGTAAAATATGTCCTCATCATAATTGCACCCGCACCCGCAATATATGTAAAATTTAACAAATCTGCAATCTAGCTCTGCCCTGCTTTTACAAATGCTACAACTGACTCTAGTTTGAATCCCTTTTCATAGGAACATCAGCATCAGTTTTGCACTTTATGTTCTGGAAGTGATAATTGACATTTGCCTTTGGACAAATTTAACTCAAATTGGGCTTAGGAAGGAAACCTTCTAAAATTGCAGGAAGCAATCAAGCCCTATGTGGGAAATATGAGAAAAATACTTCTTTCACAACATTTTGCAAAATATAGTTTTGCAATTTCTATCTCAATTTGCTGTCCACCAGGTTTGTCCAACGCGTGGCCCGTTATGTTGTCTGATGTGGCCTAGGCTTTCATGAGATCATTATTCACGAGATCATATTGAAGTGCACCCACTAAATCGCACATGCATTTAGTGACATCCAGTTTAGAGCATGTTCTCATCCCTCTATTCTGTGCCCAAACCAGGAACACACCACGCTTGTTTCAAAAGTTCAAGATTGATACAAGCCATGTTTCTAAGGAGAAGAGAGAGGGCGAGATAGTAAACTTAGGAAATGTAATTTCAAATTATCTACTTTGTTGAAATGACTTTGTTTTTTGTTTGATTTGTTTGAAAAAAATTGCAGTTCGGAAAAATACAATATTGCTAAGCATGATAACACTAAACATTCATCTTATGATAAGCTGGAAGGCCAGTTACATGTTCATGAATTAGAGGTTTCTAGTCAACAATCTCTAAGGAAATAAGATATTTTCAGTTCAGAATGTGCCACAAAGGTCAGCATGCCATATTTTACTTTTCTTTTTGGTAGCACATAATGATTGCGTGCTGTTACAATGGCGTTCAAAATTTTTGAACAAAAGGGAAGTGAACTGTTCAGATGGGAACAAAACGATCAAATACCAGTTGTTTCTTCTCTTCACGCTGGAAGACCAATGCGCATATCAGTACTTCTATATGAACAATGCAAGCATTTGCCAAACTAGTGATCATTCTGTTTTTTTGACGAGTTCACCTGTTCACAAAGAGAACAGAACAATTTAAAGTGTTCCCAGCAGGCAACTCTGCAGTGACTCATTTATTGGAATAGGACAATATGAAACAGGACGGGGCCAAACAGACAATCATCTTGCAGCAATAAACATTTAAGTGGCCCCCAGTTACTATGTTATTCTGAAAGTTGCCCTTCTTGAAATAAGGCTGAACAACCCTGCTGTAAACAATTTATACAAGGTAAATACTTGAACTTCTAGGGATAAAAAGTCTGTTGCGGAAATTTTGGAGGATGTTGACCATGCAATATGCGAAAGACAATATTGTACCAACAATTTGGACAAATTGATAGAAGATGCTAGGATCCACCAAAAAAGAGGGGATATATACCATGGAAAAAAGTTGTATGTAAAAGCATTAAATGAATATTCAAAGGTATGTGGTTGCTGCCTTCCAAGTGATGATATTCATTTCTGTATTACTGGTAATGTTTTGATAAGATCTCATGAAAATCCAGTATAGGCTCGATAAATCTTATTTTTACGTTTTTATGACCAAAAGCTGTTTCTATTTTCATTTCTACTTTTCAGTTTCATTGTATCTGGTATTTAAGGCTTTTCTAATCAAAGCAATTACCTTGGTAACTTGAAATGAAGACGCCACTGTGCTGCGAATTCTTTGCACTCATTTTCCTTTCAACTTTTTCTTTTAGAGCTTATGTAGTCTACCATACAATTTTCACATGAAAATTAGAGTTTCTCAAGATGCTGACTCATCATATTGCTGTGAAAGTATAACAATGAATTTGGATAGGAAAAATACAAGAAGCTCAGACATGACTACTGAAGGTCTAGCTGACTTGATTTCCAAATCTTTTGCTGGAAGGGCTGAAATGCTAAGAATTGTGGGACACCATGAGGTATTTATCTTTCTTATCACTTCTAACTGAATGTGTCGTCAAAATATGAAAACTTTTTGAGGTTTGTAAAGCAAGACTCAAGTCATCAGTATAAAGTTTCAAATGAAGTGCAGAAATCAAACCATTGATGGTGAAAGGCAGTTCTGATCTCTAACTGAGCTTCGAGCTAATGATCAGAGAAAGTTCAAAGCGATTGATTTGTCTTTTAATAAAAAAGAGGCAATCTAGGAATGTCCTTAGATGCAAGAAGTAAAATTTTTATTTGCCCAATGGTTATTGTGACTGGTTATTTTACTTTAGACTTTGTGGTTGATTTTCTGGTGTTTCTTCTATCAGCTTGCATTGAAAGACATAAAAGAGGCTTTATCGCTGAGACATAACAAAGAAACAAAGTCATCTGTAATGCAAACTCATAAGCTTTGCTTGTCGGAAATGAGAAGAAAGCAAAGAAGTCAATCACCAAAAAGATCACCACCCGTTGCTAGTACCAAACATGCATCAATTCACAGTGCTTCAAGTTTAGTAAAAATCAATTACAATGAAGACAAGGGAAGGCATTTAGAGGTTTGTTGCCCAATGTTTCTATAATTTGTCATGTCTCTGAGATAGAGCAGCTTCTATTGAATTAAAAGTTTCAAGCTTCAACTGTGTGTCTTGGGTGATTGAAACAATGCTAATATGCACTGTAACTGTATGCCTTGTAATTTTGTTTCAAATTTTTTCTAGGCAAATGGCAACATCAAAGCTGGCGATGTGCTGATTGTTGAAAAGCCCTTTGCCTCAATTCTTCTGCCTGAATTTTATCATTCACATTGCTACCATTGTATAAAGCAGCTTGTTGCACCAATTCCGTATGTCTTTGTTTTATACATTTCATACCTCCCTGCCAGCTCTAAATATTATAAATGCACGATTCAAGCAGGAACTATTGGTTTCTTTGTTTTTTGTTATTGCTCCTGCTGCTCTTCCACTTCTTTTTGGCCATGACTTCAATTCAGTGTGTGGAAGGATTGTGTTTGTTTTCTATTTGCACATCCTGGATATATGGTTTTTGTATCAAAGTTTAGTGGTTTGATAACAATTTCTTAATGGATTATATTGCACAAATGCTAATTTGTTTGTGGGTGAGCTCCTTGGCCAGTGTCATATGATGTATTAGAATCTTAGACAACCTTAATAAGACAATGAGCTTTGCATCTGATGCATCTACTTTATACTCTGTCACGATATAATTGTTTTCCTCTTCCATCTACAGGTGTTTTACATGCCAAGATGTCTTGTTCTGTTCAAAGGAATGTCAGGAGAAAGCATACACTTCATACCACAATATTGAGTGCAAGATATGGCCATTGATCCAGATGGTAGGCAACTTCTTATGTTCAAAAGAACATAATTTTAAGCCATGTAAGCAGTTTTGGTGCTTGCTTGAGGATCCATTGACTTTGCCCTTTTGCTCCGATGTTAACATGTTTGAGATTTCAATGTTCTTGCATACATTCAAGCTTTGGATTAACGAGTTTCATTTTCTTCCAAAAAGGTTGACTCCTTTGCCCATCTGTCAATTCGAATCATTCTTACTGCAAAACCAGAAGAATTGTTAAGTATGTATCTTAGTATATTTCTTTTTTAGTTATCATCATCAAAATGATGATCACCATCGTGAGCATCATAATCTTGTTTGATGATGTTAGCCTAGTTAAGTCCATCCTGTAGATACTGTGTACAAGGTATCCTTTTCATGCTTGATTACCGAGAAATATAGTTTATTGCCAATCACAGTTTCACCTTCTGCACTGTTGATACTCCAGCAAAGATAGCTCTTGATGAAAGCCTGAAAAAGACATTAAAGAAAGTTTGAAGACCACCAACTTTGTTGATAAAATTAAACATTAAGCTAAATCCTGCTCAAAGAACATTAAAGTCTTGCAAGAGATAACAGCAAACAGAACTGAAGGAAAATTGTTAAAGACATGATGGGGAAGCCCATTGACCATGTATTTTAGTAGTTTAGTATCTGCAAAATTTACTGAATGATGGAATTAACCATTTTTTATATCAATAGCTATTGCAATAAGCAGTATTGGATGAAATTTTGCAATTTTTTCTTATTCCTTTCAAGGTACCCTTGAAACAGAAAAAACTTTGGATTGCAACATTCATGGATATACTAATAAAGAATACAAAAGTAAGTTTTTATCAGTATGTTATGCAATCAAACTGTTCAGCTTATCATTAGCGAAGTTGTAGGAAATCCCTGTTTATATTTGTTTTAAGATGAAATTCTTGGTCCATCAGTCTTAATGCAGTATATTAATTCATATCTAGAATCTACAACCCTTCAAACAATATATTGCGATCTTTATGAAATCTATATCACAATATGTTTTGATCATATGTTTTTATTTTTTTCATGAATTTCTTTTCAGATAACTATAAAGCAATTTACAACCTTGTTACAAATAGTGATTTACATTCAAAGACATCAGTCATCTCAACAAACTTGGTAAGAATGCTTTTAGAAAATTTCTGTCACTTTAACTTTGATATGGTCAATGAGCCCTTTTTATTTTTCAAATGATTTAAAATTGTATGGACGTAGCCTAATTTTGTTTTATTTTATTGTGTGATTTGAAAATTGGTTTCAATCAAGTACATACTTGTTAAATATTTAAAGTACTTTGCTTCTTTCGCAGGTATCCTCAATAATTGGTCGCTACCTTGCAAGTCCTGATGCTGTTACCCCTGTAGGTGTCAGGCCATGGAACCATTCCACAAGCCAATCAAACCCTTCACTTCGTTTGTCCAGCAGTAGCCCAGCTCTTCTAGATGACAGACAATATTCAAATGAAAACTTGAATTCTTTAGCAGATGCATTTGCAAATTACAGTTTAAAGGAAGCAAGAAGTTGTGAAGACAAACTTGTTGCTGATTGTTCCGACCCAGATCTATCAGAATCCTTGCGGAGGTAATTGGATATTTGTTAAGATCATCATAAGAGCCGACCCAAAGCATAACAATAAGCAACCCAGAGCCAACCAAATTTTTGAGCCCATTTTTTCCGGTTATCAATGGAACTGGATGGATGAATAAATATCAGAGCCATTTACTGTCTGTGGGAGCAGATAATTGAAACATCCACTCTATCCACACAGTACTCTACAGAGAACTTTTTAACCGTGCCCATTTATCACATATGACATAGAATAAAATTATACACTCTTTAATTTGTTAGTCATTCGCTTGGTTTTTGTTGCATTGCTTCATTGCAACGTCTTCTGTTCTTCAACAGTGACATAAAAACACTTAAGATATTTTAGCTAGACTCTAAATCTAACGAGATTATGCTATATATCCAGGTTAAGTGCGCCCTTGGACATTATGAAAGACCTGACTGGGATGAAATACCGAAGGCATTCCTGCTCTGAATCAGAAGACAATCTTTCATCTGGATTCTATCAGTCTGTGCTGACGGAGAAACAGATCCAAAAGCTGATATCACGTCACATTCAGCAAGTTGCTTGTAATGTTCACACCGTAACCAGACTTGTGCTGGTTGAAGATGAAGAGACAGACAGTCAAACGGAGGATGAAGTTTTATTTGGCAAGCAGGAACGCTCCTTTCGTAAAGAGCAGCGGCAGATTGCAATTGGATTGTATCCGACTGCTTCTTTGCTCAACCATGCTTGTGATCCCGATGTCATTGTGAGGTATGCCTTTTTGTAATACTTAATACTAATGTACTTGCTTTCTTTAAAATGATGATAATAACAAAGATGTTTCACGCTGTTGACGTTTGTTGGTAATAAACAAGTAATCATTGTCTTAATATGGTGTTTTCCTTTGCAGCTTCATAGATGATGAACTTGTCATGCGAGCGACGCACAAAATCTCTCAAGGAGAGGAAATCACACACTGCTATGGTATGAAGTCGTCTTTTCCCCTCACAAAATTTAGCTGAAGTTTAATTATTCCTTTAAAATACAGATAATTGATAGACAAACATCAAAGAAAATTGTCTCGTTCATTCGATGAAGCAATTTATTGGGAATAATACCCACTTGTAGTTTTGAAATCTGCTAGTTCTTCCAGACCAGCATCAAATCTCTTTTTACAAAACTTTCGCAACAGGTCATTATATTTGTGATACTTGGGCAAGATAGGCAATTTAAACATTCAGGGCGCTTGTGTTTATGTTCTAAATTCCTGCTGATAAAGGATGTACAAAATATATATAGGCAGAATAAAATTCCAAAATTGAATAGAAAGCATCGTGAAGGATTTGAAGGACATTCATTCAAAAGACAACCCGAGATTGCTAGTTGCGGTATAATAGACATTGCCTAAGAAGACAAAAAATATTATTATAAGATCCATAAAGTGCCGACAATAGCAAGGAAATTTGAGTCAGTTTGGTCATTGGGGGAGGAGTTTTTGCTAACCAATATGATATTTCAGTTCTTTTTTAAGCTTATGTTTTTCTTCTGCTTACAGAATAAGTTTTAATTACTCCTACTTCTCTTAATTTTCTGACAACTTATAAGAAGAGCTTTACATTTTAAGCAAGCATTAATTTTTTAAGTCTTTGTGTTTCAGTTCCCCATGTTGGCAGAATGCAACGTGCAGTAAGGCAAAGAATGTTGCAGAAGAGATACTTTTTCGTATGTTCCTGTGCGTCTTGTAGAAGGTGAGTGATTTTGTTCAATTAACCTCAACACAAGTCGACTTCCGATGAGAAGTCCTTTTTTCGTGTTTTTGTGTAACTTCAATTGTCATTTGGTTTTGTTGCCTCTAGATTTTTCCCTGTTTTCTTCTATGCAGACTTGTCGAATGTATCTTTAAGCACCTTTCTAGAATGTTTTCTAGGAGTTTGATTCTACAAGAAATTTTTTTCAAGTACTTTCGTTTCTGAAGGAGAGATTGCCATTTTAATGGATAATTTTCACAGGAAGACTAGATTTTTTGAAGTTTGAAGTAAATTGATTAGATGCAAACAATCTTAATTTCCATAAGTGACTTGGATGTAGATAATTACGCTATCCGACGTTGTTCACAGGGATGAGGAAAGAGAAAGGCGCCAGTTCCTCTCACTACAGCTGCAATGCCAAGAATGCCGAGACAACGCCAATGTAAATTTCGTGAATGATTCGTATGTTGCGACGTGCTCTAACAAAGACTGCGGGCGGGTTGTCAACATAGAAGCACAACTGGAGCAAATTCAGTACAGCAAGGAACTGTTTCTGGATGCAGTGGATGCGTTTAAAAGTGGTGACGTGAAGAAAAGCTTAACAACTTTGAGGCTGGTAATGAAAAAGAGGTCATCGCTTCTTCAGTCAAAGGATCGACTTGTTGCAGAGGTGCATGATGCGTTGTCTAGGTAACCTGCTTCATGCCATAACAATTTTCTTTTCAGTTTGTTAACTACTTTATATATTTGAGCGGAGTTAATTGAGCTATTAAAAATAATTGCAAGTCAATGTTAGTTGTTTTATTTAACTCAAGAAAACAAGATTTAAAACCAAAAAGCAATCACGTTTTAGCCTGTTCAGGCCCCTGGCTCAGGCCTCTGGCTCAGGCCTCTGGCTCAGGCCCCTGGCTCAGGCCCCTGGCTCAGGCCCCTGGCTCAGGCCCCTGGCTCAGGCCTCTGGCTCAGACCCCTGGCTCAGGCCTCTGGCTCAGACCCCTGGCTCAGGGCACTTACATATACGTTGTCTGTTTCAGTTTGGACCTTTTCCTTTTTTCTATTGACTCGTGTAAATGTTTGTTTTAAAGAACTGTTCTGATATTTTAGGTGTTACGAGGTGCTGCGAGAATGGGAGTTCGCTTCATATCATTGCAGTCTGAATCTTGATTCGGTTGAGCAGCAGTATGGTGACAGAAGCGCAGAATGTGCCCATGCTGTGGTAAAGTTAGCAAGGTTCTTGTTCAATGGTAAGATGTTTGACAAAGCTGGAAAAGTTATCGACAGGGGAATACGTCTAATATCCATGCACTATGGAGAAGAATTTCCAGTTTTACGTGAACTTAAAAAGATGAAAGAATGTGTCAAGAACTTTTCGACGCCTGTCACTCAATTTTCGCTGTAGCTGTCATTTGGTAATTTGAAAGTGAGTGCACTTGAAAAAGACCACTTGAACCAGAGCACTTGAGAGAGAGCACCTAAATAGAACTCCTAAATAGAACACTTAGAGATCTTTGTGTCATTGTCTTTGCCATACTGTGGAAAATGAACTCTTTACTTGATAAGTTAGAGACAACAAGGCCATGTCTATCTAGAATCTTATGAATGGAAAGCCTATTAATTGGTGCCAATGCTCCATACCACCCTAGAATACTTGACTCTAACCCATGGCACCAGGAGAATATTTGCATTTGCAAATGAAAATCGAAGTAATTTAAAGTGATACCAAAAAGGTATCATTGTATACATTGAAAATAACACCTGGCAAATATATTTTTTTCATTTACTTTGCCGGAGAACAGATTTGTGTATTTCTCACAATCCGTAAAAGGATGGTGTCTATGATTCGATAGTTTTTTACGAATATCTATCACAAAAATTAGTTTTGTATTTATGCATTCATAGAGTTGTATTTAAGAATTCGCAAAAACGCCGTATTTGAATTTTCTCTTGTCGATGTCGTATAAGTTTGTATGAATAGTTCCTCGTTTGCATTTTCGTTTAAATCTCGTTTTGTTGTTTGTTTGTTCAGTAAGTAACTCAGTGAGTTTTATTCAATTTACAGCTGGTAATTAAATGTGGCTGTTTCACGACGAAATATTTTATTGTTATCACGGAATAACCTATTTCTAACAGAAATTTTGTATTCGTGTTTGTTTTTCTGTTTTTGATTGCAATCTTTTCACCGCCCTATGACAAACGAGGGCCACGATGTTGTTGAAGCATTTGATATAAAATTATCGCAGAAATTATTAAAATCAACTTGCAAAAGAGGAAAGAGTATAGTTTGTGTGATTATAATAGATCAGAGCTACATTGGTTTAATGAGTAACTTTTTTCCTCTAAAAATTAAGAAAGATTAGTGAAGGGTTCTAATAAAACAGTTATTTGCGTTGATCCCGATGCTGAGCAGTTATGGTGACTTATCGAAATTGTCCATGAATTGATACTTCAACTCCAGTGACTGGCCTCAAAATATATAGGAATTCAAACTTTTTCAACACGCTATCGCAATTTTCGTTGGTCCTCAGCGTACAGTAAGCGTGACGCGATGCTTTGTTTTACGTTATTGTTGTAGGCTGTTGTAGGCGTGGTCTGAAGCCAGACGTAAGTACTTGTTTGATACTTAACAGAGAAGTAAGTCTATGTAATACAGCATTGAGAAATTCACCATCACGCTCACTTCGTAACACAGATGGAAAACCGAGAGATAAGAAAACTTTACGAAGAAGTGCTCATGCAGCCCCCCCCCCCCCAGGTGCGGATCTAGCCAAAATGTTGACCGGCTTCGGGGTGCTTTACCCCGTTACAGCCCTGTGTGTGAGAAATTGGTCCATAAATATTGCTAAAAGTTGCTAATGAGGCTAGCATCTTTTAAATGTGATTATTTTGCCAACACTTTAGCTAAAATGTCACAATTTTACTCCGCTCAGCGTGGCCTTCGATCCTCTTCTTGCAACTTCGATTCTAATTTTCATGAACTTTTTTCGAGAATGAAAGTCTAATCCCTCAATACAAAACCTCAGATTGTTATTTGTATCCTTATTTCATTTTGTATCATTTTGTTTTAAGCGTCCACACTTTGGAGCTATGGATATAGATATCGAATATTCTTTTTCGCCACCGGTTTTTTTTTGCGTAAAGGAAACATATGGGCACAGGTTTCAGAAAACAATAGCCGCCGTATTCAATATTGGCGTATAGATAGCATTCCCAAAACTGTCATTTCGAGTGGCGACTGATTTCCTCGATTTTGAATTCCTAGTGGTGCGGGGCAGCACGGGGCAACAAAGTGCCCTTTTCAAGAAATTGATTTCCGAGCTGAATTAGTTTATATAAATATTTTGAATGCAAATAAAACCTAGGCTTACCTAAATGATACCTACATGCAAGACAAAAGTCAAAATTTTCCATTTTGATCAAAAATGAAAAACGATTTGCAAAGCAATTTGACCAACAATAATGTTTTCGTTGACAAGTTCTCTTTAACTTTCATGATCATGCTGAACAGATTTCAGATTGCTACCAACGTTGGCTTGCATATGTTTGATATATCAGTCAAGGCATCAATGATGTCTTAAATTCAAGCAAAGGCGTAGGAACCGAGGGGGGGGCACAGTGGGCACGTATTCCCCTTTACCTGCCCCATTACAGCTCACCGAGTTGCCCTTTTTGCAAGCTAAAAACAAGCTCGTAACAAGGGTTACTGAAAGATGGTGGTGATGGAAAATTGGCCATAGGCCTTGAGGCTTAGGATGCTCTCGAGATTTCCAGTTTGTGAAAGCAATTAGTTAGACATAACGAAATTTTACAACTTTTTTTTAAACGATTGCAAGAAGGTGACTGCAAAAAAATTTCTGAAATGAATTTTTAGGTAATCGAGAGTGCATGCAATACTTTTGCTCACTAAGTCTATTCCTAGCGTAGAGTTTTTGATCTATGTTCTGACATTTTATGCTCAAGGAGTTTCAGACGAAAAGCTAATATGTTACAAAATGTTTGTTTTTTTCAAGCTTTTTTCTATTTATTGCTGGTATAAATTAGAAAATCTTCATGAAACTTAATATTTCAAGCTTTGCTTATTTTAACAGAGCTATCGGCAAATTTGAAATCGAAATATTCATGTTGATCCCTTTAAACTTTTCAAAACAGTAATATAAGTCTTATTCAATTTTTTCAAATCTTTCATGTGTTAAAAAAATTTGTAAATTTATTGTTTGATAAAATATTTGTTTGAAAGAATCTTTAAATACAATACAACAAAAGAAAACAACTATCGAATAGACTATGTAAAAGAAACTATTTTAATTAATTATCGATATGAAATATTGAAATAAAGTAGGGTTCTTGAGGAAAGCGTTGTTGATATGCTTTATCATGATAAGTGATTTTTTAGAATTTGTAAAGAAATTTGTAGGACTTCCTTTCTCTACACCCCAATGACCTAGTTTTCAAGGACCTTTAGCTAGCGCTCTAAAACATAACCATCACAAAAGATTTTACTAAACGGAGGGTTTTAGAATTTCACGAAACTTTATTTTGTGGAGTAACAAGTTTCTGATCCCTTACGGATGTGTAACAACCAAAGTTTTTAATAACTTGCCTTTCTGTTAAGATTTTTCCAGCACTATGAACTAACTCCCATTAGTAAACGTATATCATTGAAGTACTGAGTAAAGTAAATAAATTAACATCTAAACTAAAAAAAGTATTTTTACATCTTAACAATTTTTACATCTTTACATCTGATGGAAAATATCAACAGCAATTAAAAGATACTTCAATTTTTAATGCAAGCTGCAGCGTTCACAGAAGATCAACATGATCATTGAGCTTTTTGTCTGGTCCTGTTCTTTTAGCTTTGAACCTTAAGGAATTTCACATACATTATATATAATTCCTGGCCTAGAGACGAAAGAAATAAAAAGTAGAAGAGGATATGAACTGAGGAAGAAACTGATTAACGACACAGATTAAACAGGATGAAACACTTTCTATACCTTACTGAGCAATCAGATAGATAGAAGGATGTGGCTCCCCATCACTTCATGCTGTTCAAGATTTTACATTTTTGCGGAACTGCCAGAAATCGAATTCTTGCTATTATTAGAATGTTTTATTTTACAAAACGTCCGATCTCCATTGTTCCATTTACACAAATTTTTAGAGATAAAATTTGACGACCTTAACTTTGATGAACACTGATTTTCAACAATCTTAAGCCACGCCTAAAGCAAGGCAGTCTTTTTTATCGGGAGCATATTTACCCCTACGAAATCCTATCAACGATGCCATTGTAAAGCAAAAGTTAAAATCTTATTAATCTTGAATTTATAGATGCATAAAGCCTAGATTAGTGAAATACAATAATGAAACGATAACCCTACTTCAATTCTCCCAACTTCTTCTTTCCTTCATTATAAAGAAAAAACTTTCTTGTCCTCTGTATACGGAAGGCTCTTGCAACGGATCTTTTTAATAGACGAAAAGGTCCTGTGTGAGGTATTTCCTAAATAGTATAAAGACGTGAAAAATTAAAATAGCAAATAATCAAGATGTATTGTCAAAATATATCGAACATCATTTTTAGAATTCTTATTTCTATCGTATCAAGATAATCTTTATTATCAATTTTTGTAAAAATCAGTGCTTCAAAGTCAAAAAGCTCTCCTTAAAGGCAAAAGGCTCTGATCAGAAGATTACCAAAATGCGTCATCTTTTTTAAAGCAAGCTGTATAATCTTTGTGGCATTGAAAATATGGCCTTGCAAATGATGTTTCGAAAACAACGATTTTTTCTAAACAAAACTTTAATAAAAGTTTTAAATCCAGTAAACCCATGATGGTCCTTGATTAGGTTTCAAAGCTTTGAGACGGTAAATTGGAAATAAGTTATGCTATTGTGAAATTATGTTTTGAGTTTTGATTGATTGATTTCTAACCAATGACGGACGTTTAAATACTTTGCAAAAGCGCAACACAAATTCGCATGTTCCTGGTTTGATGCAGTTGCTAGGATACCGTTATCTCTTTACCTGGGCAGTGAAAAACTTTTATACCCTGAGGTAAAGCCAGAATTCCTTTAAAAAGGTCCACCAATTTCTAATATTTTAAAAGAGAAAGATTTTCTGGAAATGTCCATGGTAATTTTGCAAGATCTGTTACGAGATTTTCTTTAAGAAAAAAGATTGAAATTTTCTAGTTTACTTCACATTTTTCCGCAAAGCACTTTTTTCTTTCAAACTGGCCAATCAGGAAGGAATTGTTGAAGTGAACCTGAGTTCTGTATTCTGTGCTTAAATCCACAAGCTTCAGTTTAGAGCAGTTTATTTTGATTTCATCTTTAAGACTTTTGAGCCACCAGAGTTTTTGGAAAGTTTGTAGCCAGAAGACGTTAATTTTCTTAAGCAGTTTAATCCCCAATTCACTGTTTCCGGGGCTTATTTATTTTTGATATTTTTGGACGGGGGCTTATTCGAGGGGGGCTTATACAAGGAGGGGGAGGCTTATAAAATTATTGTAAACAATAAGAAGACATTATTAAAAGACCTTGTCTATTTTAGTAGGGATTTTTTTTATGAGTATTTAGTTAATTACTACCAAAAGTACGAATTTGTCGTGGTAATTCAATAAAACGCCATATGCAACCTCAGATGGCGAAAACCGTCAAATTGTGGGGTCCTATTCGAGAATATACGGTAGCAGTGGGGGCTACTTCGAGGGCGGGGGGGCTTTTTCGAGGGGGGGGGGGCAATTCGAGTATTTACGGTATCTGTATCCCTCCGGAAAAAATTCAGAAAAAATGCCGACTTATTTCCCTGTGCTTGTGCGAGGCTCGGCCCAGTCTGCTTTCATATTGCATGTGAGCCGATCAAGCGTGGCCTAGTTCTGTACGAAAACTTTCATCATTGCAGTTGTACGAAAGATCGCATTATTGAACCAATTTAAAACGCATCATGATTTCATCAGCAAATGTATTTAAAACTTTGTCTTCTATGATACCACAAGTATCTCGTCATGTTCGTGCAAGTGCAAGTGGTCTTCGTATCGTGACGAAAAGATCGAGCTCCATTTTCAGCAGACTCCGTTCTAGCTCTTCGGTTCTTGGTTCAAGAAAATTTCAAATCCACGACAAGATTTGCTCTTGCGGAATTCACCATAAATTGACCGAAGGTATTTATTTTAAAGATTTGCAAATTTCGCCCCATTTATTACAAATTTGCCAATCTAAACATAGATGAAGTAGGAGGATTCACATAAGATGATGACACATGGCTCGAAAGCCCTATGGGTTATTTCCATGTGTCACTCAGTTATAACTTTATAGATACAAAAAATTATTTCAAGTATCTAAACCTTATATGTATTGAAGTATAACTGAAATTGTATCTTGATGAATTGCTTGAATAGATCAGTATATTTTAATTAAGCTGACGAGAATGCACATGAAATTGAAATGAAATTGAATTGAATTGAATGGAGGATTAAAAGATTTTTTCAGAAAAAAAGGGATATATTTCAATTAGGTAGCATGCATTTTTCCGCTTTAGCACCTTAAACAATAAATAAATAGCGATAAAACAAAGGATAGACTCAAATTAAATGTATAACCTAACTGTCAACACGTGGTCACACACATGAAACAATACATAGGGTTAGGGACCAGGATGCTAATGCAGTAACATACCTCTTAGGATCTATAGGTAATACCTATATAGGTAAACTATATACCAAACGATAGCATTTGATGTTTCCATTAATATGAGACCATCTACAGGTTTATAGGTTAATGTTTCGCAAAGTTATAACAAAATTACGTTTCACTCGTACCATCGATCAACTGCTGGCCATCATTGTTTTCCCCCAACTCAGTGTAAACGAGTCAAACATAGAGACATTAGCAAAACACATTGCTGTTTGAAACGAAATAAACAGAAATCAGAGTAAAACTAAGAACCAGCATCAGCACATCACTGAAAATAAATCTAAAATCCACCAAACAGCAGACGTGCAGGCCCGCCATTAACGCTGCAGTAAACAACCTAATGTACAGCCGCTGCCGCACAATTCAAGGCCGGAAGCCTTCAGAAACGCAAACTACATCCTTGACCCATAAAAAAACCCCAAAACATCTCTATCTCATTGATCTATTTCAACATTCAAAAAGGCTTTTTCAATATCTGCTACCATAGGTACTCTAAACTCATTAAACCTTAACAATATATCAAATAACAAAGGTGTGAGTGGTGGGCCTACATGTAAACAATTATTAAGTGAGGTATATACCTGTTTTTCCTTCCTTTGATGAAGCATCATACACTATCCTTACTTTTGTGGTCTCTGCATTCTCTCTAATTGAAAGTGACTTGAAGCGAAACGATCAAGGATTTTGCCACATCAGCAATATTTAGACTTTATCCATGAAATCACATTGTGTCAAGGATCTTGTTTTGGTAAAATCAAGTTTCTAATTGAAAAACGCTCTGAAAAAGCCAAATTAAGCCAAATTCTAGCTTTAAGCAAAATCCCTTTTTCAAAGCCAAACATGTTCTGGAAAAGCCAAATTTCTGAAATTTGGCTTAGAAAAAACCAAGTTGGCAGCCCTGAAGGGTCATGAAAACGCCAAACAGTCCCTCAAAGCCGTCTCAGTAGACATCAGACAGTAGATTGTTTGAGCTATCTTGTTAAAAAGTGATATATGGTTTTGAAGGTGCCTCGCTGTTGGAAGGGTGATAGTTGTGGGTGCATTCCAATTGTCGTTATTTGGCTGGAGTTTTGGTATATCTTTAAACCTAACCAAATGTATTGTGCCGATGTGTGTTTTGGTCTTAGAGATAAAGTATTTACACAAAGACCTTTCATACAAGGTATAAAACTGGTAAATTGGCTTACTGGTTTCAATATTCCGCAATTACTCGATTCCCCGATTCCAGATTAGTAATATTTTTCATTTACTAAATGCAGCAATTAAATGGCTAGTGTTTCAAACCTCTAGCACCTATGTGTTAATTACTGGGGTGTGTGGGCTTGTCTGGTGCTAAATTTAGCAACAATTGCACACATGTTATAAATGTGTTCCCAACGAATAGCAGGTCACTTTGGAGGACTGTCAGCAGAAATACCAGGAACAAAATGGCAAGATTTGTGCCCAATTTCGATGAGTTCGACTCAATTACTTTATTTGGGATATGCAGACAGTTCACAGAGAACATCCCCGACACAATTGCCTGGTGTCTGCCGAATGGGCTGCTTGCACAAATGATGTTGTACAAGAACTTTCACACAGAATGTTTCAAGGGTGCCCTCAATAGATCCCTAGATGCAGTGACATGGCGGGGCCCACAGAAGATTCAATGTGCAGAAGGGTAGTTTTTCGAAGGCTTGAAGCTCCAACATTTTTCTGGAGCCTAGACTGTGGATGAACGGGGGCCTGTCGCAAAAGCAGGTCCTTAAAGAACTGGACATCAAAAGTGAGCACACAGTGGTGGACTGGAAGCAATTCTGCCGCGATGTCTGTGTGGAGCACTTCCTCAACAAACCTCAGCAAATTGGAGGACCTGGCCGAATTGTCGAGATCGACGAGACCCGGTTCTCCAGAAAAAAGTACAATCGCAACAGAATTCTTCCACAAAGTTAGATCTTTGGAGGCTATGACCTGGTCGACAAAAAATGGTTCCTGGTTCCAGTTCCAGCAAGGGATGCCGTGACCCTATTACCAATCATTCAAACGTGGGTAGTGCCTGGCTCAATTGTCTGTTTGGACATGTGGCAAGCATAAAATCAAATAGGGAACATCGGCTATCAACATCAAACTGTGAACCACACCTACAATTTTGTCGACCTGGTCACCAGGACCACTACAAATCATGTAGAAGCGATGTGGCAGAGGCAAAGAATTCAAGTTCCAGCATGGTTCCACAAATTGGGAGCTTTTACCAGACAACTTGGCGGAGTTCATGCGGCTGCAGAGTTTCAAGGACAGTCCAATTTTTCATCTTTGGCATCAAATTGCAACAGAACTGTATGTTGTTTAAATATTTTCTTTCCATGTCTCTTATAATCTCTGTAGTATTTGAATTCCACCAAGTAGTCAGTAATTAGCTCTAGTTTGTTGACCCATTTTGTGACTTGCATTTGTTATTCGCCTTTGCCTGTTGGGGAGACAAGCGAATATTTTTTCATAATGTCATCAATTATCTTTAAATGCAAGTCCTACACAGTCCACAAGTCTATTTTGCTTTTCCCCTCCCACCGCCCATCTCCTTCGCAGAAGTCCACAGGAGGGAAGTAAATACTCCTCTCTCAAGCACGAAGTAGACTTGGAGCAAGTCTACAGACATCAAGGCCCTTAGGGCAATTTGCCCCCTTATCCCCCTCTGAGTGACCTGCTTTAGATCATCCTCATGATACTCTTAGGATGCTCAAGTTTTTGACTTTTTTATTTAAGTTATCGTTTTACTTGCCAAACCTTTAGGAATTTGGATAACAGCTACTGATGGTAGTGGTAGGTAAGCATAGTTCAACTCTCAATCATGAAATTCCCTGAGATATAAAATTGATGTAGACAGGAAAAGTACTGGACAAAATATGCACACACTGAAGAATCACTGAGAAATTTGATGCACACTCATATGTGCACATTTATAATAAATGCAATCCTGGGTGATATCCTGTGCACTCCCGAGATCTCCTCAAAAACTGCCATGAAATGCAGAGTATGGCAAGTGCACACCCAAGATATTAATTTTGAATTTATTTCATTTTTTATTTATTTTTTTTTCGTTCTAAAATACTTTACCCAGGGTTACAATTCAGTTTGAATAACTGTTTTATAATAAACCCTGCAACCAAAAATAAAAATAACCTACCACAATCGTCTACACCTATAAATATACTAGATACCTAGAAATAAAAACTTGAATAGAAAAACGAAAAATTAAAACCAGCTTTCTTTGAATAATTTCAATCACGAGCTTTGAGTTTGATTGGATGAAAGGAGCTAACTTGATATCAGAATGAAGTTTGTTCCATGTATCAACTCCACGGGAAGCAAACAAGTTTTGACCATTAGCTGCTCTCCTTCACAGGATAGCTAGATTGCATTTCGTATTTCGTAAGACCCGATTGTAAACACCAGGCAATCGGGAGAAGATCTGACAAAGGTTGTTGGGAGCAAGTCCATTTAGGGATTTATATACCATGGTAGATGTTTCCCTATGGACAAGCCTATCAACTGAGAGCCATCCTAATCTTTGCAACATTGGAGCAGCCGATGAATCAAAAGGGCTGCCCGTGACAATTCTTGCAGCTCTGTTCTGCAATTTTTGCAAGGTATTCTGTTTATGGAGGAGGAGCTCTCCCAGTAGCTGAGCTAATCAAGGAGAGAGCCCCCACCCCCCTAAACTGAAGTGCTGTAGTATAGGCAAAATTCGCGATAAAAAAGAAAATTTTTGGCTGATAGAATTTTGAAAATGCAAAATCTAAAGTGTTGCAATTAAGTGTGGAGATGGACTTACAAAGGCCCAATAACTGGATGCAAACAGGAAACAACCGAATGTATATGCTGAAAGCTGTACTGATCTGAGTACAGATGTTTGTTAGAATTGAGGTACTTGTAAAGTTGATCATATATGAGTTTTTCAAACAACCTGGAGACAACCGGTAAGACCAATGTCGGCCTATAGTTCGAACGATCATCAGCCCTCCCACTTTTAAAGATAGGAGCTACACGTGCTTCCTTCCAACTGCCTGGGAACACCCTGGTCTCTATGGAAAGATTATAGCTCCTAGATAAAGATGGCACCTGATGATGACGATGATGATAACTCCTACATAGAGAACTAGAGATTGCTGGAAATGCGATTTTGAAAAATGGCTAACGATACGGTCCTATCTAAAGCCAAAAGAAATCTTCATTTTCTTCAAAGCCCTTTCTGCAACGGAACTGACAGCCTCAAACCTGAATTGTGTAACAGGTTGATTCACAACATATTCATTAAATAACAAGGATTTAGGTTGCTATTGAATGTCGTCACTGAGTTTTTTTACCCACATTACAAAATAACATATTCTTTCTTTAACCTCAACAAGTGTTAATTTTATTTGTTGATGACCCCTATCCGAGCTTCCATTTTCCATTTATTCTCCCAGTACAATTTTGTTGTAAAATCAAACCAACCAACTGCCAAGCCTTTCCAACCTAAACAGTATAATTTGTCACAAAATATCTTACCCACTCAATTACCAAAACACAAGCATTGGTTCCAATTATATAAGATCCAAATAATCCTCTCTTTGTAGGAGATCATGATATTGTTAATTTTCTGAATCAAGAAGTTGAGTATGAAAAAGAGGCAATGCAGGATTTGCCGAAATTAAAGGATTTCAAGGTATGTGCTTGGTTTCGGTGAGTCAGTAAACTTTAAAGGCAGTGTGTCACCCTGTTCATTGGCTATTTTTGTTGACTTTCGAGGTTCCTTGAAATTAGAGAAGCTTGACAAATTAGTACAACTGATCGTACATATATCTCTATAACAGCCTATGGTAAAGGCATTCTTGATTGTCCCTTCCTTCATTTCTTTTTGCATGTTGATTGAAAATTTTCAAAGTTTTGAGTTGATATTTTGTATGATATGTAAAGTTTTTCCCCTGAAATCATGATGTCAGACATTCTCAACCGATGAAGAAATTGAATGCAAACAAATGAATCGCTGACTTGATGAGACGAAGCAGTACAATAGCTTCCCCGCACAATTAATTGCCTTGTTAAAAAATCTTCAATTTTCATTTGTACATTCTGCAATCTCTTTCTCATTTTCCTCTAGGTCAACGTTGATGGAAGTTATATAACCCTGTCAAAAAAACATAATGGCGAACGGTAATTCTTTCATAAACCATATTATTCATACCAGTCAAAGTTTGTTTAATGTTAACCTGTGGCTGTAGAGTTTCTGAAATTGCAAAATTGAATTTACTATTCTATCGTTTTTAGAATTATTGTTTCATTTGATGTAAACGAAAACATAAACATTGATGAAGCGATGGATGATGAAATAGAGAACGTCGATGATGATTCAGTTCCACCAAATGTGAGTTGTTACTTTTGTACATCTAACTCAAGTTCACCAAAAGCTGCACTTGTTTCAAGCATTGGGAATACAAGCGAAACATGAAAAAGAATTCAGCCAACCTTTTTAGCCTGGTTTTTTCTAACATCATGTTTCACTATCAGTAATATTTTTTTTGTTTTTCGATCATCTATGGTATATGCAAAGCAGCCAAATTATGCCTGAAGCAAGATCTGTATTTGGCCTTATTTCATGCTGAATCATCAGACTTTTTTCAAGAGAATATCAATGTTTTTTTCCAGAAGAATTTTTTATGAACTATGACAATATTTGAATTTAAAATAGTAAAAATTGTGTTGTGACAAGTCGAACAAAAGACTTAAAATGAAAAGCCAATCACGTGGAAGCATTTGCAGCCTATTTGGCGTTTTAGAGGCATCTATGAGCCCTAAGAAAAAGACTAAGATGGCTGCCATTTACGGACTTAAAAAGGTTCCATCACAGGATGCAGAGCTTGTCAATTACAACGGCAAGGTGTAGAAATTATACTTTTTCTTGTAAACTAAACGAGAGAGAGAGCTGAGATCCATAGAAAGACATATGTATGTGGCTAGTAGCTGATAAAGATGCCAGATCGACATGTTGGGACTTGAGGATATTTTCTGTTTGACGTCAAAGTTTCTCGCAATTCGTGCTGTAGACATAATCTGTGAATGTACTTACCAAGGTTTGAAAACTCATCAAGCTCTGAAATTAAAGTTAGGATACGATGATGAATTGAACTTAGAAAGTATCCTTGATGTAGGGGCCGGGATTGGCATTTGACTGTGCATTGATACCTGAGAAATCTTCATTTAACATTTCAAATTTTCAACTAGGATTGTAATGCGTCTAATGGCATTTTTTAATTTTTCTATCTTTTTTCTCATATTTACAGATTGTTTCATATCCAACATTTAAAGTACAATTAACAAAGGACAGTGGGAAAACCCTTCAGTTTTTTTGTGCCTATAATACATCTGAGCAAATTGCGGAAGAAGAGGAAATACCTGATGTGTTTCGATTCGACAGTGTTTCAGTTTGGCAATACCCGGACGCACAAGAAGAAGGTGAAACATCGTATGAGGCAGAGACAGAAAATATGGATGGGGTAATTTGTGCTTCATCTGTAATCTGCTGCAGAAAAAATTCCACTTACCTTGCAAGACCAAATTTTTTGCGAAGAAAATATGCAACTATTTTCAAAATAATTGTATGTTGAGTTTTGACAAAAAAGTTGAGAGCATCCTTTAGATGGCAAGGAGAGATGTTGAATTGAAATAGTTCATGGCAAAAGTGTGATGATTTTTTTGAATATTTCATTTAGATTTCAAACCTCTCGAATGATATGACTAGAAAATATCAATTCAGCTAGAGGTTGTAAAAAGAATCTTGTTGATGCCTTAGTTATCGGTTTTGGTACAGTGATCTAGGCAAGAGAATATGATCCATCAGTGTACGGTTACAAAAGACCTGCAATGATCTAACAGCATGAAAACAATCGAGACTGATGATGAAACTGCAGGGCAGTGCTGCCGGACTTTGCATAAGTCACTGATTGATTGCTAAGAATTTGTTCAAATAGCCGAACATTTTGTCTACAGAGTTCGTGTCTTGCTGAAAGTTTTGTTTGGTTTTATTTGACATTTTTATCACATAAGACGCCTTGCACATTGTTAAACACAATCGGATTTTTATCTTTGTTACTTCTCCGTGCGACATGTTCTGAAACCAGAAATGCAATTGCGCGTGTTTGTTTTTGTTACACTGTTTTTATCAGTCTCCAGCCATGTACTCCATGTAGAAAAAATTTCTTTTTCAGACTTTGTACAAGCTGTTGTTGAATACTCTTTATGAAAGAGGGATAAACAATGAATTCGCAAAAGATCTCCTTGAGATTAGCACGATTATGGAACACAAAGAGTACGTTGGCTTTCTGCAAGACCTCAACGGATTCTTTTCAGCAAAGTAAGTTTTTTACGAAGGTATCAAGCCCTTGTCAAAAAAATCAAACATCGGCGTAGAACATCATACAACGTTAACAATGTCACAATACATTTTTTCATGTTTTACACGTATTCTCATGTTTGATCGGCAGTGTGGCCTTAGTTTGGTCACCTCAAAAAAGATCCTTTGACAACCCAGTAAATTAAAACTTGGTAAGTAAGCTGGATTGCAGAAAGCTGTCCAGCACTGCATAACGATTCGAGATATTTCAAGTTTGTTTGCTTTGCTGGGCAAGGTCAAATAAAACATCCTTCGTTGGGCAAGGTCACATAAAACATCCTTCATTGGGCAAGGTCACATAAAACATCCTTCGTTGGGCAAGGTCACATAAAACATCCTCGAAGCAACTTTGCAACAGATTGTTTTTTCATGGTTAGCAGCCGTTCCTTTCGTTTCGCCAGGTGTTTAGAAGTTGATTCAGTACTACATTCATAGTGATAAAACCTAAGTCTCTAACGGCCAGAGCTTCTTCAGTGAAATGGTAATTTCATTGCCAATTGAATGTACTTATTGTTCTCTACTGCAGAATAGCACGTGGAGGCCTTGACAATTCATATATTTTGTTTCAACTTATTCATTCTTTGTATTTTGCTGCAATTCATTTGCAAACCATTACGATTGTGAAAGTGTCAGCATTTCTTGTTGCAACATGCTTCTTTTTTGTCTCTTTAGGCATTGAAGTGCCACCAACGAATCCATCTATCATTTGAAGCTACAACCTCTGTGCGAGTCGACGTTGCTCGGTTGTACGGCGTTAAGAAGACATTGGATCAAACCAGAACATAAACCTTTGTGATAATGAAACAAAAAATTCTTCAAATCGTAGAGTTTTAGCGCTTTGATTTAATTTTTATTTGCTGGTGAAAGAAAGTCAGGTTGTACACGTCTCATTGTTCTGAATGTCGGATACTTGGGTTTTGATATGGTTCCTACACGTTGCAAGCTGCTTTGAGTTGTTTAGCCTGTTACCAAGCATATTGAGAAAACCTAATTTAAGCCACTCTTCACGGGGTATAAGAAACTTCTTTAGGCCCGATGGGCTTACCAGAGGGTGAATATTTTCGTGCACAAGAGGGCTTTTATATAAGGAGTGTTTGAAGGGAGGAATTGTTTGAAGGGAGGAATCGTTTAAAGGGGGCTTATTTAAGGGGGATGGGCTCATTCGTGGGTGGGGGTCGATTCAATGATTACGGTATCCTTGTGCGTTTCAAAAATATTTCTGACCAATGAAAAAGGGTATGCAAGTATTTGTCATGTAAATGGTATGCGAGTAAATGGAGAGAAAGTCTCGCGAGAAGGAGTTTTGCTTGTTGACTTGCGTCGCTTCTTTATTTGAAACGAACCAGCTTTTTACTAAACATTAAGAAATATCTTAGGAAAACAATTATGTAAACGCAAGGAATGATCTTATCGCTACAGTATATCATCTGCAATTATTTTCTTTAATCTTGAACCATGCAACATATCACAATGCATCACAAAACACTACAATACAACAACACAACGCAAGGACTAAGTAAATCTGATATGATTAATTAAAAGATAACCATGCTTATTATAACTAATTGCAAGATCACCGGTACTTTCTTCTCACGGAGTATGGTTTTCCCACTTTTGAGATGCTCAGCAAAGGTTTGTATGAAATCATTTACCTCTTGGGTCATTAATAAGCTAAATGTATTTTAAAGACTTACCTTATTTACATTAGGATACTTCTCTTCAATATTTGACAGCAGTTTGTACATTTCTTGGGAATAAAGGGGGAACACGATTACATGGTGATATTCGTTATCTATGGCGTCAATGGAGATAGCAAAAGTTTCCGCTGCTTCGTGGCCAAATGCAGCTGTGTGGACTAAGTCTAAAGTCTGCAAACCATACTTCTTGTTATCAAGTCTGGAATAATGGTGAAATTGAACTTTTAAATATAAATGTGGTTTTCAATAAGACATGGGATCATTCGTGGTTGTTTCTTTTGGTTGGACATGATTACCAAAGAGTCCATTTGAATTAACAGTGACACTGAGATACTTACGCAAATTTTAGGTTTTCGCTACACATTTTCGTGTGTTGATATATTTTCTTTTATCGTCATCTAGTGACAATTTAAAACTTTTCAAGTTAAAGCAACCATGTTCAGGATCTGAGGGTACAACTAAATCACCAGCATAGAGTAACATGCGGAAGGAGGGTGACCTAATATTCGATGCCTTCCAAGTTCCAAATTAGAACGCCCAGCACAGGGGCGCACATCACACAAATTGGCGGGGGACCACCCTCCTAACGCGGCCCCCTGGCCCAGCAGTTTGCATTGTGCTCTTTGTTGCATTTTTCGAATGTTACTACCTCCACCCTTCCTCCAACCAGAACAATTTTGACAGTCTCGAAAAATATCACTCAAGCCCAGGGGCGTTGTGGCTAGGCGGGAATTTTTGACGAGTGTACGCTGTATACAATAATTTCAGACCCTAACAATTTCAGACCCTAATAATTTCAGACCGTAACAGAAGGCTCTCCATTTACTTTGAAAAGGAATTTTCACAATAATTGTTGTATACTTTTAGGTAATTCTTGAAGTAAATAAGCCGTCAAGTCCCAGAAACTTGTTCACCTGATTCTTATTCTTGAAAAGGGCGCACAGTTTCCAAAAAAGGGGCGCCAGAATTGCTTAAACTCGGCGAGTGAGGGGCAACTGCCCCTAGTTGCCCCCATAAAACCGTCACTGGTTCAAGAGCATGGCGAGAAAATAAATACATGAATAAATAAATGATTAAATAATTAGAGACACCCAGGGACGCCTGCACAAGATTAGGGCAGGAGGGGCAGTGTTGGTACCGAGGGCAAATCGTTGAAGTTTTCTATTAACATTATCGAGCATTCCTAGGTGTGACGGGGGCGAGGGTGGGGTAACATAATAAAATATTAACTTTAAAATATGCCACCCATACAGAAACATTAAGAAAATTTGGACAAAATTATCCATAAATGAAAATGGTTATTAAATGGCCTTATCGCTATTCAAATTAATTGGTTTTACAAAAATCATGGCTGTTATAGATGGACTGGTTGTAAAATTTTGATTGCCTGCTAAGTTTTATACCGATTTATCCTCCTTAGTTTCCTGGAGTACTTCTGAGGGGAGTACACATCTTTTGTTTATCATATATTATGTTTGCCGCTCTCCCTCTTATGGCCGACCTTTTCACAGACAAACTTTTCATTCTCTGAATTATTGTGCTGGTGTTATCATCTTTCTAGTATTTTCTAATAGATATCAACATAACGAGAGTAGTCAGAGTGGTCAACATATTTCAGGGCACTTCTTGCCCCCTCTGCCCCTCTTCAAAGAGGCCCCTCCAGCCCCCCCCCTGTGTAGGCGCCCCTGGAGACACCAATGAGATTCACCTCATTAAGAGACACTAACAGTTTAATAAAGTCCATAAAATATATTCCAAGTACGTTTTTGGAGTAACATTTTTCTTTTCTCAATTAATTGTAAATTCAAACTATCTATCATTTATTTGTTTTGATTTATAATTACTGATGGAGAATAAAATACAAAAATGAGCCCCCAATTATCACGGGATTTGAGCCCCTTTACCCTACCCCCAATGTTCAAGTGAATACGAGGTTCGGTTGTTGTGATTCTAAGGAGCAGCAGAATCAACATGGAGGAGGCAAGGAGTTTGGTTTCCTCGTTGCTCTGTCACGCCAGTTGATGTCATGGCTTTGCTATCTTGCTGTATAACATATCAGGCTTTATGGGCTCGTTATTTATAATTAATTTAGCGCTTTTTTGCAAAGCCGGTCTTTGTGGCTTTTAGGATGACAACGACGATATGCCAGATTTCTTGTTTGACTGCCGACACTGGTATACCGGTGTTTACGAGGACGACCGGGGGCATGAAGCAGTTACCATTTCCAATAGTTGGTTCTCTCAATGGCATTGATATGTTTGCCCGAAATCATGGCGTTGAAATCGTTAATACTAGAGCTGGCAAAGCTAAGATAATATGGAAGATATTCAAAGATTCGCTGAAGTTTATTGCCACTTCGAGGGATTCCGAGGCCTGCGAGTTGCAAATGAACACCTTTTTGGACAATGTTTTTAACGCTTTGGTGCTAATAATGGGCCTATCGGAATTAGAGGAAATAAAAAATGTGGACAGATTTAAGAAAGAAGTCAGAAGATGCTTTTGTGTCATTGATTGCCTTCTGCAAGGGACAATGTCTTTTGGGAACATAACACAGTTTGTCGATACCATAATCTGCAATGAAACGAAGCTGTTACAAGAAACCTTAGACGCATTTGTGCTTTCAGCTTGCGATAGTGAATTTGGATGCCTCCTTGTGCACCGAAAAGTTTTAGTAGCAACAGAGAAATGGTGGCAGCTGTTGCCAATTGAGACAATGCTGCTAATGTACCTCATAAAATCTGTGCCCACATCAAATGCCAGAGATTTCCCAGTTTATCTTCCACATGGAAGTCCAAATATTCCTCACAGACTGTTGACCATGGAGATTATCGAAGGAGTTGAGGTTTGCATTATTTGTGGTCCAGAGCCTTCCTTACAATTTGTTTTAGAAAATCATTTGAACAGATATTGGAAACCTTATATAGAAATTTTGAAAACATGTTTGCGGTCTCATCCAAGAAATCTCCCAGCAACAACATTCATTGATAATCAAATAAATGGATTTCTCCTTATTAATACTGAAGATGGAAAATGTCTTTCAAGCATCTACCCACGTGGAAGCATGAGTGGTTCGCACATCATGACACCAGAAAAACGCCACAAAGTACTCACTGATTTCTATCTATCTGTTATTGGTAGTTTGTTCCCATCTGGCGAAAGTGAAATCATTGAAATGGTGAACACAGATTTTAGGTTTAAACATGACATTACACAAACATATCTTTGTGCAACGGACTATAAATTGTATGCTGCACAATTTGACTGTCACCAGATTTTTGTTCTTTTTTCCAAGGATATCCCAACTTATGCAATGCCAACCTTTACTGAAAAAATATTCCGAGTGCTAACTAAAGATAGACAAGCTTAATTTCACATTATGTAAAACAAATCTTTCTTTTTTCATTCTTGTAGATACTCCATACACAAAATTTTAAAGGATTATTTTGTCATATGTTCATCACAATTTGATTTGTAGATTTGCTTATATATATTCCTTTTTTGTTTTCTTTCAACTTTTCATTATGGAAATAGCCAAAAAGCACCATAAATTGTTGATATATTTTATATAAACAAACTCGTTACCTACTTAAAACTGATCATATTTTGCAGCAGAAAGTTAATGATATCAATTTTTCAAAAATTGCACCACTTGCCATAATAAAGCAGTATTTTCAAAACAGCGTAATACCTAAATGCATTTTAAGCTTAATGCAATAATACCTAATGTTTTATACTAAATTTATAACAGTATAAAATTTTCCTGTTAAGTAACATATCAGCCCAGTATCACAACCTTTTTTCATACTTTTGCACCTGATGTATAATGTCCTAATTTTCGTGATATATCCTCTGTTTTTTCCATTTAAAAGTTTTCGAATAGGGCAATATTATGTAAAGCTACCCTTGTGATCTTTTTCGTTGTTTATTTTGTTGCTATAGTCAATTTCGCATGATGTAAGTCTGAAATGTTAAATTGGATTCAAATATTTGGCTTACATTGCATCCGTATAAAGTATCACTGTGACTGACATGAAATTTTTCCTGGTAATTGTCAAGTTTTCTCTGGGCTTGTTGCCAAAAAGTTGCATTTAATGCATGATACAAACCATTGGTAAGGGTTTCTGTCAACCTACTCATTTAACAATGACATGCCTGTTCAGTTTTTTCCGATTCTCTGTGTTAGAAACTCCATGGATTCAAGGGAAAAGGATCTTAAGTCATGCAAAACCATTAGTGTTTGCCAAAAGAGTATACAGACATGCTTTACAGGAGTCAGATTAATCCCTCTCTACCATTGTCATATAAATCCTAGTCCATGGAACGCTGACATTCTTAGCTTTGCTAGTGTACATTTTTGTTGACAAGATAACTTTCTGTCAAAATTTTGAAAGAAAACAGAATGTTTTATTTTCACCAGTTTTTGGAACCAAAAGTAATTTTCATCTAGAAAATTTACTCTATTCGAAATAAAAATTAAGTAAAAACCCAGAATTTTATCTCGAATCGGCTTTACTATCCACATATATGAAGAGTTGAATAGTTGAGTGGTAGATTGTTTGAAAACAGTTTCATAGAGGATCAATAAGTGAAACAAATGCTAAGTTTCTGTTATACAAATACTTTTTTGTGGTAGACTTAATTTTCACAGCTTAAATGAACACTAAAAAGTCAAGAGGCATAATGAGAGTTTTATAAAAATTGAGGCAAAAAGATGAGGGTTTGTAATGCACAATTTTTCATTAGGTTAAGCTTCATCTCCTTTGAATGTGAAAGAGCCATCTGTAAGTGGGTGAATTTCTTCTGCATAAATGTCCTCTGGAAGAGGTTTTTCTGGATCAGGAATATAAGTTGGAAATGGAGGAGGTGATGAAAACTTTTGCTTCTTGGACATGGAATCTTGAATTTTGACAAAGTCACCCTCTGCTCCTGGTATCTGTCCACTGATAAACAGAACATTGAATTTTGTATTGATGCGGTAGAGCTGAAAATGAAATAGAAGTCATTTCAAGCAAATTTGATACACAGAGATTGAAATCAGTTTCATAAAGTCAATTTATTGAAGTAAATGTATTTCAAGATGGCATTAAAAAAAGGCAGCAGTACACAGCAGCATACATTGTATGTATAGGAATCAAAACAGAAATTGGCATTTTACGATCAAGTATCAAAGTGATCAGGGTTTTGCATCTACCTCAATAGGCACATAATCTCAATAGAACCACATAAAAGAACTACATAACTACAGCCACCATTCTTAATCAACACCTTGTCAAAAATCTTATCCCATATCTGTGAAAAGTATCATGATGAGTATAGTATGTTCCAGTTGCTTGGGTACATGCAAGAGTATAACAGTTACAATACCTTGACAGATCTCAGTGATACTTTGTTGCCTCCAGTGTGGCCTGCCATCTTTTTTCCAGGAAAAATTCTCCCTGGAGTCTAAAATAAAGATTCATATTTACTTTTACAGGCAATAAGAAAAAATAAAAATATTAAGCTTGAAAAGATAAAGAAACAATCATTCTTCAAAATGTTTAGTTTCTTATGTCTAAAGAAAACAGTTCTTTTTTACATACCCCGCCTCCTCCTGTTGCACCCATTTTTCTATGGGTCTTTGTCTGTCCATGTGATCTAGGTTGACCCTTCATGCCCCATCTTTTCATTACTCCTTGAAATCCTAGCTTTTTGCTAGTAAAAAAAATAATTTTGCAAATGTCTAGAATCATTTATTAGCAGCTTCAAAAGTTTAGGTTAAGAATGTTACTTTGTTGATGATGCTATGATATGACTCAATCAACTGCCTGTACTGAAAAAATTAAACTAATTATGTGAAAAACAAAAATTATTGAACATAAGCACTTTTTAAACTCTGTGTACTGCCTGAAAATTACCATTGTTCAATAGGAATTCTCTTTGCTCTCGATGTCGGATACTTGGGTTTATTATGGTTCCTACATGTTGGAAGCTACTTGTTGGAAGCGAAGAATGTTGGAAGTGTTTAGCCTTTGATGGCTTATTTAAAGGTTTTGCCACTGTCTTCACACAGTCCAAGAAACTTCTTTTGGACCAATTGGGTTACCAGGAGGTGAATATTTTCTTGGACTAGAGAGCTTTTATGTAGGGGAGAGAGGGGTGTTTGGGCTTTTTTGGCAGTGGCAAAACTTAACTTGAAGAATAATTTGGGGAGAAATTATGTTATAATTGAGGTTATCAAAAAACCCTTACTGCTGCCATTAAAGATTCTTACATTTAGGGATACTTGATGCAAAGGACTTACACAGTTAACAACAACTGATAACATTATAAACTTTAATTAGCAAGTTTGCTTAAAGAAATTCAAATTTCAAATGAAAGACAACTAGCAAAAAAACCATGCAAAGTCTCAAAGTCGCACTCAAAATCTTTATAGGCAAAAAAGGATGGAGAAGATGTATAAATAGTGAAATAAAATACTACCTTATTCCAACTACCCTCACATACTGTCCAGGGACAAAATGTGCAGCATGGAGTTGAGTACCTACAAATATGAAAGTATTATGATAAATAATGAAAAAAAATTTGTTCTGCAAGCAGAGTTGTAAGAACAAAACTTATATTTGGAAGGGTGGGGGCTGCCTGTTCGATTGATTCCCATTCAACAATTTGTTGTAAAGGAAAAAATGCTGCAAATTTATTTTCTTTTCCTTTGCAAACTCAAATGTTCTTTCACTGTCCTAGTTTTAAATATATTTTAAGGGATTGCTCTATTACTGTATCTTTTCCCTATCTGACCAAAGTGATGAGTTCCAAAACATTTCCAAATTTTTAATAAATTTGTAAAAGTACATTGATGACAAACCCCAAAAAAATTCTTGATTGTGTCAGAAGTTCTTTCAACTTTAGAGCTTATTGTGACTTGCTACTGTGCAAAGGTTTTAAAATCCCACACTGAAAAATATAGTCAACCTCTTTGCATTTGTACTTGTTTAACCTAGCATCCTAAGGTAGTTTTTGGGACACTAAGAAGCTTATGCTAATCAAGCAGTGTCCTGGTCCTTTCTCTTGATTTGATCACACCTCTTGATTCCTATGCCTGGAATTACAGAGAGCTGGTGACTCTCCTCACTCTGGGTGAAAGTTTGGTCATGCCAGAGACTCTTGACAATGGACCCTTGGGTCTGTAGTCAGCACCTCTAACAACTGAGCCAACCTAAAGAGATCTTGAGTTGTAGCAGAGCTTCTAAAAGTAGCTAAATGCATAAATATTGAAGCTCTTCAATTTTCTGACCAAACAAAACTGACAAAGATTGACCATCTTTTCTGGCTGTCCTGGTTCAAATTTTTCCCACTTTACCCTTAAATTTAATCAGTTCAACTTTGATATTTTTAAATATTTGAATAAACTAACTAAAGTATTAAAGCTCAACTAAAAATATTTATGTCACTATGGCATTTCAAAGGAAAAGTTTTGTATTGCAAAGATGAAACCAAATTATCTTCACACGCTACCCCTGTCTGTGGTATGCAATTGACTGCTTGCATGATAAGTTCTGGGAGCAAGCTTTACAAGTTGAGGAGTACAATAGTATCAGGCCTTTTCATGAAGATTTTACAATATTTGTTAAACCATGTCCTTCAGGACCTGAGGGGGACTTGAGGTATTATCTACCCATGACAGACTAACCTTAGATTTCTAAATGCATGATTACTGCCAGTTTGTAACCAAAATATTTGATGTAATGATTAATAATGTCAACAATGAGGAAATTATGCTTTGTTTTCATCAAAAACTTAACCTTTCCTTCAGGAATGCGGTAACTTTAAGACATGGACAAAAAGAAAATATGTTAAGTTTGACAAGCTAACTAAAAACATAAAACTTGGAATCAATCAAAATAACCATCTAGAAATTTGACTTCTTAAATTTTTTCTTCAGTGTATGAATCACAATTAGATTCCAACTTGTTGAAAAATTCTCCCTCTTCCTCTCTAATTGCACTATCTATGTTTTCAGATTGATCATTTTCCCTTATCATCAATATTTATTGTTCCTGCTTTTGAGAAAACAACATTCAATGTTGGGGTCATAAAGGTTTACAAAACAATGGACTTTTAAGCAAATTTGTTGAGGATTACAGAAATCTGGCAATTTCTGGATAGAATGACCAAATTTTACACAATTGTCAGATGCAGGTTTTCTCGAAAAAGATGCATGGAATATGGAATTTTTATAAAATTTTAAGGATTTGTGGAAACATCATTGAATAAAGGTCCTATCAATTTTGGCTAAAAATGACCAGAAAGATGGGATTTCTTCCCGCCTTGATAGCCCCACTTTGATAGCACTCACATTCTAAAAAAATTTTAGCTAAAAGATCTTGAGGAAGATTCCTGACAACATCACGAGTTGTGAATGAAATAATGGCGACGACATAGTGATATTTGTTGCTAACTTTTCCCTAGTGCTCTACCTTTCTTTTGCAGACAATACATGTTTCTGCATGGGTGGTCAATAGCCTGCCTCAATAATTTGGTGACGGTGTGGCGAGGGCTATTTCCCGTGTGAAATGAAAATCCCAAGAAAAAACCTGCACTAGAAAATAAATTTGGAAAAAAATCACACTATTTGTTCCTTGCTTTTTTACAATTTGAAATTTGAAATACTTTTACTTACATCAAGCATCTACCATCTATCTTAAAAATCAATTAACTTGTAAAGTGATCAGTACAAAGATCTGATTGTATGATTTACATCAAGACTTACCACTTGGCATTAATGCATCTTGTGTGACAGGAAAACCTCTCAATTTCTTTTTGGGTGTGACGTTATGTGAAACATATTGACCAAAATCTCCCTCTGAAAGCTGTAAATCATTAAACAAAACATGGTTGGGAAATTATTTCCTTCATAGTGTAACTAAACCACCATATTTTCAGGGGGTATTTTGAAAAATTCGGGAATGGTACTTAGCATACAATCTTGGTTTAGGACATAAACAGCTTTTCAGACATTTTTGAAATTTTTACCAGAACCAGATTGGCTATAAGTATCACAAAATATTGTGAACCACAAGATTCAAGTTTAAAAAACATAGAATGGTTTAAACAATATAACATTTTGATTGTCTCTATATAATATCTTATATAAGACAAAATATCTTGTTGGTTTTCACATTTGAATCAGGGGTATAAACTATTGGTACATGCCTCATCAAGATTTTCTTCATTGTATCCACCAACAATGATTTCTGTATGATGATTACTGCCACCATCTGCTACTCCAATTCTTGAATCAAGGACCTGATTATCTTTCACCTTTAAGCAAGAAATGAAAAAAGAACTATTCTCTCATTGGAAACTTGTACTTTCACATCTTAGTATTCCAACTATATACTAAATTTCAACTATGCTTAAAAACTGTTAACCAAATAAATAATAAAACTCCTTAAGCAATAATATTCTTTGTTGCAAACTTGTATGACTTTTAAATCAACATTAAATTGCCACTAAGTAATGCAACATCCCCACTCATCTGTCATTAACAGTATGAAACAAAATTTTGTATTTCCACATACTTCATACATTCTGCAATTGAAATTAGAAAGCATCAACAGTTTTTGGAAGAATGCAGTTACATTAAATTTATAATATTGATACATTAAATATATTTTCCTTGAATTAACATTGTTCACCAAAAGAATTTTCCATGGTCAGCAAATTTTGCTAAAGTGTTTAGCAAAGTGTGCTAAACACATTTAACTCCAAATAAGGGTATGGTTCTTTATGTGTGAATGAAGAAAAGGCCACTGTAGCAGGCTGCTCGATGGGCTCCAAGGAGTTCTTGCGGCAAAAAGTTCGATAAAAATGTAGCAAATATGAAACACCGCAATACGTCGAGAATAAACAACAATAAAACACGTAAATCAGTAAAGGCTAATATTTCACCCCGGCATATGGGGCTTCATCAGAGCAGAAGTTAACGGGCTAAAAATTTACATATGGTTCTTTAGACACCCTAAAAATTAATGCATGAGGCACCCCAGTCTGTAGAGTACAGCAGATGCACCCAAGAGGTTGGAGTAATTTTTAACATGAAAATTTGAAATTGCAAAACAAATTAACAAAAGCAATTTTGTGGAGAAACATATGCCTACATGGCATATGAATGAAAAAGAGAAGTTTGCAAGAGGAAAATGAGGCTAAAAAGACAGTAAGCACACATTATCATATATAGAACTACCGTTCTCAACAAACTGTAAGACACCTGGAAATAAGATTCAGTGTTTTAGTATTAATTACAAAAATAATCAAATGTAAGTCTCTAGCAGGAGAACAAACTCAAGTCCACCCTAGAGCTACATCTCTGGCCAACCAGTGACAAAGTTAACATTGGGTCTAGCTTTCTCCTGCAGAGTATGGCAGTTTTCAACAAGATCAATACTTATTCATGTAATTTCTTTTGCAAGCAAACCTCTCTTTACTATTCATTTGGCGTGCAAATATAAGTTTTTAATAGCCCTATAGTAAATTTAGTGTGCAATCAAAAAACTTAGACATGCAGCACTATCCTGACCTCCCCCAGTGTGGAAGCTATGTAGTTTAGGCTGTAGATATCGAGCATACGGACTATTGGTTTTCCATTGTATTTCTATTGCTAATTGGCGCACATCTGGTGTGAGCTTCATATGGATTCCACTCTGAGACCTTGTGCACGCGTCTGACAAAGTATTCAGCATTCCCAGTATTAGCCCAAGAACAGAGAATGGGCTTTTTATACTCTGCAGCAGGGCCGTCGAAAGCCAGCTTGGGCCCAGAGGTGATTCACAAAACTGGACCCTCAAAACTGGATCCGGGGCCCCATCGGAGCACGGGCCCCAGATCTTTATCCCATCCTAACCACCACCACCCCCCTCAATCAACGCCCCTGCTCTGCAGACTGGGCTTTTATCGCCAGTGTAGCACAAAACAGAGACACTTTGCAGCTGGTGTATGAATTTAAGGACAAAAACAAATAAACTGTAAACAAATCCATCCATATATTTTCATAAAACTTTCCAGAACCTGCACGAGGGTAACTCTAACAGGACGGCCATCTTTTCTCCATAATTGAGTCATTCCAAGTTTTTTGCCAACAAGACCGGCTCTTCTAGAATTTTCAGTCCATAATCCTTGCTTCAATTCGGTTTCTGTATATTTTGATATAGTTTTCAATCTTTCCTTTTCCATTCGAGTTGTTAAGTCTTCTATTTCAGTTTTGATGACATTTTGCTCCTCCTTGATGCTTCTCTTGAAATAACATTCAAAGAGATTCACATTCTCCCGTCCAGACTTTTTGCCTAGATCTACGTTCACAGCATTTGAAAGTATTCTTACGATAGGCAGTCTGCCTCCTATCTGAAAACCCAACAATTCTCTAGAGGAAAGGTGCCTTACGGATCTTAAGCATGCCGCCATTTTGTCAGCATTGCCATCATAGACTCGATTTCATCAACAGTCTTGTTATCATGTAGAGGCACTGTTGCGATGGAAACGGAGGCATAAATTGAGCAACTGATAATATGCCGCGATCATGCATGCAGTCAAATTAAAATTGATACACTAGTGAATATTCAGGAGAAATAAACAGGCATGAGACTGTTCACTGGTATACTGATGTGAGTTAACTCAGTATGCAAGCCTGAACTGGGGAACATAAATTTTTCGGATAAGAGAAAGTGCACGTAGTGTGAAGTTGGGAGAGGAACAATCGATATGACGTCCCCTTCCCCCGAAATCAAGGCTGCTAACTTGCTCTCAGCAAAGTCATCAGCTGATAGAATCCCTTCGACGTCTTCACCAGTATTACGTCCTCTTACACCAGTGCAAGCAAAGATGGTATTCAAAGCAGCAAAACATTGGAGGAACCAACATGAAACGATCATCAATAACAAAATAACGAACCTTAGAAATGCAAAACGAAACAGAGATTTAAAAGCTGAGAATGAAATTAACGAAATTGTTGCTAGACGAGTTCCATTTGATATATTGGCTAAAGAATGGCTCGACGTTGCTAACGTATCAATTGAACAAAGATCTTACCTTTTAGACAAACTCATCCCAACTCTTGTTCTTGGAGTCGAAAAACTGTTGACAGTTGCAGAGAAAAAAGGACTTATTGATACTGAAGAGCCTGTGAAGGATTTTAATCCAATAAATTACCTTGCTCAATATCTCATGCGAAATAATCCGAGGTACAGCAATTTTGCTGAAGCTTCACCTTATGCAAGGGGAATTAGAAAACTTCTGGATGATTTAAAGAAAGAGGCTTACAACCAAGAAGAGAATAAGTTGGCTAAAATGAAAATGGAAGCAAAAAGGAGGAAAGATGAACGGGAGAGAATGGAAAAACTTAATCTTACAATTGTTAAAGGTCGAAATGAAGCACTACATGAGCTGTTTTTGCAGTGGGTTGAAGATAAAAATGGAGTTATCTTTTTGCACCTTGTACGTATGATTTTCATTGCAACATTCTAGAAATCTTTCTACTATTGAATGGAATGAAGAAACTGCTCGAATGCCTATGTTTTTAAACGTAGATATACGAATTTTATCGAAAATGATTTGGCAGTGTAATCATCTCTATATCTGTAAAAAGGTGAAAATATGTTCCCCTTTTTAAGTGTTTATAGTAGGAGGAATTGAAATATAGTTGGAAATGCCTGTTTTGTGCAAATGGGCTTCTCTACTCTGTAAATTTTGTAAGTCCTGTATTCAGCCCATCCAGGAAGGCTTATTTTCCAGATATCATTGTGAGTGGCTTAATAGACAGGGGAAATTGTTCTAATGATGCTGCTTCCCAGGAGCGGACACTTGATCAAATATTGGGGGGGGGGCAAGCCTATTGTTTTAATAAGATGACATCACATTTCCCATTGTTTTAGAACAAAAGACCATTGTCCTCTAAAGTATTGGGGTCACCCCCCTCGCCCCACCCAAGTGTCCGCCATTGCTGCTTCCATTTCATGCATTCTTGCATAAGTTCATGGATGACACTTTACAACACGATATCAAATTAAAGGACATCAAAAAAATATCTTAATTAGCTAACTTAATAACTAGAGAAAGAGCATATAGACTCAAACAAATGAAGCTCAATGAAATACGTCAGTTAAAAATGAATTTTCAGAATAACCGCAAAATTCTGGAAATTACCATCTAAGTCAACTTGGGATGTCTTCCAAAAAGGTTTCAAAGTACTTGGGCACTGTTCTCCTATTACCAGTGGCTGATGTTGTTTTTATTTCTTGAACCAGGTCCAGAGTGCTTTGCGGTCTTTTGAAGATTACATAAATCAAATGAAAGGAGAAAATGGTAAATATGAAGCAGTTTCATTCATGGATTTTCAATGTTGCTGTTGGAGAGAAATCAGTTCAAACCATCTTGATATCCCTTCCTAGCAATCAGCTGAGTTTTAGGGTTCCTTGGTAAACTTTTTGATAAAAAGATAAAATGAACAATTTTACAAAACATGAAAATAAGTATTTTACCTCTCTATGTTTTTAATATGTTTGGCATAGAAAATCTCGAAATTGCTTTATATTTATGAGAATTAGAACTCAAGGCCAATTTTTTTTTACTCAAATCCTATTAACAGGAACTGAACAAATCAGAAGGCCAATTGGCTGCAGTTTGTAGGTTGATATCTGGTTTCAAGTGCCAAGAATTGTTTTTAAATTTCCTATTCTGCATTTAAATCAAGGAATAATTCACACAAATAGCTTAGATTATTGCTAATTGTTTCCCTTTTCCATGCCACTTGTTTAACTGAGAATCACCTTTTTCTTAGCTGACTGCATTAATATTTTATGAATCGCCTAACCACTCTTTTATCTTCAAATGAGCATTGTTATTTATTCAGTTACTGTTTATCTTTGAATTTTTCAGTATTTTGTAAATCCAAATTAATTATTCAATTTTTAATTCATTGAGCAGTTGTGAAATATTCTGAAGAAATCGGAGAAACTGATTTGACAGGGAAGACTTTTTCTTTGAAAGAGTTTCTTAAGGTAAAAATTGATTTGCTTCTGTGAGTCATAGATTTGAATGTACTTTTGTAATTGTCGTAGTTTGCTAGCATTCTTCAAATTTTTATGGCAATAAAAACATAACTACAACAAGAAGAATAAATAAGGATCTATTTTGCTGCATGCAGCATGAAAAGACCGTATTTCATTTGGTTTCCGTGAATGCAGTACTTACTTTGCTATTCTAGAATTCAACCACAGTTAATATAAACACATGAAATTAACAGGTGGAGTGTTGTATACTACCTATCTTGCAAAAACTCAATTTAGTGGCTTTGTCTAAAAAATATAGGAGTTTGTAGCGTCCTATAGCAGAGCTCATTTGCACGTTGGTTGTACTTGGTATCACCATCGAGAAGAAGTCAATGAGACCTTTAGAGTTCAAGTTGTCAAGTCTAAATCCAGGAATATCTAAGAGTTTGCCAAAGAAGTCATTACGCATTTGATGAGAAAGTGAAGAGGCTCATTACCCACAATACATGCAATACAGATAGAAGATGGACTTACACATTCAAATTTATGATGGAATATATGTTCGTTAAGAGGGCTAAACATCTGATACAGTTATGTTAGGGACGTAGATCAGTGTTGTCATGTATATCAGTTAATGATCTTTCAATAGGTCTTATACTCTTAAGCAATTTTATTTTGAATTTTGGTTAATAGTGGGAGTAAGTGTAAAGAGGGCTATGAGGGGGCCAACTTGCCAGTAATTTTTGGAATAAACGATTAAATCAAAGAACCATCAAATCATCAAAATTAACACAAATTTAAAGAAATTTGGCCACGTTCTTACAAAACTCCCAACAAACTTTATTTCAGCGCTTTTTTGCTGATAAATTCTACTTTCAATGTTGTTCATTTTATTATGATTATTTATTTATTTCAAAAGTATGTGAGTGGACAGACAAGCGATTTTGCAGAAGACATTTTTGCGGAATTTCTGAAGCACATGGGCCATTTAGCAACAGAATACAAGATGTCTGCCCAAATGGAATCCATACGGTAAGGTGTCAGCTTCTATGACTTTACTTTTGTAATTATCATCAATTGCTGATTCTTATTTAGAAATAAAAGAAATTGCCATGATTTTTGCGTTATCTTGTATTTTTGTGCTTTCTTATTGTATTGGATTCTCGTCATCGTATTGTTTTGCTCCTGACTCTGTTTCGTTTTTCTACTCATTGCAAGATTCATAGAACCCGGCGGCTGACTACCCTACTTTTTTCCTTCTTACACATTATTTCGATAGTTTGTCAGATCACCTTCTGTCTCTCTTCTCTGCTTCTGTAACCTCTGTTCTTCTTCTGTTACAATTCCCATTTTGGAGAAACCCTGCTCCTCAGCAGACAATGCAGCTGTAAGATACCTGCGGATATCTATGGTTGATGAAAAGAAAATTTTCAAAAATGTCTCCAAATGGTAAGGGAAGTAAAATTCTGTCACTTTTCGGTAGAGACATGTCACCTAGAAAGGTCTCCTTGTACTAGACCTTGCCCCTCTTTTTCCAACATCAACAAGCCTTTTACCATTAATTCTTCATATAAAGCTCCTCGTGTTTTCTTATGCCGTGTCCCAAACAAAAGAATTGTTTCACGTCTGTAGAACTCTTTCAAAACCAAGACATTCATTTCATACTGCAGTTTATTTATAAAATTATCTTACTCACAACCATGGTAGCGTTCATTTTACCATCGTATTGTTTTGCTCTGCATTTTGGCTTTTTCAGCTTCGTTGCTAATATCTTTCTTTGTTTGCCGTAGGCTGATACTGGCGAACCTATTCATCTCTTGTGACCATGGAGACGTAAGTTTTATTACCAATTTATCTGAATAGTCGTTGTAAAGCACTTTCAAATACTATGATAGAAAACAGAATGAGACTAAAGCATATTTAAAGGGGCTTTCCAACCAGGAATTATGAAATTGTAAAAAACTAGATTCTGTTCAAAAGATTATATCAAGTTATGGATCAAATCAAGCTGAAAATAGACTGAAAAAGGGAACTTTTCCTTTCTTTGCTGGCTTTGCAATTAGTCTTCTTTTTTTATCCTCCATCGCACATTCTTGGGATTCCTTAAATAATATTTTTTTTGCACAAAGACTTTCCCTTTGATATTATTCAATGCAACGAGTGAGTTTTGTCTTTATTGGTTTCTAAATTTTGTATAATTGCAGCTTGAGCTACATTCCAAGATTTCATATTTGCCATTTCCTTTAGACCGGACTTCTTGATCGCAAACGTGTTCTCAAGCTACTAGAAACATTTTACGACAATTCAAAGAATCCAACAATAAAATCGACACTGAGAAACCCTCGCCAATGTAAGTATGTTATCGAAGACAAATTAAGATGGAAAATTTTTATTAAATGTTTTGCATTTATTTCACGACATTAATTGAATGATATAAAGAATATGACTTTAAGGACATTACACTAAAGAAAATCATTTCATTTACTTAGAAATTATATATTGAAACCAGATTGATAACTGAATTTAATTGAAAATGGTAAAATGATTTTTTTATGTTCTAAAGGGCCTGTGATCGACTTTGATGAACAGGATGAGAACATTGATGACATCATTGAAGAAGAAGATCTGGCTGTGGAAGATAGTGCATTTGAAGAGCAAGGAAAAGAAGCTACGTCATTAAAACAAGGAGAAGTGAACGAAAATGATTACAAAGAAAACGAGAATGGAGGCACAGTTGTTGGGATTAGTGAGTCGAAAGAAAGTGAAAACGGGGGCACTGTCATTGAGGGTAGTGAATCGAAAGAAAAATATAAAGAGAAAACGATGGTTGCTAGCAACGAATCAAAAGAGAACGACAATGGGAGCGCTGTTGTTGATGGCAGTGACACAAAAATTGGAGATAATGCGAATTCTGAGAAGGAAGTGAAAGGAAACAATGCAAATGAAGCAGTATCGGATCAAGACAATGTACAGGAAACGAAAGGTGAGAATCTTACTGACTTTGCACTTATAACCTTTGTCAGAATTATAAGAACACTTGTATGATACCAATTTTGTTTCTTCATTTCAAGCCGTCCTTGTTTAAGCTGGTTGACTTAATTTGGAGCCAAATCGCTTAGTCGAGCTCATGATTTGTCAAATTCCAAAGAGTTCGAAACCTCATGTTTAGCAAATTGAGCATGTCAAATTTCAAATTCTGTTGATTGTTGTGGGTGGGACACAAAAATCAAGACCATTACCTAAATCAAGACCAGAGAGAGAATTATCCGAGAAATTGAAAATATGCTTTTTTGGTAATTCACTTAGACAACCCAGATTGTGCAAAACTCTATAGTTACGATATATTTCAGATAACTGACAGATCCAAGTTGTCTTTTCATCTAGCAGTTTTGGAATCGATCTATACAAACGAAAAAGCCGCCATTGTTTAGACAGAAGGAGTTTGTTTTCTCTCTTGGACTCCAGTGGTAATTTTTCAATAGGCACGCGGCACTGACTGGGCAATATACCGGTCTTGTGCTTGCGTTTTTCTGATTGGCCTAATTGCATCCACAACTGGGTATATATTTTTCCTGGTGTTCCTTCGACCCTTATTTTGACGTTTTATGCTCTGAGGAGTGTCAAAAAAGCTTTTAGCCAGTATGTTGTGAAGTATTTGCTTTTTTCAAGGCTATTTTCAAGTTCTGTACCGTCAAAAAACTGTTCAAATTATTAATAAGCAAAATCTAACGCTCGAGGTGCTGCAACTAAAAACTTTATTTTTCCTACATTAAAATCATCTTGCCATCGAAAATAATGAAAGCGGAAGTTTCATATGGCGATTGGAAAGCATTTTTATTCAAATTAATCATCAAAATCATCTAAAAGTCTGTCTTTGTCCTTTAACCCGACATCAACTTCGCCTCAATATTCTCTTTTTCGTCATCTTTTGCCCCACTAGCTAGAGCATCCTGTTTCAATTTGCTTTTTAAAAGTGTATATTCCAAAAACTCAAAGTTTTCTGTCTCTATCAGAACGAAATGTTTTTGACTCTATCCTCCTGTTGAGATTCCCAGTTTTGATATCAAATTACTTTATATTACAGCGCTCTATTAATGTATGCGAGTATATTCACGTGGGTTTAGGTGTATTTTGTATAATTGTTTATCTTTACGCTTTGTCAGGTGTTAAGGCTTCAAAGTCGACAGACGCCGTCAAAGTAAGCGAGAAAATGGAACAAGAAATCAGAGAGATTATTGACGGAAACTCGACAGGTATTTGCATTTTAAAACCTTGATAAGTTTTTAATTTGCTTGTTACTTTTACTTGATAATTTCACATGTGCTATGTATTTGTGAAACCTTTCTTTCGTTGATGAGATCCCGACTGACTAATTTTTGATTAATCGATTCAGGTGATTCGTTGATTCCTGATTCTCTACAATCGTCTACTTTCTTCTTTACAGCAATGGGTTCCTCAGAATCCCCAGTCAAATCATCCAGAGCGCAGTCAGTGGCCACTGGCTCCATATTTGATCCAACCACACTAAATCAAGCACAGTTTATTAACTTGCTTGAAAAATTTTTAGGAGAGCTCTCGTCGAGGTAAAATTGTTCTTTTCTCGGCAAATAGACTTTATTATCTTAGTTGTTATCTTAATCGAGATAAAAGTATGAAATACCAAAAATTTATAAAGCATTTTTTCACTCTTCGTGTGCTTTTTGTCTATTCAGTTCTTCAAGAAAAATATAGAGTTCAAAGTTGCCATCCTATGGCGTCAATTTTAGTCACATCTGTAAATGGTTGAATTCAATCAAGTCTTTTTTGTTCTTGCATACAAGCCTGTATATTTCCATTGATATTTTTGTACAGGACTGCAATAGAGACCCTGGTTCGCTATGTAAGAGCAGGCTATATCGAGACAGAAGAAGAAAGGATGGCTCGATTAGAAAAGGTTTGTATCAAAGTGAATCTTCAGAGCTGGATTGCTTTAAGATTTTCGTACCAATAAATCTTTAGAGCTGGATTGCTTAGGATTTTCGTGGCATCGAATCTTCACAGCTTGATTTGAAAAGCCTGTGTGGCAGGGTATCCTTGAGCGAGCTAACTATGTAGATCTGTATCCGCAATATTACGACATTTGGATTCATATTCTACTCTTAAATCTGCTACTCGTGTTATGCTTTTTTAAGCCCTGCCCCTCACTTTCTTTCATTGTCCATAATGCCATGCTTTGCTTCATAGGCACGTGTCGAAGCTCGTTCAGCAAAACGGCGCCATCTGATTGACCAGTTGTTCGACCTTTGGGATGTTGATGGCTCTGGGTATTTGGAAATGACGGAAATAGAAATGGTGCTGTCCAAATGGAGGGAAGATGGCATGAAAATGTTCCCACAAGGTGATCCTTTTTCAGGTTTTTAGGAAACCCTACTTCAAAGATTACCGAATAATGGTTATATGAGCAATGAAATAAAGATGCAAATATTTACACAGTATATCAGGCTATTGTGCTAATATTTGTAGGTCCTTTTGAAAAAACTAAATGACGCAAAAGCTCCTGTTTGCAGGAACGAAACATTAATTTATAAAGTTCTCACAATGAAGGTGATTAATGTGTCTGAATTTAAGCCAAATACCTTTTAGGCTTTTAAAAAATTATAGAAAATATAATTAAAAAATATTTTGCTATTTTTTGTGGATAGTTTTCAAAACCAGAAAACGCTGCTGAATGCTTCCAAGATGTTTGTGGCAGTATTGTGTCATTGTGTTTAAATTGGCATTTTATATTTAAACTTTTGTTCGAATCATTAAACTTCCCCAAGAGATCGGCTGGGTATAACAGTAAATTGTATTCATGCATTTAACTTTTATTACAATATACGTTAATTTTTGGGGTTTTTACACTTAGCCGTTTGGTTGAATTTTATGACACCTATTGATTTTTAAGATACGTGCTACAATCTGAAACAATTTAAATGGTTATGATATAATAATAGGTATAAGTATAATAATGAATTTCGTAGTGAAAAAGTCTATAACAGACAGTTGAAATTATGTAAACAGACCGGGGGTTAAGGACTAAGGATTAGGACGGTTTGGCAGGGCTCTTGGTCTGTTGATGCCAGAATTTTTTATATTTCTGCAACTGACTTTGAGATATTTTGGCGACAGCCCTCTTTTCTCTTTTGAAAAATGTCATCCTTCACCGTGAAGTAGACTTAAAATGGTGCTTAGGAATTTTCTTGAATCAAATCACGAGATAGTTGTCATGCTGCTTTCAGCTTCGGATGTTTTTGAAGAGGCTTACGGCAGAATTAGTCGCAAGATGTTCAAGCGATACATCGAACAGATAACCAAGATGTTCCCCGATGAAGACTGCTTCGATTCACTGATTGCCTTTCTGTTTGCAAGTGTCGAGGTTTGTATGATTCTGCATTTAATTTCGTTTTAGTAATTTCAAATTGGGTGACGCAGAATTGATTGGTGGCTGGCGAAACTATTGAAATTAAACTTTAACAGCATTTCATTGAATCATTAGATATGAGATTTTTTCATTTCTCTGTTATGAAATATTGTCACACTCAAAAATATTTTTAAAATATTGAAATTTTTCAATGGAGTGTACTGCGAACGATGAATTTATCTGCTTGATATAATCTTTGTTCATAGCTTTTTTCCGGTGTGATTTGCAAGTTTCCCTTTTTCGAATCAAACAGCGTTCATTTGAAGAAAGAAAACGCGGAGATTTTCGAAAGAAATGGCTTCTTGCGGTTGAAAACAGTGCCCGCATGTCTGGCGCAATGCTCGAACCTGTCTTCAAGACCATATATCTGGCTCTTTACAAAGATGCTGAGGTGCATGGTCGCAACAAGAAGATTGCCGCCCATGTTGCGTTTGTCGAGCCGAATGATCCAGCGAAATCGAACCGCGCTGGTGTAAACTGCTTGAAGTATGTTTCTTGCACGACGGAAGATGTGCCGTATGTTTTGGATAAAACACTTTACAGGGATATGAAGTGTGTTAGCTTCACTGTTGTCGATTCAGGCAAGCCTATTCACGTTCCACGGGTTCTTCATAATGGAGGTGTACATATGTGGAATTCTGCAAGGAAAGAAGAGGTAGATCTTAATGCACTTTTATTAATAATCGCAATTTATTTCTAAAACTTTATTCAGCAAGTTTGATGTGTTTTTACAACTAGATATGATATTCTAAGGATTTGCTGCTCGAATCTGTTGTAGGTTTTCAATTCTTTCTTCAAAGGTCTATTACCTTGAAGCTCTAACATAATACACTGCCCCCTCCCCAATCCTTTGTTCACGGATAAAATATTTTGTACTTGCAGGGTATTGAAGGATCTTTGGTCATGTTGCCGCTGAAAGATAACGAGAAGAGGGTAACAGGGGTCATGGGGATCGACACCCTCCCTGACCCTCACGAGAAGTCCGTCTTTGTCACACACGAGATCTCATTTTACCAGGTAGGAAATGGCTTCTCTCTGTTTGCGTTTGTGCTGAAATAAACGACCTCATTCGATAATGAATGAAGACAGTATACGTCACGATATGGTAGTTATTGTAGATAATCTTAAGATGGCACAAAATGGCGGAAACATGGCATACTGTATATCAATGTTATTATTAGTTCAATCGAATGTTTGCATTTAATGCCAGTTTCAAAATTTCAGAAAAAACCCGCAATGCTCTATTGATTCCTGATTTTTCGTTTTGAAAAACTGATAAAATTTATAGACAAGTGTAACACAGTCCTGAAAACTATACGCTTTTTTCTTTTTCTTTGCAGGGTCTAGCTAAAGGATTAAGTTCTGCCATTCAATTCATTGATTCCCGACGAAAAACGATTAAAATCGCCGAGTCAGCAGTTTCATGGATCCTTAGAAGAAGCCAGAACGTGAAAGAGGTTAACATATACTTAGTGGAGCCTGGGACAAAGGTATGACTAATCTCAGCGAGGTGTTTGTTTGATGGATTCCATCTAATTGCGTTTTATTATATGCAATATCCTTTTTATGCACATTATAAGAAAACAAAAGCATTGTTGAAAAGTCAGGAATTACTCTTAGTAGATAGGCACACTGTTTTCAATTGCAGCTGGAAGGAACCCAACCATTTTTGCTTTGCCATGTTTTTGTTAAGCCTTTTTGATTATGCCTCTTAACTCTTAGCTCAATCACTACTCCAAATGTCTACTGCAGAAGAAATAATCCTTAAAAGAGGAATTTGGATTTCAAAAATATAGTTTTGTTTCTTTCTCATTTTAGAGACCGCTTTGCTCAAATAATTGCATTACATAAATTGCCTACATTAATGTACACGAAGTTTGTTAGCTCTAGCGAAAGCAATTTTGATGAATGCTTTTTTAAGGCAAGTTTCTGGATCACGACATGTTACTAAATTTCAGGCATCTGACGGTTTGGTATTGCGCAAAATGGCGACACTGCGACAGAATCACAACGACACGAAATACGAAAGTCCACCACGGTTGGAGAGGAAGGACAATTTATTCAGGTTTAGAACCTTTATTACCTAATTAGAGTTATTTACAGGTTTTTCTGTTAATCTTTGTTGTCTTGAAGTGTTTAAGTCTATATTCATTGCCTAAATTCATTTGAACACCTTTTCACATTTCAGGAAAATTTCTAATTTATATTTAGGTAACTTGGTACCTTAATACCCTTTTTACTTTTCAGTAAAATTTCGTACTTTTCATTTCGGCAAAATCACCTTTCCAGTAGAAATATTCCGCGCCCCACCTTTGCCACAAAAGCAATATTTGTTACTTTGCTACTTGATGTGACTCCTGAAATAAGAAATAAAAGATGATATTATACTGGGGGGAGAGGGGGTGCTACTAAAGATACGTAAAGAGTCAAGTAAAACTGAAAGGTATCATTGTAGATGTTTTAAAGTTGCATTGAAATGTCTCGATCCTCATTCATTATTTTTGGTGCCACCTTGAAAGCCTGTTTACACGACACCTTTTTCATCCACATAGCATGAGTAGCCTTTTCGCAACTGCATCCGAATTGTATTGGTCGCAGCTACAGAGCGTTTTATCGTCAACCCATTTCTCTGCTTTTTTGTCTAGTTCCATTATCACTTTAACCTGATCATACAGTATTCATCAGGGACTTCTAGTTTAACGGAAGGCCACTACGGCATGATCATTGGAATGCGTTATCGTGCACAAAGGGCCTAAATCTTCAGTATATGATATAGGCACAAAGGGCCTATATCAGGAAGCAACATCCTACTCTATTACTACTCTATTTCTTTAGAGATTACCTCTTCAAATGCATTGACACTTCGGAGACACTGACTGCTGACGCTTACGGTGAGCGACACACCGCATTCCCGCTCCGCGATGCTGAAGGCATGGCAGTAGCTATTGTGGACATCAGCATTGGTGATCAAAAACAGCTGCCGCTTCACGAGAGCAAGGAGATTCATCGCATGCTGAAGTTGCTTGCGATGGCGCACAAAGAAGTTTCGAGAGAGATCGCTGGGGAGGAGAAAAACATTGTGCTTGGTTCGTTTTCCATTTCATTAGTTCCTAACTCATCGATGCGTTTAAAGGAAGTATTGTCTGTGTTTTTAGGACTAGCACGTTAGCACATCTGTTTAATTGCCAGGAACAACATATCGTGTCTATGCATAAAGAAAAATACCCGCTTATGTGTTTCGATTTTTAGATTCACTTTTTTATTTCTTTGAATTATATTTAGATTTTCATGACAGACTTTGCTCAAAACCACACAATGAACTCAACGTCAATATAACATTTTTTTTAAAAGTTGGAATTGTACGAAGAAACGTCAAATTGAGAACTTTTTCCTCATATTTGAAAAAGAATTGTTTGGCTTTGTACAAGCAGCTGGTTGACTATTACACCAAACGGTACTCCTAAAAAAATCGACACATCGCCAAATGTAAAAAAGAATTAGCAAATTTTTGTTAAAGAAACCTCTTGATAACGTTTGTCTCTTCCCTACTTTCTTATCGTAGTCACTGTTTCCTGAGAAGAATTCTAAATTTCCGTAAAAGTGAAATCGTGACTCGGTAAAGTTCTTCGAAGTCTTATTGTTAGGCACTGTGAAAATATATGTGGCTGCCAATCATAAACCGTCCCAAATACCAAAGATTAAGATCTTATTGGTAACACAGTACCGCTTTATTCTTACCGTTGGATTTTGCTTTTGTAGAGGTCGAAAAAGAGCACCAGGAAAAGAGAATTGACGTGTTGTTTGATCGAATAATGTTGCAGGATTTGAGGGATAATGTCGGAAGACTTGATGCCAGGTAAAGTGTCTTTTAGCCGCGATTGTTTGTTTATTTTACAGCATTCCCTTTGCAAAAGTCGTAGGTTATCGATTCGAATACAGAAGAAACATGTCTGGTTTCCTGTTTACTAGAGAAGCTGGTTTTTTCCCTTTTCGAACTGAATCCAAACACGAGATGAAAACAGTTTTATCTGCATAGTTCGTTCCAAAATTTTTTTGGCTCTCGTAGAGCAATTTAGAGCAATGTGAGACATGTTAGAAAACTCTATGCAGTCTTCAAGTAACTGCTGCCTTTGCGTAATTACTGCGTTAAGCGTGAAACTTGGCATTGCAACTAAGAGACGTCCTGAACCTATAAGTATGCAAAACTCTGCCTGGATGGCTTCGAGCCCCTTTAAACAGAACGATGGACTGTAATCTTCTCTTCATTACATTTTCCAAAACATGATTCTGGAATAGACACATATTTTATTCATAATCATTTTTTCCAGGGCTTTTGCTGAGATAAAAAGCTACAAAGATCCACCCAAGCTTGTTCACGACATCGTTAAAGCTGTTTTAGAGATATACTTCGGTGGGAAGGAGGACGATGAAATGGCAGACAAATTGGAAGAGTGGACAACATGTAAACAACTGGTAAACGCGGATCTAGTCAGCTGGATCAGCACGTTTGATCCAACCGCCAGCTCAAATTTGGCTCTTGATGGAGAAAAGCTTGCTACAAACTTATCAAGTTAGTTACTTCATCTTTCAATGAGCTAAGAAGGAGGGTGGGGGATTTTTCAATACACTGATCGATCTTTCAAACAAATTGTTGTTTCATCTTTCTAGATTTTTTCCTTTTTTCTGGTTTTGATAGTCAATTTGTCACAAAAGTCAGCTAAGTTTAGTTGCAATGTAATCACCGACATAACGGAGAACTTTCAAGCTTATGGTTTTTATATTAATATCTCCTCATTTACTAGTAATTGAACATCAGACTTTTTGTCAAAGATTCATAATCTGATTAACCCTTTGACACTGTGCTCTGAATTATCTTACAGATGTTCCACCAGGTGCCGTCGCAAAGCATGGCTCTTTACCTGCTCAGTACCTTTTCAATTGGGCCTTCGTCTGTTTGTCACTTATCGAGCACACATCGAAGATGCGAGAGAACCGTCCGGTCCAGGGCAGTCAGACGGACCAGAAAGAAGATACTGACGCAAAGAATACAGTAGCTGAAAATTGAACTCACTTTAAAAGCAACTCCCATTGTAATTAACTTTTCCGTAATATTTTTAGTTCCGAGACGATAATCTGCCATTCGCTTTTAATTTTGCCCAGTTTCTCTTTTCTTGCAAAGTATTTCTCGGGTGCAGCTTTCGAAGATGTTGGGCTAGCTATTTTGCAGTTGACTGGTACTTTTGCATTATTTTGAACATAGCTTCGGTAGAGCGTAGACGTGAATGAAACTCCATATCGTTGATTTTATCTTTAAATATATACAAAACGTGACTATAAACAACTATAACGTAAACGTAACTTGTTAGCCCATCATGAATTTGTAGCGTGACTTTATCGTAACTTCACTACTTCAAACAACTTCACCTTACAATATAGGGCGTGAATAAATAACGTAAGAAGACTGGGACGAGTAGGAATCCCCCACGACGCGTGGGTTGCGAAATATATTGACTTCACAACATACTCCCCCGATTGAGTTGCCTGCACTCAATTTACAATAATACATATTAATCAATCATTATTCATCAACAAAACGTAAGAACATTTTTCTTTAAACAAGCTGAAACTGTAAGCATATACATATTGAAATATTTACATATTGTCTCTTCTAAGAAACTCTCCTAACTTTGCAGCTGCGCGCTTAGATCGCGTAATAGTTCTATCTGCTTGCTGCGCAGGCGCTATAGGTGCGTTGACTTGATTTGCTTCTGTGTTAGCTTCCTTACATGCAATTTCTAAAAGTACAAGTAATTTCAAGGGACGTCTGAATACTTTACCCTTACTCCTTTCACCTGCTATCTGGATCTTTGCTGATCTTACTCTTCCATCTGTACCTACAATCAACTCAAGAATTTTACATAATTTCCAAAAAGTGCGTTTTTTATCGTCATCCTTTAAAAGAACTATATCTCCAACCGATATGACTGGCTCTTCCCGTTTGTCTTTCGGTCTATAAGCTTCCATAATACCTGTTAAATATTCCTTCTTCCATCTCTTCGTGAATTGTTGAAGTAGAGTCTTATGATACTTGGCTCGTTTTGAAAGAACCTCGTATGTACTTAGCATTTCATAGTACCTGTCTTGGGGCAAAAGTGATAGATTTCTTCCATTAATTAATTGACACGGTGTCAATGGATATGAAATACCGTCAGTGTCATCATATACATAAGTAATTGGCCTAGAGTTGATTACTGCTTCGACCTCAATCAAGATGGTATTTAATTCTATTTGCGTTAGGTATGACCGACCTATTACCTTTTTTAGACAACGTTTTACGCTCCTTATTAACCTTTCCCAAGCACCTCCTTGCCATGGGCTTCTATCAACTATGAATTGCCACTTAACTCCTTTCTTTTCAAGACTTTCACCTAACCTAGGGGAACGCAAAAGATGTTTTACATCCTTTGAAGCTGACTTAAAGGTCTTGGCGTTGTCACTTACCAATAGAGACGGTAAACCTCTACGTGCTGCGAATCTTCGAAACGCTCGTAAAAATGACTCGACATTGAGTGATTCTACAAGTTCTAAATGAACTGCTCTTGTCGACATACAAGTAAAAAGACAGACATAAAACTTCTCTTCTCCATCATTGTTACCTTTACTTGCAACTGTCAATGGACCTGCAAAATCTAGCCCTGTATTTGCAAATGGGGGCTGATCATCGACCCTCATTCGTGGCAAGTCTGGACAAAATACAGTAGAATATGGCAAACCTTCTAATTTTCTACATGTGATACATTTGCGTACAATACTTTTAACTAATTCCCTTGCACGAGGAATCCAATACTTTTGTCGTAAAAGATTTAACGTTTCCCTTATTCCATCGTGCATGACTTTTTCGTGGCAATAGAGAACAAGCAATTTGGAAACCTGATGAGACTTCGGTAATAAGATTGGTCTTATGCTTGACTCTATGACGGATGCATTTTTTATACGACTTTGACACCTCAAAATGCCCTTTTCGTCTACGAAGAGCTGAAATTGCGAAACGTACAAAGGGGGTTTTTTGTCCCCTTTTGATTGTAAATAATCAATTTCCTTACAAAAGAATTCACCTTGAATTGAGCGTATAAGAACATTTTCTGCGTTAGCAAATTCTTCTATATTTATCTGATTTTCTCGCTGACAAGTATTGTTTTTTAACGATGCGCGTAAATTATGTATAAAACGAAGTACCCATGCTAATATACGGACACATTTTTGGTAAGAACCAAACCTTTCAAAATCTACAACGTTGCCAACTTTTTCCTTAGTTGCTAAAGCATGCGTGATATTGGGGCTACATTTTACTCTTTCCTCTAAAGCGGAACCGGATTCGAAAATATCTTCTTGCTTAGGCCATTTTGTGGGTGGCTGTTTTAGAAACCCCGGACCCTCCCACCAAAAAAGATTTTGCTCTAACTTGGGACCAAATATACCCCTTGACGGTAAATCAGCTGGGTTTTGAGATCCCGGGCAATAAAACCATTCATCGCGGCTTGAAGTTCGTAAAATATCCGACACGCGATGGCGTACAAATTGCTTCCAAACCTTATTGTTCTTTATCCAGCAAAGAGTGCAAACCGAATCTACCCAATAAAATACTTTGATAGGCGTGCCGTGAAGCTCCTCCCCAAGAGTACCTTTTACTGTGCTGATTAATTTTGCGAGTAACTGTGCCCCTAAAAGCTCTAAACGTGGTATGCTTTGTTTTGTTAGAGGACAAACCCTGGCCTTGGCAGTGACAAACTTGATGCTTACCTCCCCCGTATCGTACACAATGCGGAGATAAACAATTCCAGCGTAAGCAGTCTCACTGGCATCTGAAAACCCATGTATTTCGACTTGGCTTACTATTTTACCTGGGTCAAAAAAACATCTTGGCATGCGAATCCCGTCTAAACGACTTATTTCCGAAATGAAACGATCATATTTTTCCCTTGCTTCTCCTGTGAGCTCTTCATCCCACCCCCATTTGTCTACGCAAAGTTCCTGAAAGAGCACTTTCAAATTGATGGTATACACACTAAGACAACCGATCGGGTCAAAAATCTTGGCTGCTAACTTTAAAAGAGAGCGTTTTGTGGGCTTAAGTGTTTTTGCTAGTTCTATAATTGACCCCAGATCAAAAAACAGTTCATCCTTTTTACTTTCCCAATTTACTCCAAGGACCTTGTTATTATTTTCCCTTTGAGGTGGGCCTATTGTTTGCTGAGCGAAGGATTGATCATCTTGTATGATCTCCTTCGCATTATCACCATTGGGTACGTTACCTGCTTCCACCTTTTTGATTTCATGTAACAAAGCTGTGTCATTAGTTTTAAATTTGCGAAGGTTAAACCCACCTTCGGACAAAATCTCCCGTGACTTATGGAAAATCTCTAACGCCTCATCAATAGAATTTGTGCTACATGATAAGTCATCAGCATAAAGCCGATCTAACACTTTAACAACACGAGGAAATCGATTAGCATATTGAGCAATGTGTTTCTTAATTGTGGCTCCCAGTATAGATGGCGATGGTCTTAAACCAAACACCAGTCTACAATACTTATACTGAATAACCGTTGGATTCGGCTTACTAATGTCGTCATACCACAAAAAACGTAAAGCATCCCGGTCTTTTTCATCAATTTCAATCTGAAGGAATGCCTTTTCAATATCAGCTGTTATAGCAATGGCATGTGAGCGGAAACGTAATAACGTATCGAATAATGGCGGCATGTAATAATTATCACCAAGTTCTAAACATTCATTAAGAGATAAAGCTTCCTTGTGCGATTTCGCACTTCCATCAAAAACAACACGAAGTTTTGTTGTTTCACGATCTCGTCGAATTACACCATGGTGACTCATAAAATGAGGATTACCCTGATTCTCCTCCTCCACAGGGACTTGCTCAATTATTCCGTTGTTTAATTGCTCTTTGAAAATGTTATCATATTCAGATAATAATTCAGGGTTTCCTTTTAACCGGCAAAGCGAAGATTTTAAGCGATTTAATGCCAAGTTATAATCATCATTAAGGCAAGATATATCAACCTTCCAAGGAAGGCTTACCTGGTACCTTTTACCATTAAAGGTGATTTCAAATTGCTCATCTTGTTTGTTTTCATTTGTGGGTTCACTCCCCTTGTCAATCCCGGTGATTCTTGTTTCCAAAACTCGCGAAGCGTTTGTGTTATTTCCTCATTTTCTTCGACAGGCCTTCCAACTGACGTATCTAAAATCAAATTAGAAGTCACTTTAGAATAGGTTTTAGGCTCCAAGGATCCTGGTACTTTTCCCGAAAGTAGCCATCCTAATTTGCTACTTACTGCTATTGGCCCTGATGTACCTCTAATAACATCACCAATGATTACATCATATAAATAATCATTACCAATAAGCAAATCAATGCGCCTATTTTGCTCGCTTAGCTTCTTGTCCGCTAGATAAAGGCCTATCAAATGCTGATACTTGCTTACGTCTATGCGCGTATTTATAGGCGAACAAATAGACTGATAGCTTATTGCGCTTATCAAAATTGGCGTCTCATCTATTCCTGTCTCTAACATTAACTTAACGACGTCACATTTCTTGCGTACTGATTTCTCAGTTCCAAATGTGTTCAAATTTAAGTTTTCCTGTCTTTCGATTTCCAGATTTAGTTTTCGTCTGACTTCTTCAGAGATGTAACTTCGTTGGCTCCCACTATCGAAGAAAACATTGATTTTCATCCTCTGAGCCTTGTCTGCCCCATAAACATACGCAGTTGCCGTCTGCAGCAAAACTTCTTGTTTTCCTGTAACACTGGTAGTTACCTTTGTTTCTTCCTCCGTTTGTTTTGCTCCTTTGTAGCAAATTGACTCGTGGTGAAAATTTCTGCCACATTTTTTGCAATTTCGATTTTCCCGACACTTTTTTGTCATGTGTCCAGATTTTAAGCAGGAAAAACATCGTTTGGTCTCCAATAGGATCTTCTTTCTACCCGTTATTTCCTGGACTTCTTTGCAGCTTGACGGAGAGTGTGCATGCCCACAATAAACACAATCTTGCACTTTTTCGTCTTTCGTCAAAAATGTCTTCGTAGTGCCTTGTGGTGATTTTGATCCATATCCTGAAGTTTTGTCACATTTCTTTTCGACGGGCTTGATGTTATCGCTCAGTTCCCTGGCTTCAATTTCCTTTTTGACGATCTCCAATATTTCTTTTATCGGCCAAACTTCCTCGGTCGTCTTTCTGGCGACATGCAATGTAATTTCTCGCGGCATTCTTGCCATAAGGATTGGTACTAATAAACTGCCATAACTTGCAGAACTCATACCAAGGGCTTCAAGCCCCCTTACGTGTACATTTATGCTGTCGTAAATGAAGCGCAATTGCTTCACGTTTTCGTTTGGGCAGTTTTGTAGCCCAAGGAGAGCCTGCATATGCGTCGAGATTATTTGTTGTTTGTTGCCAAACCTTGCCTTCAAAATTTCCATTGCATTTAAATAATTTTGTTCCGTCAGTTCGAGTCCTGATACTGCACGGTATGCTGGACCCTCCAACAAATTCACCAAGTAGTTGAGCTTATCAACTGCAGTTATGCTTTCGTTTTTATCTATGGCATTCTCGAAACTCTGCCAAAAGGACATGAAACGTGTTATATCTCCGTTAAATCGTG
>NW_027019317.1:13726563-13880806 GCF_013076305.1 Rhopilema esculentum
CAATTTCGATTTTCCCGACACTTTTTTGTCATGTGTCCAGATTTCAAGCAGGAAAAACATCGTTTGGTCTCCAATAGGATCTTCTTTCTACCCGTTATTTCCTGGACTTCTTTGCAGCTTGACGGAGAGTGTGCATGCCCACAATAAACACAATCTTGCACTTTTTCGTCTTTCGTCAAAAATGTCTTCGTAGTGCCTTGTGGTGATTTTGATCCATATCCTGAAGTTTTGTCACATTTCTTTTCGACGGGCTTGATGTTATCGCTCAGTTCCCTGGCTTCAATTTCCTTTTTGACGATCTCCAATATTTCTTTTATCGGCCAAACTTCCTCGGTCGTCTTTCTGGCGACATGCAATGTAATTTCTCGCGGCATTCTTGCCATAAGGATTGGTACTAATAAACTGCCATAACTTGCAGAACTCATACCAAGGGCTTCAAGCCCCCTTACGTGTACATTTATGCTGTCGTAAATGAAGCGCAATTGCTTCACGTTTTCGTTTGGGCAGTTTTGTAGTCCAAGGAGAGCCTGCATATGCGTCGAGATTATTTGTTGTTTGTTGCCAAACCTTGCCTTCAAAATTTCCATTGCATTTAAATAATTTTGTTCCGTCAGTTCGAGTCCTGATACTGCACGGTATGCTGGACCCTCCAACAAATTCACCAAGTAGTTGAGCTTATCAACTGCAGTTATGCTTTCGTTTTTATCTATGGCATTCTCGAAACTCTGCCAAAAGGACATGAAACGTGTTATATCTCCGTTAAATCGTGGGAGCGTTATTTTTGGAAGACGAATGGGAACAGAACCCATGGTAACCCCGCTTGTATTGAGACCATGTTCGTTGTTTGTTGCTTGTTCAACGTTTTCAGCTTCTCTGGAAGGCGTTGACGTAATAATTTGTGTCGTTCCACTCCCAACTCCGAATGCATTGGTCTGAGCGTAACGACCGTCTTTAAAAGCTTGAATTCTTCCCAGAATTTCATCGATTCTGAAATTCAGCTCCGTCGTTTCATCGATTTCTTTTTCGATATTAACTTCTGGACATAATTCCAGTATCTTTTCGTTTAGTCCGTTCACAAACGTTTGCTTTTCTCGAAGAGACTTTTGTACCGTTTCTAAACGAATCACCTTCTCGACTTGTTCTCCATTTTCATTAATTAGTTCTTCAAGAAGAGCCGTGGCTTGTCGTTCAAGCTTCGTAATGGAGGTTCTATTTCCTCCTCGTATTGCTAACAATTTCGTTAATTGTCCACTGTTACCTTCTGTATCAGTGGCCATGATTTCGTCGTATTCCGTGCCCCACGTTGGGCGCCATTATATTTTGAACATAGCTTCGGTAGAGCGTAGACGTGAATGAAACTCCATATCGTTGATTTTATCTTTAAATATATACAAAACGTGACTATAAACAACTATAACGTAAACGTAACTTGTTAGCCCATCATGAATTTGTAGCGTGACTTTATCGTAACTTCACTACTTCAAACAACTTCACCTTACAATATAGGGCGTGAATAAATAACGTAAGAAGACTGGGACGAGTAGGAATCCCCCACGACGCGTGGGTTGCGAAATATATTGACTTCACAACATGCATTTTCAACCATTACAATACAATAATACCGTTTACAGCATGATCAAATCGTATCAAATGACATTCAAATGAATAGCATCCCTAAAGCCTACTTAAGATACATAGCATACTTCAGTACCTTTTGTTCCGACACCCTTCAGAGTATAAACATCGGATAATGACCGAAAGTAAGTAGAAGATTTATATCTATTAAAATCTATACCAAACCCAATATACATTTTTATTAATTTTAAAATATTTATACAGCTTATAAGTTTCATATCAAAATATGTTTTTCAAACCGACCTTATCAAACGAAAAGACTAAACTAAGTGCTAAAGAAACTAGTATACCTAATTTACATTATAATATGATACAAAGTCTATGAAAAGAATATAAAAATAAAATTAAGGTCACAACTCCTTCTATAGTTTATCTTAGAAGATTTTCAGGGAGAGTGCCAATTTTGTTTCTTTTCCTAGACTGTTCCAGAGCATTGCACCGCGATGAGAAAAAGCCTTTTGGCCATTGACCGTTTTCAGTAACGGTATACTAACATCAGTATCTGAAACCATTCTCTGTCATCTGAATATTTCATGAATGATTTTTTCAAGTAGTCAGGGGCAAGTGAATTCAGAGACTTGTGGGTCAGCGTGGCAGTCTTTTTTCTCACAAGTTTACTGATAGTTGACCAGCCAAGACTCTAAATTAGCGGAGCAGCTGAAGCATCGTATGGGCTGTTTGTTACAATTCTTGCAGCTCTATATTGGATTTTTTGCAAGACGTCGAGCTTTGATTCATTACAGCAGCCCCAAACGGAACAACAGTAACTCAAATGGGGCTCAACAATTCCTCTAAAAATTTCACTGAGAACGTCAGATGGAAGATATTTCTTAGAATACTTAATTAGTCCAAGGAATCGATTTCCCTTGGTTTTGACAGTATCGATATGTTTGTCCTAATTTTAGTTGGTTGTCTATCTGAACACCTAAATACTTTGTATTGGTAATTATTCTAATTTCCTGACCACCTATTGAAAAAGATGGTAGAGCTTCAGGCTGGCCTTCGATCCTACCTATAATAGACCAAAACCTATAATGAGGCTGTGTTTTCACAAAGTTCAGAGAAAGTTTGTTTGCATGCAGCCAATCCTGTTGCTACAAAAGTTCCCAGATTAGGTCAATCTGTAGGTCATCAATACTTTTTGAGAAGAGAGAAATAGCCATGTTATCAGAATACATGCTGACAAGAGATTTTTGCAGAAAAAAGGGTAGATCATTTATATAAATCAGGGATAAGTGTGGACCAAGACAAGAGGAAGTAACTGTAAACACCTACTCTTAATACCTTAATACAAGAGGGCTTTCGAAAGTTTCAAAATTATTCACATAGGGCATTACATGAGTTATAAATGATTTTGTGGTATGCAGTATAGACTTTTTCTTTATGGCCTAATCGTGATATTTTCAATACAAGTTAATATTTGAAAGAATCGAAGGTAATGAGATGAGACTGCACAATAATGCAAATAAATGCGCTCGAATAATGCAAACAAAATAGGCCAACAAGATAACTGAATACACCAGTCAACTATAAGGATATTATCCAGGCCTATCTGCATTTACTTTAATTCTATCACATAATACAAACAGAAACATCCCTGATTGGCAAGCAATAACAAATTGACATTTCAAGAGGGAGCAGATCTGAGTCAGTGTAGTATTATGTAGCAGCCTACCTTTCCTTTCCACTTTGCTGTTGGTAGATTAAGTGTAGTTGTCAAATGAGAGAATGATTATGAAACAGTAATACGGACATTGCAATAGTTTTTTAATTAAGTCATGTTTACTGTTTTCGATGCAGCTCCATCACTCAAACCGCTCCGACGTTCATTAACTGTTTATATCGATCTCATAACGAGACTATTTTGAACCAACTTTGAGGCTGTACGCTGCATATTTCTCAGCGTACAGAACCATTGTTTTAGCTGATTAACGGCAAATATTATTCATGGAAAGGAGCATTTTGATTGGTTAAAGTACCGTCTAGGGTATTCACTGCGTATTCATGACCGATCTCCATACAACATAAAGTAGCTCAATCCTCAAAATTAGCTTCAAGATCTCCCAGCTTCTCTATGCTTCGCAGCGTTATTGTTTCCATGAATTTGATGATATTCTGTACTTGTACAAAATGTAGAATATCGGAGGTAACGAATTCAACCAGAATCAATAGCCCCAAAACATTTTTTACTTATTGCAATTATACGTCGTATTAATATTTTTTCTGAGAAATCGCAGGGTATTCACTGAATACCTTGAATACCCGGACGCTACGCCACTGTTTATAATTCGACCTGTCATCTCTTGCACCACTTTTGAAAATGTGTGAAATACGCGCTTTTTTCCAGTCTTCCGGAAATTTTCCCGTGAAAAACGATTCATTGAAAAAATCACACAAGGACCCACCAACAACTGGCAAAACAATCTTCAAATAGAAGCTTGCAATGCCATCGTGGCCTGAACCATGTGATGTTTTCATCCTCCTTAAAGTTGACGATAGTTCATCTATCATGATGACAGAAAAAGAGGAAATTGGCGGAGGAGTTTCGAACGGGTATTTAACAGACAAGCAAGAGTGGACTTGCTTTCTTGAGAATTTTCTCACTGAGTTTTTCCCCAATACTGCAGAAGTACTCATTCATTGATAATGCGGTTTCTTTGTTGCCACTAACTGTTTGGTTGTTTACAGTAAAATTTGGCACAACTGTAGTGTTACACTTTCTGTTGATAACTTGGTTGATGGTTTTCAAGTTTTCTTGAGGTCACCTTGGGACTGTGTGACTTTTTCGGATAAATATTCACGTTTAACTTGTCTATCTAAGTTATTCAACATGTTACGAATATGCTTGTAGGATTCAATCAACAATTTTGAGTTTCTTTTCGAATCTTTCGTTTTTAATTTATCTTTCGTTTTTTTGCTAATTTGAAATAATCAGCATTTAGTCAAGGCGTGTATTTATCAGACACACGTCTACGTGGATAGAAGCATGTTTTTTTCTAGACTGAGTGCAAAAATTTAGGTCGACTTGCTTACTGCATCATCAATTTCTTTGGCATTAGCTCTTTTAGCATACTATTCTTTCAACAATGGTTGAAGCTTGATTGTAAGTGTCATGGAAACATAATTAATCTTTTCATTTAGGCTTGAAAAACTTGTTTTGCGATGTTCTTTCTGAAATTAACTGAACTCTGAAAATAGCCACCCCCTCCCAATCTGGCCCCTGCACCATGTATGCCCCTTAAAATGGTCTTTGAATCGTAATAGGCCCTGGACTTTCGTTCGGAGTTTTGCGGTATGTCAGAGTGCAGCTGAAAAAAATCACAAGCTTCTGCAGTTGCAATTGTTAAAACTGGATAATTTAGAAAATGGTGATCAAACTGGACTGAGGGGGGTGACTTGACACCTGGTCAATGGAACACACTGGTCATGGCCGCTAGGGTGCTTTTCTGGATAGATCAACTGAAGTGTGACATGAAAGACAGAGCATGTATTTGTAACACCATATTATGTCAATAAAATTACAAACACTGTAACCGTTAACGGAATAAAAACAAGCAGGTTGTTGTGGTTGGAATACTTTTTCGCTGGCTGGGATCTTCAAGCTTGAAAAGAATTCAAAGATTTTGTATTATTTTTGGATTTTGTTTAGTCCTGGCACAACATTTTGTTTAAACCAGTGTAAAAAGTATTTACAGCAATTATTTACGCTAATTTTGGCTGTTTCAAAGACAGCCAACGCCTTTAGATCCTTCCAATTCCATTTCATTGAGACTGGATGCAACGATTGTTGTTTGGATGCTTGCTTCATCTTCACATAACAACAAGTATGACCCATGCCCATCCTTCGCATAGGGTTCCTACATTTAAACGAATTTTCAGAGCTTTAGATACCATGACATTATTACTTGATGAAAAACATTTTTTACAACAAGGTTAAACTTTCTACTGGAAGTGGGTCTGGTTCAAGGTGGCAACAACATATATGGTCTTAAAATGAATAAGGGAAGCAGAACTTTGTCCTTAGCTTACATAAATCAATTTATGCACATAACAAACATGTACTCTAGAGGGTTAACATTATTCTCCTCCATTCGTAATTGTCGTTTTGATTCTTCTTTGAGTAGACATTCTATGTAAAAAGTACTTTTAAAAGAAGAAAGTCGAAGGAAAGAAAAATGCTATAAAGTTTCCGATAGTGTCCGAAGAAAAGTGCATTAAAATATTGAGAGTGGTAGATATGGCAACAAGCCTACCTCCAAGGATGAAAGAATCGGCAGATATTGCGATTCGATCTCCATCCACGCTATTGAAGACGAATTTCATTTTGCCCCCTTTACTCTGAAGAAAGGAATAAACTGTTGGTGAAAATTGAAGAGAGGTATCCCTATATAAAAGATCTTAGTAGTCATGAGAACAAGTTTATTTGGATGATGAGTCAAGAACATCTTGATTTGATTCGAACTCTTGCGATAACAGTAAGGCGAGCAGTCCAAAAGCGTAAAATTTATCAGACAATATGAAAAAATGTGCTGGTCAGTTTTCTATTGTATATTTAAAGGTAATGTGTCCAGCTAAAGCAAGCAACTTTGCGGGGGTTTTCAGAAACATGTGATTTTTCATGTCATCGTCCCAGTCATTACAGTCGTTCTGTTTATCTACCCTGCTGCGAGGTTAGCTTTTCATGTGAGCAGTTTTGCATCGCAAGAATACTGGCCAATCGCAAAATGTTATTTTGATGTTACTTGACATGTTGGGTATACGCAGCCCTTTTATATGGACACATTACCTTTAAGCTGTTATAATTCTTGTAGCCATTTGTAGAAATATTTTAGATGTAGCAATTTTAACTAACCATTTAAAATTACGACGTTTTGTTTGTTGTAGTAGATTAAGGGCCATTTCGGCATATACATCTATTATTATATAAAATATGACTTGAGCCCACTTGGGGTTGACGAAAACATTTAAGCCTTGATGGTGGCATAAATAGGGTTTCCTCTGTGTGGTACATAACAAAGAAATTCTTTCCTATCCCCAACAACATCACGGCCTCGATTTCGATTCATTGCATTCGAATTCGACCACGAGGATAATGGCGGACGCAAAATCGCAGCTCAAAGAGCTTTGTCAGTTTTTGAACGCTGACTGTAAGCTAGAGGTTAAGGGAATCGCCCTGGAGTATATTGCTGGGTTAACCGCCCACGAAAATGGATGTGAGCTAATTACAAATACAAGTAATTTGCTCCAAAGTCTTGTGAAACTTTTGATCGAAGATACTACAGAGGAAATCAAACGGGATTGCTTGAGAATATTGACAAATTTAATTGCCGATTCTCAAAAAGCAAGCTCAATTGGCTTGTTAGATGAAGATTTTTTGTATTTTGTTATCAAATATGTTTTAAGCAAGGAAGCAACATATGCTGACGATGCAGCAAAATTACTCAGCAATTTATCAAGGACTGCAACAAATTGTCAAGTTATCTTTGATTACATCGATAAAGTGAAAAGTGTCGCTCTAGCAGACTTTGTTGATGCATTTTGCATTAAAGGATACAACAAGAAAAACAATCAGTTATCTCATTTGGGTTCATTTCTCTCAAATATGACATTGATTGAAAATGCAAGGAAGCTTTTTCTAGATCAGCAACGCTGTGTCATTCAGAGGCTGTTACCGTACACTTCTCACATGGAATCAAAAATACGACGTGCTGCTGTTGTCAGGATCATCAAAAATCTTTCTTTTGAAACTGGTATATATAAAGTTTTTTTAATATGTTTTGGAACCTTGTCACACATACTTCGCTCTCCTGTGTCTCCATGCAAAGCATGGCGGTTCTCACACAGATCTTTTGGGTGCACAGCATGGCCTTTTTAAATTTGCTAACTAGGGGGACAATCAACCTTACAGCCCTGACTACACCCCTTGAGTCAATAGTACTTGCATACAAAAATGGCATATGCTAGCCACAATCTGGTTTAAGCATTTACAAGATCATCCCTAATGAGAAAATCAATGGCCATATGAACAGATTTTCTTGGCAAAGCTGGGAAATAGGTTTTCATTTTCACATACACAAGCCACACTTTATGTGTGGATACCATGACAGAAATTGCTTTAAAGTTATCCTGGCTAAGAGACAAATGTCTACACATGAAAGGATATTAAATACATGTCTTCGCATGGAATCTTCAAATATGCAAAGGTGCAATGGCCAATAGGTGTAAATGATTATCACAAGGTAGTTTATTGGGCTAGGAACAATTTGGATGAATGCCAGTATTTTTGTCCAACAAACATTGACAAGCTATCAAATCACGTTTTATTAAGTATATTGATATTTTCAAAAACTGTTCTCTTTCATTCTCTTTTGGAACTGTTTTTTGTCTGATGTTCATAATAGAATGCATCTTTATTGTATCTAGCAGATCTATAGTACATACTCGCTAGATAGTAAAAATGATGCTATGGATGGTAGACCTTTTTCAAAGTTTTGTTAACAGGTTTGCCGTCAGAAATGACCCATATATGTTCACTATATTAACACTTGTAATACTGTATTTTTTATACAATGATAAAATAATTTTATTCTTAATATTTCTTTATTTTGTATTAGATTATTTCATCTCCTCACTACAATGATTTATCTGTCTGTTTTTGTTTGCTTAACTTGCTCAACTATTACTGTACATACTGTTTTATACAAATTTATGTGCTTAAGTCAAAGATTCTGCTACAGTACCATTTATTGTTATAGATTACCATGACTGGTTGTTAAGCGCAGATGTTGATATTCTACCCCACCTGCTCCTTCCTCTTGCTGGACCAGAAGAAATAAAAGAAAATGAAATGGACCAACTTCCAATCGACTTACAATTTCTCCCAGAAAATAAGGAGAGAGAACCCGATGAAGAAATTCGGACCATGCTTATTGAAACTCTTTTGCAGGTAAATGTGTTCTCCTAAGATAGTTTTTACTAAAAGCTTGGGAATTATAAAAATTTCTTAGTCAAAAATTATAGCATGCAGTGTTTCGGTCTGGCTATTTTAAAGGGCTTGACCTTAATACTTAAAAATGGTTGAAACAAAGGAGCAAATTAAATGGTTTTGCTAATAGCTGTCTCAAAGCTTTTGCTTCTACTAAATTTTTAACACAAGGTTATGTCTTTTGAGAGAGAGTGTCTATAAGCCTTTATTTTTCCAGTAAAAGTGATTTAAGTATGGCACATCCCTGAATACTTATCTATGTTAGTACCTATGTTAGTAACCCTAAGCACAGCGGAACTTGTATTGCACATAGAATATTGTATTGCACATGCCCATAAATTAAAAGTTGCAATGTCCTAAGGTGTTCTAAGTCCACAAAAAGTCTGCCATCATGAATTTGTTAGATAAAGGGCCATTTGACCCCCCGGTAATCGAGTGACTTTTGGATTGACAGAGGTTTTGAATTTATGGAATTTTTGAACCTTTCTATAAAGCAGTGGTGGATCCAGCAAAAAAACCTGACTACAGCCAAAATGAAATAGATGATCGACCTCACCCTTTAGACTACACCCTTTTCCTGGTCATGCCCTTTTTTCTGAAAGGATTATTAACCAAACTGCAGACCATTTTTTTATTAATCAACTGAAGACCATTTTCAAGACGCAATCAACCTTTTTGTGAAATTGCAATTTACAACAACCTGAAGAAGCAACCAATTAGCGTTTTCATTATTCTGAGGCTGGATATTCTGAAACATTTACGGCATTTAGCCCAAGCAACATCGTCAAATAAAGAAACAAAAAGTTCTTTTTGGCGTGAATTCAAAATGTCACCTAGAATTCACATTAAGTTGCACATTTACTTTATCACAATCAGGCCTGTTTTCAGTTATTAGTTTAAGAAGCAATGTTAAGTCTGAAGCCTGTGGGAGCAACTTTTGTTAAACAGAGAATCATGCTTTTGGGAACTTTTTTAGCCTCCCTTAAATTTCTGATATATTCTCAAATTTTAGCAATTTTGAGCCTCAATATTCTTATAAAATATTTTCCTAATAAAGTATCTTCATTATACAAAAAATGGGTGACAGTGGCTAAAGAAATATGCTGGTTTGGTCGTCCTTCAAAGTATGTAGGTATCCCCTGTCTGTAACATTTGAGCAATGTTGAGTGGCAGTACAACTCAACCCCCTGCCTGAGTGGTAGTCCAATCCGTTGTACAGTGGTTGTCATCAAAATTGTAAGCATCCCCCAGGTTAGCTTTGATTTCTGATGATTTGATTGCTCTGACTACTGCTAACTGCAGCTTGAATCCACTCTACACCGACTCAACTCACCTAGCTAGCAAGCAATGCTTACATCTTCCCCAAATGCTAGCTTTTTTTGCAGGCATGCGACCCATCTGAACAGGCTGGTTCCACTGTTATGCAATTTCCATAGACAAAAAGATTCAGTGAATTTCTGTCTCTATGGAAATTTCAAGCCTGTCTGAAGGGAATGAAGCTTGGCATGCAGTGTGCAATCCTCTGCCGTTTTATTAAAGTGATAGAATCAACATTAAAAAAGAACCTTGTTTTATAAATTTTTCGAGTAATCTGACTATCGCTGATGCATATAAGTGATTATGGTCTAATGACCAACTAAATTGTATTAAATTGTTTTTGTTCTCTGAATTAACCATTTGTTTTAAATTGTATTAAAAAATTCAGCCTTTGATTGACTTTTTTCATTATCAAGCTGTGTACCAGGAAAGCTGGCCGGGAATATTTGAGAGACAATGGGACATACTACATTATGAGGGAGCTGCATAATGTTGAGAAAAATGAAGATGTTTTGCTGGTTTTGGAAAAAATTATTCAGATTTTGATTGGTGATGAGCCTGAAAAAGGAATGGAGGATTTGAAGAGAGTAGAAATACCAGACGACATTCAACAAAAGTTTAATGAGGTAGATTCTAAAGCAAAACTTAACTAAGATGGAAAATGCCTGTTTCCGATAATACTTGTAACAAATACAAATGCAAAACATGGATGTTAAGGGTTTGCAGAAAGGATGGATAATGCTATTGAAAATTTTTGTGCATATCTTATAAGGGCTAAAAGACTCGCAGTACTCTTTATTGACTTATTTGACACAAGGTTTTTAATTACAATTTTTAGAAACTTTCAGCATCCATTTTACTTCATTACGACCAATCCTATGATTTGGTTGACAGAGAAACACATAAACTTAGAGAGATAGTAGCAATTTCCAAATGCTATTAAACTGCACTCTACCAAGGCATAGAAGAGTAGAATTATTTGCAATTACTAAATTGTTATCAATGAGAAAGATGCAGTATATGCATAAATTTGTGATTTTTCTTAATGTATATTAGTAGTAAACCTCACATATGTTTTTTACAAATTTCTGTCTGGTCCACTGTTCTTCTATTTGTTGCAAAAAATCTGGTCGTACAATCTTGGCCCTTTGTAACAAGGTTCCGGAGTTCTCTGCCTTGTGGTTGTCTTGTGTGTCTTCATCAACTCTCAAGTATATTCCTTCTACTGGACCATCATAGTATGCAGATGGGGCCTCCAAATATGGCAACAGCTATTAAATAAGGAAGAGTTATCAAACAAAACTGGCAAACAGCTATTGTTGATAAGTTAATGAAAGACTTTTAAATTAGAAAAAAATTTAACCAAATAATATTTTAAATGGTATTTTGTCATGTTTTACTCAAGTTGGGACCAGGGAAATGTAAATTCCAGATTTATAGAAGTATACTGTGACATTCATTATAATATTTTTTCATAATTTATTAAATTTGATGAGACCATGAGAAAAAAATTCTTAAGGAGAAAACTGTAAATAGTAATTGTAGGGGACAAGAAACTACCGAAGACTACAATAGTTGAGAAAAAAACATTAAAAAAACAGTTTTGTAGGTGGTTGAGTTCTGCTTAATTTAATTTTCACATGGAAGTTGTGTTGTCATATGAATAATACACAACCATCTACATTGCAAAATAAAACAGCCTCACATCAGAAAAATCATTACCTCGCCAGGAGATCGAAATTCTTTTTCCACAATTAACGGTACTGTTGCAATACCTGTTCCGTTCAGCATTTTATCCCTAGTCTTACGACTGACAAAGTGCCCATTGTCAGTATCATAGATATCAAATGCAACAAAATAGCTTGGAAGGCGTGTGTAAAAGATTGAATGCTTTGCATAAGCCCACTCTCCATATAATATGAATTTGCCATGCTCAAGAACACGCAACAGGCTTGCACTGTGTCGCGATATCCACGCTTCTAACGTGCTAAACTGTTGGTGAGAATTCGATATGACGAAGTGCGATCGATTTTGTGCTCTGATTTCGTTATTCTTGTTGACAGAAAAACCTAAATTGGCACCATCAACCTTTTCTTCAACTGAAACTACTTTTCCTTTAAGAAAAGCAATTGCTTCTTTCGCTGTCATTAGAAGATCGTCTCGTGAAACTCCATTTCCGCCTGCATCCAACAGATGACGAGTTCTTGGAAATTTCACTAAATCCAGCTTTTCGGACCGAGGTTCTGGCCTATGCTCGGCTTTTGCATTCCTGCGCTTCGCCATTTTTGCAAACAAAAGTTATATCTTAAAGAAAATATTAACATTTACCTTTTATATTTCAAAATATCTCAACTTTGAGTCAACTAAAATCTTTTCACTTTGCTATTTGGGTGGTTGCTATCGTCTTGGATGTTGCACCATAAATTGTCAATAACAACCTCGCTTCCACCGACAAGCTTTTCAGGGGGGATTCTTAGTGATATGGAACTAAGGGGGTCGCTCAGGTGGCAGTCAACATTCAGCCTCAAAATTAGTCAAAAGTTGAGAACAGATTAAGAACAAGCTGCGGTTCAGCTACTGTAAAATGCGATTTTGAACAATGTTGTGAAATCCCCTGACAAAATCTCATCGGAAAAAGAGATGGTTCTCGCCATCTACGGGTGTTTTTTCGGAGAATTTTCAATCTCGTCGGCAATTAAAGGATGTTTCATTCACTGAGATTCAATTTTCTGGTTCTTTTAATGAAAGATTGTATAACCAGAAAGACATACAACCAAAATGGTAAGATTAAATGAATATTGCCCCGGGGCAAACAATAGACAACGGGCAAACCGAAAGACAATTTTTGCGACCACGCCCTTCTGATAAGCGAATTTGAGAATATTTCTTGCAGTCACTTTTGCAGTCGTTAAAAAGGTCTTACTATTTTTGGGCATACTTGTGCTAGAAAGAAAAAGCTGAGAAAACAGATTTTGTGTAGACAACAGTGACGGCCCAAGCCACTAGGCTCTTGGGGAAGGGCGGAGGGTGACAAAAATTTGAGGCCACGTCCTTTAACCGAATATGATTGTGTAAAGCGGCCTTAACAAAAGATTGGTAAATTTAAAGTGATCTAAACCCGCGGTTTCTCGCGTGAACTTGCATGTTCCAGGGGTACGGCTTCTATCGTTGGTTTCCGTCTGGCGCCAAGAAAGTTTTGTAGTGATGAGAAGCAGTGATTTGGGTGAATGAATAATTCAATGAAAAGATAAGTGATTCATCTGTTATGAGAAGAGAGAATGTATTGGTTATAATAAGCATGATCCAGCGATAGAAGAGGCGATTCTTGGAAAATGAGTGCTTTGCTTGAGGAGAAGGAACTTGCTGAGGCTGGCGAGTTCCTCAGTAAATATGTCGCTGAACATGGGGACTCACAGGATTCTGTTCTTGTAAGACCGAACTGTTACTGCATGACAGCGGATGAAATTGAAGGAGAAATAATCGATCTGGTCTTGGCATACCTATCAAAGAGGTATTATACTGTAGTTTTTTGTAGTAAAGGTGTTTAACTTTGTTTTAGCTAGCCAAGTACTAGACTCGAAGTAGGCCAGGACTGGCACGTCGGCTCAAAGTTTTCCCTACTTGCCGCATGAATGTTGTGTCTTCTGATTGTGTGATAAGAAACATCAGCACCTCGGGGCGGACTAGTTGTTTTAGGTGGCGAAAATGTTGCCATATGGGTACTGTTAAAATGATAATCAAATCAAAGTAGTTGTCTCCATAGAAAAGCTCCAAGCTAAACAGGTTTGGTATGTCTGTCTCAAGTTCTACACAATCTTGAACAGATTATAACTGGTTGATTTTACTAAAATAGACTGTTTTTGCTAGTTGAAATATATGTTGACAGGTTTAGTAACAAATGAAAGCATGTGGTCCCAATTTACGCTATGTGCTCCGAACTCAAAGATTCTAAAAAGACTAAGATTAATAGCAGCTAACTGACAAGAATCTGAGAAAACAAACAGAGGCAGTAATGCCCGCGGCAGGAAGAATTTAGGAGGCTGTTTTTGCTTCAGTAGTTTTGTGTGTATTCTATTTATTAAGTGAATTTCCTGGATCATTTTAGAACCACCATAGATTCCACGGAGAATATATTCTCCACCCATGACAAAGAATGCAGTCTGGTTCATCAATATGATTGGCTGGTCTGGAGAAAAATTTGGGCTCAGAAGACAAAAATGTACTTTTCTTCTAAGTAAAGCATCAGAATTGAAGCAAATCACTTAACAGAAATGTCACATTGATAAAATAGAAATATTATTAATTGTCTTTTTTAGGTCAAAATTGTCTGTAAACGGAATTTGGTCTGAGGGGTCTTTATTTCTTGGCTGCTCTACGGGCAAGAAAAATAGAATCCTGTTTCTTTTAGGCAGTTTTAAGAGAGCCATTTTAACAACATTTATGGAAGTTTTGATTGTATTTTAATTTTTTTTATCTTTAAATGAATAATTTATCTGTAAATTTTAAGCTAGCAGAAACCCAATGATAACAGTATTGAATAAACTGGCTAGACTGTAAAGTATTTTTTCTGCCCAGGGAACGCCAGAACAATAATTTTGACATTTGTGAATAACAAACATTTCCGGTGAAATTGTGTGCTGAATTTGAAGCAAAGGCTTTCAAAGAGACCTTGTGTTCCTTGTTTTTTCTTGTTATCAGAAGTCAGAAGTTTAGAAGGTAGAATTTTTGTGTGGAATATGACCAGATAAACAAATATCATGCGTGGAATCTATGGCAGATTCTTAATAATGCACAGGCAGAATGGAAGATAAAAATTATTGACAAATAACTGAAATTCTATTTGAAGCCATCGTGCCATAGAATAAAGACAATTTGCTTAAGAAGTTATGACCTACTGGATACAAGAAAATAAGGGCTGTTGCACAGACTTTACAATGTCTCCCATTTTAAAAGACTGCATGCAGGCTAGGTCATGCCATGATATTAAACCTGTGAAAATATGGTGATCAGTTAAGACATTGAGTGCAAATTTTGGGAAATTTTGTTACTGAATTTGATGTATCAACAAACAGTCTCAAATACAGCTTATTTAGAGAGCAGGGCTCTCAATTGGGGGCAAATGAGCGAGCAGGCTCACGCCCGAGGTTATTTTTGAGAGCAATTAGTCGTGTGGCCAATGATAAATATTTCTCTTGAAGAGCGCGATTACCGGATGCTGATAGGTCAATCCACTTAAGAAACTCTTTTTAGAAACAGAAGTTTAAAATCGAATCCTTGTTTCCACTACTCCATTTTTGTATGTCTATGTTTTCTGATCATTCAGTTTCCGTTATTCTTGAGCCGTTCCCATTGCTGGCATTTTTTAATAGTTGGCTTATATTAGCGATGCTTCGCTATTTTATACCTTTTTTATGCCAACATTGTAGATAAAGAGTTAATAATAATAATAAATAATTGCTCTGGCCCACATTGTTTGGCCAGAACGGAAACAAAGGTTTTCCCATAACTCTGTTTTGTCCTTTTTCATATCCTTTGTTCGAGCTCATCTTGAAACTGAAGATGAATGAATTCGTTTTTAATTGACTCCGTTTTCGATTCTCGCATTCAAACAATTCGTTTTCAAATGACTGTTCTCCAATGACTTCGTTTTCGCTGTTCCATCTTCATCTTCAAACAACTCTGTTTTCGGTTGATAACGTTTGAAGATGAAACATCTCTATGTCGCACAGTACCCTTCACGATTACTCCCGAGGGAAACATGAACATTGCTACACAATGTGTAGCATTCAGTTCATTTTTTTAAGTTTGTCACGTTTAATGATCCAATAGAAAAAACTTTATTGCTTTTTGTTAAAAAAATTTGATTCGCATGCCCCACTCTTATCACCCGAGCTTTTGGCCGCGCGCGTTGATTTCTGAAAGTGAAAGTCTCCTACTTTAAAAGTCTGCATGCAGGCTAGGCCATGCCATGATATTAAACCTGTGAAAATATTGTGATCAGTCAAGACATTGATTGCAAATTTTGGGAAATTTTGTTACTGAATTTGATGTATCAACAAACAGTCTCCAATACAGTTAATTTAGAGACCAGATTACAAGTCTTGTAAATTTGGTAGGGAATGACCTATTGGTAAATTGACTTTATGTATTGTTTACACTATTGTGGGGAATTCATTCTGCTCCTTTTTTAGAAAGCAACTTTTAACTCGTGAGTGACAAATGCTCTCTTTAATATTAAAAGGAATTGCGGATCGGCATTAAAATCAGCATTGGCCCATGAAACAGTTGTGGAAATATTGAATGGAAATTTAGAGAAATTTGAGCAAGGCGAAGATGTTCATTTGCCTTCAGAGGATTCTACTGTTAAAAGTAAGATTTTTTATGCATTATTTTTCTTAATTTCTTTTGGAAATATTGTCAAAATTATTTTTCAAGACAAATTATTGTTCAAGACAAATCATTGTTCCAGACAAATTATTGTTCAAGACAAATTATTGTTCAAGACAATTTATTGTTCAAGACAAATTATTGTTGGGGCAATAAAAAATGCACCCAAAACTTGTCATACAAGCAGTGAACCATGTGTGTCAGACAGAGGCAGCACATTAAGGTTATACACTCTTGATCTTTCAAAATACAAACCTATTGCTTTAAAAGGCTGTGACTTGAATATTTCACTAGGCAAATATTTAAAACCCTTAAAACAAATTCCGACTTCCTTTGTGGTTAGATCTTATCATACACTCTTAATCTATACAAAGCAGCAGGCACACACACAAATTCGGTATGGTTTCTATTTCTGCAAGGAACTCAATCTTCATCTATTAAACACCTTTTTAGCTCAATGATTCCATTAACAAGGAGTGATCAAAATAGCAAGGAGCTTTCATTTCTCTGACGAAAAGGGGAGTTTTGGGTAAAATGTGAGAAGAAGCATGCATGAGTCTTAGAGACTCAACAGTCTCTTGAAGCAATATCACCAAGAATCGCAAGGCAAAGCAGTGCTAATGTTTTGGCAGACTTTAAGTCATCTCACAAATTTGCAGTAATAGTGTGAAGTAAAGAAGACCACTAACATCTTAAACAATAGGCTGTAGACTGGTTTCCATTTAACAACAATGGAAATTTGTGACAAGTTTGGGTCCTTGGCATGACAGTTTAGAGAGATATATAGAATCAGTCCTGGTAATATCAAATTTGAGAGCGGATTTGTGAACGGAAAAAAGGACTTAGTAATAGAATACCCATGTTATGGTTATGACCAAAATGAAATGGCCCAGGGGTAATGTGTTCCAGGAAATACGAGAGAAGAATGATAAAACAGAGACACAAAAAGAAATAGAAACCGGGCCTTAAAGAGTTACAATGCCCCCAGCAATGCCATTAAGATAGTGCCAAAAAAAAATTGAAAAATTACTTTAGATTGAATAAACAAGAAATGAAAAGAAACAAAAGAGAAAAGATAGTAAGTGAAAACATGGAACTGCGAGTGCAATAGAAAGCATGTCTTGGGAGTTTTAGGCGTGTAAAGAGGTGTACGCATGCATACGATCGCACACCTGATATTACCAGGACTGCCGAATCACAATGAGTTTTTGAAGCAGTTGTGTTCAGAGATTAAAGCTGAAACTCCCTTGTCTTGCTGGAGTGATAGACAGTTCACATGACCAGGTCTGAATGTGTATTTGCATCCCATTCAAAGGCCTGGTGATTTTATATAGAAGTTTATTTTGTTTTTGCTAAAATGATATCTTCTCTGTTCTAACTGCAAATACAACAAGAGAGCACAGTCTTCTATGTACCTGTCAAGACTATGAAAGAACATATTATTTATCTAAAATTAGTTCTGGGTCATTTAATGCCAAATGGATCTTTTGTGTGAAATACATAAGAAAGTAACCTCCTGAAAATTTCAGCTTGATATCTTATAGCATCCCAAAGATATGGTTCTTCAAATTTTTTTTGTTTTGGCTCTAATACTAATTCTGTAAGATGGACATTTTTTTTTGCAAATTTTGAGCTCCTATATTTCTTGATCTGATTCTGGTAGCCTCTTCAAAACTGCAACTCTAGATCTTTTTGGAGCTATCTTCTTTTTGTAAATTGTAAAATATCATACTGCAACATAGCCTTGAACAAGGCTACAAGCACTAGTTGAAAACCTGAATTTAATTAGCAATATGATGTATTTTTCTCTCAGTATTTTGAGCAAAGTAGATTTTTAAAAGTAATAGCTGATTGAGATTTTAAGATTAATATGATAAAGTAATGTAAAAAATCGCAACACTTTTATGGTGACAGATCGACCACATTTTCCATTTTGTGTTCCTTAGATCTCCTATCCATGTGACATGTTATTTTTAGTTCCTAAAGGACCAAATCTTGGGCCAATATTATTCATTTTTTGTTTTTTTTGTACATGCACATGACACCATATTTAATTTACAAACCGCATCATGTACTACTGCTAACAACAATTGGGAACCAAATTCATACAAGGATGCTTATGATATATCTTTGTTTTAGAATATGATGCGATCAGTGTTGCCAAGGCAGTGTTTAACCATTTGTACACGATAAGTGACCGATGGACAGCTAACCTTCCCAAGTTGCACAAAAACAGGTATGTATGTATGAATAAGCACACTAATCCTTGGTTCAAAGGTTTTTCATAACGGCAAAAATAAATCAAAAGGAAAATAAGTACAATTTCGTACTTAAAAAGTTAAAAAATAGCTTCAAATGAATATCATAACCTAAAATGTTTCTTGTAAGATTTATCAATAGCCTAATTCTGTGTTTAGTTTTTATTTAAATTGATTCACAGGTTCTCATATGAAATCAGTTTCGAGGCAATCAAGAACAAAAGAAGGAAAATGGAGGACAAACATTTCATTATGCCTGACTTCAATACCCTTCATGGTCTGGGTGCCGTAAGTTTCTAGCTTAAAGCTAACCTCTGCTTCCTTTTGCCCACTGCCCTTCAACTTACCAGTTTGGCAACTTGAGCAGTTGAATAGCTCATAGTTTGAAATGGATTCATTAGAAGTAAAATCAATGCCTCTCCTTATATTCAAAATGCCACCTACTTCCTCTAAAGAATTTATCAGCGGCTTTTAAGAGTGTCCCCTAATTTAGTATTTAAACATTATGTTTGTGAAAAGACAAATCAGTGTAGTAACTGGACCATTGCAGGGAACTTTTGATAACCTTTCATTACTTGCTATACATGATTTGTATTCACCATATTTATCAATGATATTTGATGATTTAATCTAATAATGAAACTGCTCTTCTCATGTCTCAGCAATACCCAAACCAAGCTCTGTTTTCTGTCTTCGATGGACACGGAGGGGTTGATGCTGCCTGTTATGCTGCCAGTCAGTTCCACTGCAATTTGAAGAAATTTGAAAAACTGAGCACGCAGCCACTGGAAGCTTTGCGATATGCATTCACCAAAACCGACTCTGAATTTATTGTCAAGGCCAAGCAAGAGGTATGAACGATCCTCTAAAGTAGGTTTACTTGTTTACTTTTTTGTGAGTATTTTCTAAATATAGCCTACAACATATTAGTCCACTTGCAAAGGTTTACATGTGTAACTCATATTATAGAAAAGCAGTCTCATATGTTAAGCAAGTGTGGCACGCCGATCTAGAGGAAAACAAAAGAGCTGCCAAGACAAGAAAACTCAGCAAGTTCACTGCTCGTCCTGTACCACTCAAAAAATCAATTTATGCCATGCCAGCGTCCGAAGATATCCTAGCAACTTTCACAGTTCTGGAAGAACTCACGTGTCAAATTGTTTCGAAAAGGAAGGGAAATCGGCGAAATTATGTGTTATCTTTCATTTCCAAAGTATATCACAGAAAATTTTCTTACAAATGACCCATGCAGACAGGCCTTTACATGAAAGGAAAGAGCAGCGATTTGCCCACATTATTAAGATTGTTAGGGTGATCGCCTTTCCAATTATATGAACAATTGAGAATGCCTTAAAGGAAGCAGTTGATCCTATACATTCAAATTGCTCTGCCTCATTATCGTTTTTTGTATCAGTTCTTGTTTCTAGTTATTCAAATGAAAATGCTATAACAATAAAAAAGGATGTTCACATTTTCCACTTCAATGTTGCAAGCCAACGAGGTTGTTTTTTGGAATTATATGCGAGTTATATCAGTTATGCGAATTTTGCCTGTGACATCTAGGCCTATGACATTTCTTCTTGTTATCAGAGGCTAAAAAGCGGATCGACTGGAGTGGTTGTGCTGATCCAAAATGACACTATGTACACGGCCTGGGTTGGTGATTCACAAGCTGTCCTGGGCAAGAATGGTGTGCCAATCAAATTGATGGAACCGCATAAACCCGAACGCGAGGTAGTTCAATCGCAAATGAAATTAAATTTCTGCTTTGTTGAATGCTCTCAAATTTGTTGTCTTAAAAAATTGCATTGTACTTTAATCGATGTTCTAATTTTTGATGTTGTTTTCGAATATTTTAGAAAAGAATCCCCAAGAAGGAATTTAAAGAAACTGTTTCGTAAAATGTTCTTTTTTATCAAAACAAACTACAAGAAAAAAGCAAAGTTGATTCAAAACCCTTCAACAAATTTTTATGACCTTTCGTTTCACTGAGGAAATGTATTTCCCAACATGATTGTATTTCACTGTTTTTTGCTTTGTGTTTATTTATGGGCGTATATAAGGCAGGAATGTTCTTCGGTGGGAGGTCAATGGGCCTAAAGCCCCCCAAACACATCAGCAAGCTCCCATCCTTGCTCGGCTTTTGCAACAACTTCTGTGCTTCTTTTTCATGGTTAAGTCGATAGATGAAAACATTAAACAACTAGCAATACTGTTTCCTTTTGAGGGTACAAACCCTTCTGGTTGCGTACTATTTCACGCCCCAGATCACGCAAGTTTTTCTGTCGGCCTTTTTGCGCCTCCTCTTTCGTCATCAATATTTGTTTCTACCGACTGCCACCACCTTGTATATAGATGAATTATCCTTTTGTAACTCCAAATCTCCTTGTCAGGATGAGCGACGTCGAATCGAGGATCTTGGTGGCTGCGTTGTTTGGTTCGGAGGCTGGCGTGTGAATGGAAGTTTGGCTGTTTCGCGGGCGATTGGAGATTACGAGCAGAAACCTTTCGTTTCATCAGATGCAGACATTTCGCAATATCACTTTGAAGGTTCGTAGAAATGATATTACTCGTAAGTATTTGGGTCTTCTTTCATTTATTCATTTACACATGGAGACTGTGGTCACTGATAGGTCAATTCAAGGAGCCAATGAAACGTGTCATTCTTGTTTCGCTTTATTTAGATTCGTGCCTTTGTGTTGAATTTCGTTCACCTTTGGACGTTATCCAACGCTTAATAGTCTCTAAGGTGTATCTGACAACAGAACACGTATTCTGAAGTGTTTCTGTACCAGATTTTAATAACTTTGCCTTTTTTGTAGCTCTAACTTCATGGATTAAAATGCAAAACACCGGTGGTTATTGCGAGGGAAATTTTGTTACCCAAAGGGTCCTCTTTAGCGGTTGATTTAAAATTTCTTTGATTTAAAATAGCTTATTTCTTTTATGTATTTACTGTTAAGCTCGCAAGTTGTTTTGTCCCGCGGCCTGTCCGTTTGAGAACGATGTTTTGTTGATAGCAACCAAAGCTTCAAGAATGTATAGTGATTATAAAGTTACCTACACAACATAAATGATGCAATGGATTAGAAAACTATTGGTAGGTAAATGAGGCGTCAAATTCTTCTTTTCCGTGAAAAGTTAGAACTTTTTAGAAGTTGGAATATTTTGAATGCGAAGTTTTATTTCTGCACTTTTACTTGTTATATTAATCGGAGTAAGTGCCCCTTATTTAAACCCTCTTGGAATGGATCAACTCTTGATAATGTTAAAATTTGATAAAAACCGCCAACTTTTAACCCCCTCCCCTTAAAAAAACTTCCCTCTTTGGAAAAGGGCCATAACCCCCTCCCCTTATAAACTTTCCTCTTTAGAAAAGGAGCATTTACCATGAAATATTAAATGTTTGAAACAAAATAATAAATCATCATGAAATAATTAATGTTATCATTTGCATTTTCAGTTTATCATGGTTGTTTTTAGTGGTTTGTTCTTAAAATCTCGTTCGCACATTCTGTCTGAAATAATTCTGTATACAAAGGCGCAGATAGCAACGAACTAAACAGGTGTGATGTCTTCAATATCGTATCTAAAATTAAGATTTTGAGAATTGAAACTGTTTCTCGTCATTTATTTTTTCTTTGTTTTCAAGGTGATGAAGACTACATCATAATTGCCTGCGATGGATTGTGGGATACAGTTAGTGATGAAACAGCCATTGAATTGATCGACAGTCACATAAAAAATGGCCACGAACGGTCGGAATGCGCGAGTATGCTCGCAACAGAAGCCAAAGCCCGCGGGTCCATGGATAATATCAGCGTTATTGTCGTCTTTCTTGATAGCCATAAGAAAACGCATTCAAAGCAAGAGAATGAAACACTAATTGATGTAGCAAATACCAATACACAACAGACACAAGAAGATGTAGGCCCAAGGATAGAGGGAGCGCAATTAGAGGGTACCGTAGCAGATGACTCGACGGTGAGTACTGAAAATCTAGGCATGACAGTGAATGCGACAGAAAGCTCATTGGAAGTCAAAGGGAGTGAACCCATAATAGACAGTGTAGAATTGGAAGGAAGTGAAACAAACATTAAAGATGATAATTTTAAATCCAGCTGAAAGCTTTATTTCGCTACCATTTTTATATTGAAGGGGGGGAAGCGTCTTGTGTGCGATTTTTTGTGGGTGGGGGTCTGTTTGACTACTACAGCTGTTAGTTTTAGGGCGAATCTAGGATGCATTTGGTTGATCCGCCCATGTGAACTGCCCTAAAGAGCGATGGCTTAGATGCATTTACCAGTCTTGATTTTTATTAACATTCATGGTGAAAAGTGATTTGTGTATAAGACACGTTCTCAATGGGAACAACGCTGACAATATTTACATACGCAGCCTGTATTGTGAAGATAAATTTTAATATGTGTAATTTTATATGACAGAGATAAATATACGGTAAATTCTTACATTATGACGAAATTTTTCTTCTTGTATCTTTGTCTCTTGAGCTTTTAAATGTTTTTACGTAACGATCTACATTAGCCAACTATAATTTCCCTACATCACACTCTTAATATTCTCGCCCATAATTCTGTCAGTTGCTTTAGGCATACATGAAGCAAAAACGTTTCTCGTCTTCCTCAAAATGTGTGAAGAGTTTTTTGCGGGAGATGCTCAATAGGGGAGTTTTACCTAAAACAATAGCCGCGACTTGCCCTTCCTGCCACCCTTCATGCCATTAATATGTGGCCCCTTGATAGAAAAACTGTAACAACGAAGTCCCTTACTCAAAAATAAATAATAACCTGGAATTCGATAAATTTTACCCATTTTTTTGTAGATATACCTGGACCCTGATTGAGTCAAAAAATAAAATATTATTGCCTGCTAAGATTTCCAATGAAATTTTCGAAGACTACAAACGCAAAATTTAACCGGAAACTGCTTGGGTCTGTGCGTCTCAGTTCTCCAATCATGTTTCTGAACCCACCACTTTCGCTTTTTTTTGTCTTAGATTCATAGTACATTAGTAGTTCTTCAGCTGTCCCACACACTAATAAAAATTTCTTCTTCGAAACCATTTTTGCAAGATAATTTGGAGCAAAAAACGAACCCCGTCAGAAAACGAAGCTAACCTATAAACTCCGCTTGCCATAACGCATATAGATATTGTCAAAGAGATTTTTTATCTTTCTACATGAAATGTGTAGAAATTGTCAAACAAAACTTGTTTATAATCTACACGGGCAAAGAAACGTGTCAAGGAAAATTGCCAAGGAAAAATTGCTCGTGTAAATGCGGCTTTACTGTTCGAGATACTCTCGTCCAAAAATTGTTGCTCTCAATCAAAAACAAGGTTGAAGGTGACTAAAGTTATGCTGCATATTTGTCAATTTCATCATATTTAGGCAGAGTTTCAACTAGTGAAAGAGATGGAGCACAAAGAATGTCATGTTATTAGTGACAACATTCCTTTTGAAAATAGTACATTCGAATTTGCTATCAACACAGTTTTTGTGCTTGTCTCCAGAAAGAACTGCATTTTCCAACTGGCCATTATTGACAATGGGAAAATACTTTTAAGATGCTAAAACATTTTAAATCATGACTTTCCAAGGACAAGAAGGCTTATTTATCAAATTTATTAAAAAAATTTATTGTTTATTATAAAAATCTAAATGGAAATTGCACTCTCAAAAAGTGGATCTAATGATTTTTCGCCTTCAAAATTTCCAACCAAAAGTTCAAAATTAACTTAAAAGGGTGATCTCTCATTTTCAGAAAGAAAAACTCCAAAAAAGACATTTTCATAAATATTGTCGTTCTCCCATTCTCCTTTTGGTTATGAGAAATATAATACTTGTATTATTATGCAGGGTCTTACCCATTCAAAAAAGATTTCAAATGTGATGTTAAAATTGCAATCTAGTGATGCTAAATTTCATCTTTAGAGCCTCTGGGCTACATGCAAATTTTCTATCTACAAAAAAGCTTATTCAAGAACGATACTTGCCAACATAAACTCGTAAGGAAATTTTCATTTCATCAAAGTAGGACCGCATGTTAACATTGTAAGATTTATTATCCGTTTTAAAGAACGAGGAATACATGAAATAGCAAAATTGGATTCGATATGTAAAAGGGGTCGCGACAAAGGAAACAATACGCGTTGCTAAACTGTACGCTGGTGTTAACTTGACATGTTTTAAGAACAATATTTCACAATCAATACTTCTTCTACGATGAAACTGCACTTTGGTGAAAAGACAGATGATAGAAAACCCTCATCAAAACATTTTTACAGTACAAACGATTTAATTCTGATTGCAACTGAATATAAAGAAATTGTTTAAAATGCTATTCCACTCAATTCCACTCACAAACTATTTATGCCATTCAAGTAATGAGATGTAACGATACATCGAATTTTCGAATGATGTTTCATTAAGAGGCTGGTCCACTATTGCATCTGGGTGGGTCAGACGAGATAACCTACTACATATGAAAATAGTAAAATAAAATTTACGGCTTAGAATAAACCTTTCTTTGGTTGCAGTTGAAAAAAAGAAACCATGATAATTCTTAGCATGTGTAGAATTGTATGATGCTCATAAAATGTATGTAAATGTTTAGTTGAGACTTTGTGTCAAAGATACACCTCGAAGACAAGAGAAGCCAGCTAATCCTCCAATTCCATGCCAGCTTTCTTCATTTCTGCTTCAAGTTCTTCGAGTAGAAGACGTGCGTTGTGATTTGTTGGTGCTACTTTTTTATACAATCGCCTGGCAGCATTCCAGTCTTTCTCGACACCCAATCCATGGTAATACATATTGCCAAGGTTAACCTAGGCCACAACGAACAAAACAAAACCAAATAAGCTATACACACTTCAATATACATGTGATAAGAAAATATCAAATTTCTACTTAACCCTAAAAATGAGAATCCATTAAAGACTTTATCAAATGTTCCATTGTTTTCTCCCCATAGCCCAGAAACAGGACGGTTAACACTCAATAACAAGGTCACAAAAAAGAAACTTGGGTGCCTCACATAAAACCCTGCCCTAATCTTCTGAGAACGGTTTCACAGCCTGAAGAGGTGTTGAAGAGGCCTGAAGGGGTATTGAACGAAGGAAGGACAAACAGTGTGCTGTACTCTGGTCCTTTCTCTCCCTTTAAAACAAAAACTTAGATACGTTCCCTTGCATAATTTAGTTGAAGAAAATCTGCCTTATTCATTTTTACCACACATAGAACTGTTAATCGACTCTAGGAGATCTTTATTAAACGTATATAAAACAACTATTCTTCCTACTCTGGCAATTTATTTAGCCACAAAAGTCAACTAATTTAAAAAATGCAATTTGGCATGCCCGCGAGAAACAAAAACATTTGCAACGGACTGAAAACAGATTTGGGGAACATACACTGTGGTAATCTGTTAATAATTCATACATGAGCAACGCATCTTTGAAATTTGTCCTAATATATACAGGCTGATTGGAAGCAAATAAAGCAGACAAATCTACCTGTGCCAAGCTGAACCCAAGGTCAGCTGCCTTTCTGAAAAATTCAGATGCTTTTTGCATATCAAGATCAACCCCTTTGCCACTGAAGTAGTGTGTTCCAATATTGAACATGGCAGGAGGATGGGCTACGAGTAAGAAACAAAATAATTCGCATTTAGATTCACATCTTTAGAAAGTAATAAAAAATGTTTGTCTAAAATATTGAAAGGTTGCAAGGCAAAGAAGTAAAGAGGCACATCAGTGTAGGGTTAACAGACGCACTAAATGGGGGTCACAACCCATATTCAAGCAATGTTTAGCAATAAAAACAGCTACACTTACTCGCTTTAAGGCCTTAGAGATTTATTATAAAATACACACAGAATTAAACACTACATACAAACATACATACTTACAACAAATTTTAAGCATCCTTTATAAAATTAAGTGTAAAAATTAAGTTGACACCTACACTAAAATGACATTGTAAAGAAAGCAAAAAGGCCTTGCCATGTTTTACTCACATTTTTCTGCAGCTTTCATGTGAAACTCGAAAGCCTTTTTATAATCAGTTTCTGTGCCTTTTCCATTCGAATAGCAGTGAGCCAACGACATATATGCACCGATATCACCTGAAGCGTAACACAAGTCTGGCTCAAGATAGATAAACAGATAAAACAATAGCTAGCTTCAGAAACAAAAGAATTAAAAGGGGATTTAGAACCTGTTCAGGGATAACTGTATCTTGAGGCTACATCCTCAGTTGGGAAATTCAAAACATACTTCAAGTACATTTGCAAGATCGGGCAGGATTCTAGTACAATCACATGTAAACAAAGCATTGGACATTCTATACAGCAAAACTGGCCGCATTTCAAGACAAAGGTCCCTTCAGAAGCCGTTCCTTGAAGGAAAAATTACAGGCAAACTATATCAACGCAGGCAGAAACCAAATTAGTGGATAGCGTTTCGTGAAAGCAATATAGGAGAGTGTCAAGAATGTTTTAGGATGGCAGATAAAGCAGTGAAATGGGTATCCCTGTCACCATTTGATAATGCTGAAAAATAGGCATTACTAAACTTGTTTACCTTTATCAGCACCTTTTTGGAAATACTCAAATGCTTTCTTATAGTCTCTCTCCACACTTTGCCCTTGAAAGTACATTTTACCTGAAATGATAAATTTCAAATGAAAAATTGTTTTAAACTAAGGAAATAAAAAAATGAACATGAAATAATTGCTAAATGTCTTGTGCATATGCGAATAACTACGAAAAATTTCATAGATCGTCTTTCTTTCCTTCAATTTACATATTATAGATTGTCGTACTTCCAAATTACTTCCCAGATTCCTACGATTTTCTTCCAGTAAAAACTGACCTTTACAAATTTGGATTCGGGAAGTCAAAGGCAATACTTGTATATTGGTACATAAGTAAAAAGATGTTTGAAAATGGTGGGATGAATGTTACTAAGTGGTGAGCTTTAAATGACAAAAAGCCTTAATCGAAGGGAAAAAATGGGGCCGAGAGAACAAAACAGAAACGGAATGACCAACATAGAAGTGTGACTTCAAAAAATGTGATTTCACTTTGAATCAATTTCTTGCATATCATTTTTCTTCTATATCGTTTTCTTCCAAAACCGTTTGGATCTTGGGAGTAATAACTGATAAGGTAGGCAACTAAAGGCGTTTTAATGATGATTGATAATTTGCCACTTTATGGCAAGCATTCGCTGAATTCTATTGATGAAGGCTCATCGTAATACAATGGCTCATAATAGTACTTTATTTCTTATGGTAGGCAGTTATCAGAAAATCCATAGAATGACCCTTCTTTAATTCCATTAGTTTTTCTATAATCCTAATGTTTTTTATATAACCCTTTGAGCCTTGATGTAACATTTCAATGCATGAAAAACATCCTACCAATCATATTGTATCCTTGAGAAACTCCATTTTCAGCAGCAATCTTTGAGAAATCAATCATAATTAATAAATAAACAAAGATATAGCGTTATATAAACAATTCTCTGTATAACCTTATATAACAAGACCTTATAATCATTCTTCATCTCAAATTGGGAAAATGTGTTAGGTAATTTAACGGTTGTAACAAGTAGGCCTTTTGGTAAGAAATAGCCCACGCAGGCGGCTCAGAGCTAGCGTGATTTCTCTTGAATGAGCAATCGCTCCAGGAAGAGATTGTTAACAATGTTATAATAAAAACCACATGCTAAAAGTGTCCACATGCTAAAGTTTATATAAACTGTACAACCCTTATAAAAATTTTGCACAGACTGCCCAGTACGTAATTTTTCTGTAAAACACAGATTTTCTTAATCAGCGTATCGAAATTGACCAAATAGAGTTAGTCTTACGAATTCTCTTGACGGGTGACAATAATCCCTCCTTGCTCACCTGGCCTTCTTCTGTGGTTGAGTTATCACGAGTGCTGATGCGATCGCAAGTAAGCGCTTACTTCAAATTAAAAGTCTGAATAAGATGCATATTAAATAAATGAAAGCCTTGAGAATAAAGGTATAGAAGTATATGAAATGCGATAAAACATTTCAGTATTACCTGAAAAAGCGTATATGATGTTTCAAAATTCTGCTTCACACCAGACCCAGCATAATACATACCAGCAAGAGCAAACTGCAAAATGAAGGACATAGCAAAAGAAATAATGAGAAAGTAAAATTTGTATTGAGTTTTTGAATCATAATCTCAACTCTACTAGCACTCAATAAGGCAAACAGTGAATAAAACATAGTTTCTCTGTCATCATTTCCTTCTAATAAGAAGACTTTGAAAAAATTCTTTTGGGGCACAGACAAACATACCTGTGCATATGGATGACCTTGTTTCGCAAGTTCAGAAAATATATTGGCTGCTTCAATTGGATCAGGGTCCATGCCTGCTTGACCTAGATTAAAGAATTTCTTTCTAAAAAATTGTTTTAACATGATACTCTATTAGTACAAAACTAAAATAAAAGACATGCAACCTATCAATTAAAAATTAAAAATAAAATCTAAAAAAATCGCTACAAGCTAGGATTGTGTCCAAGCTAAAGTTTGAGTTATGATTCAGTATTCAAGTAGCAAACAATCTGTTGGTGGTACAAAACTTGAAAATGGCTTCGAAAAAGCAAACATTTCGTAAACTAAAGCTTTTCGTCTGACACTCTTCAGAGTTTAAAACGTCAGAACATAGACAAGACCTATACAGTCATGTGCTTGTGTTTCTGATCGGCCTATTTCGATCCACAACTGGGTATATATATTTCCTAGCGTAGAGTTTTCGATCTATGTTCTGACGTTTTAAACTCTGAAGAGTGTCAGACGAAAAGCTTTAGTTTACTAAATGTTTGCTTTTTTCAAAGCCATATTCAAGTAGCCTTTCATTTGCTTACACTAGCCATTCTAGAGAGCAAGTCTCTTTCAAATAAGATTGCATCTTAACAGGATATTAATTGCTGAAACATCATCCAAGAGCTTAGAATGACAAATAATTAAAACCATTATATCACAATATGTCCTATTTTCAATAAGTTATAATGGAGTTGCACTTTACCTAGTCTCAGAAGTTGACCATATGAATACTTTGCATTTAAGTCCCCAGAAATGGCAGCATGTCTAAAAAGAGGGCCAGACAAAACTGCAGCCTCATTGCCAACTGAAAGACAATTTATTTTTTGGCTTAAGATAATTAGGCTGCAAAATGATGCACCCAAAAAAGGCTGTAAATAAATATGTCATATGAAGAGTGTTGATCTGGAAAGCCTTATTCTGTAAGAAGAAGAAAAATTGGATTTGATGAAAAGATACTTGAAGAATTGAAGCAAGGATTGAAATTCAACAAAATCTTTAGAGAAAATGTTGACATACAACAATAATTTCCTTTTGGGAAATATTTCTCATGAGTTGTAAGCGGCTAAATGTATTAAAATTAGGTGAGAAAACACTTAAAGGAGAACTGATACGCAAAAATAAGTTTGGTTAAAACGGTAGTTTGTGACAAGCAAATTCCGGGATCGAAAAAATTTTTCAAATCACAGTTACCGTTTTTGAAATACAGGCGTTTTAAGTTGAGAAACGACAATTGTTCCGACAACTTGAGATTCAAGGCGAAAATCGTCACGAGTGGGCGATCATCTTTGACGTCACAAGTGACATGTTCTCAGCACGTACTGTGTGTTTCTCTATAGAAACATTTAAGAATATGCTGCGGACAAATGTTTATTTTGTGCATGTGAAAGGAGCTAATTTTGCATTTTTGACACATAATTGACTTTTTCAATGGTTTGGGACTCTGAATCCAAGTTTTATTACACTGATTTCGAAACAAATGGAGAGTTTCAGCCGTCTGAGTTTTTGCTACCAACCAGCGCCGCCGCTTGGGCAGACAGTCGTCCATGGCTCAACAGTGACGATGTTATGAACAAAGAACAGACTGGAAGTACAAACTGACATGGAATTTCTATTAAAAACAATGCTATTGCTACAATCTAAATGGGATCAGGGATCGTAAAACTAGAATTTCATTTCAGATTGAGGCGTCTTTGTCCAGACTGCATTGTCTGTATGGCCTAATTCGCTGAAATGCCTATGATGCCCTAAACGGAACTGCAAGTTATTCATTGTTAATGTAACATTCTAATATTGTTTTTCAATGTTTCAAACGCGTTAACTGTATAGTGATATTAAATAGTAAAGGCGGGTTAAAAGTCGACTTGTGCGGATTATATGCCATTTTCACCGGGCGTGAAGGGTTTCGGGAACTGATAAGTTACCTGGCAGTCGAAAAATCTGGATTTACGAAATAGGCTCTTACCTCTTAGTCAAAGAACTTGATTTCTTAGTCGAAGAAAATGCTGTTTAGCTGTCATAGGATTATCAACTGGCACATTATCTTTTTTTGCAAGCAATTTTGACTTGGTTGGGGGATGGTCTTTTTGCAAGACTAGGTTATTCCCTAGTATCTCAACCTCTGTTGAAATGCAATAATCAAGTTCAGTGAAATTATTATTTAGTTCCATTCGCAGCTCCCATCAACCAAGGTTTTTTCTTGAATTCATATTTCTGCACCCAAAGCAGGTTGCAGGATCGCTTTTACCGCTGTCTCCACTAGTTTTTGTTTGTCTTTTGGCTATTGCTTCAACCCCCCCCCCCTCCCATCGCCATTTTGCGGTTTTATTTGTAATTGTAAAAATAAAAACTTTGAAGAAACGGTATCAATTTTCAAACAAAGTCGACTGCTTTTTTCACAAGCTTTGAGGTTCTTTCAATGTTTCGAAGCATGCCGCTTCGAAGATATCATGGCATAAAAATAAATTTTATGTGGATATTAGCGTCTTATCAGACATGTAGCTAGGATTTTCTAGCTTCTTTATACTTATAAATGAAAAGCCTGACAATTTTTTGTCTTTTTATCGCAAACTATTTTCAATAAAACACGAAACTTCATTTGTACTTTCACCGTTGTGGTGAAAGCCTTTACTTTTATCTGTTTTAACGCAGCTACGCGTTGGACTAAGTAAGCTAAATTACCACAGATTTAAACATAATTTTAGAACGGTTCCAATAAGTTATCAACTTTCATGTGAAAACCTCTCTCGTGTAAATATTTTTCTCTTTTGTGTAAATTTTATTCCTTTTATGATTGGAGTGGTGTCGCTCATCATGTCTGGGCGCAAATTTGTTTGATTAGCAAGGAACATAGGTAGACTTGATATCTTCTTTTAAAATAGCTTTTTGTGAGTATTTGTCATATCTGCAACGCTATTGGAACGATGGGCGACACCACTCCAATCACTTTTGTAGCTTATTATTGTAATATTTGTGTCTCTATGTTAAGTGTAAGTCTTAGAGGTGTTATGCATTTTCATGCTCCCTAAGCTTTTGTATTGTAATTGATTGTCGTTGTAAATTTTATGAGAATATAAAAGAAAAAAAAGCCTTTACAACGGCATTGTTAACATGTCACTTGTGACGTCAACCGAGAATTTTAACAACTCCTGGCGATAATCTTGTTTCCGCTTCGGTAAATTCCCGAGTCCTGGCTGTGACGTAATTGATGGATAAAAGTGCAAATATCAGAAAAACGGCGAATCTAAGAAGAAAACTTTTTCCAGATTTGAAGTCAGCGACAAATTTTGCATCGAATAAGCTAAGGTTATTTTTGCGTGTCAGTTTTCCTTTAAGCATTTATGCAAGTCAAAAATAGTGTATAAAAATTGACACTTTCATTAACATGTACGTAATCTTTGATCTAAATGATTTTTTGAAGCCAGAGCATATTTGTATTTTGCAAAGAAGCAAATCTTTAATGTCTCACCTTTCTCTTGTAATGAAAATATATCGCTTGCCAATGCATATATATCTGCTGGGTCAACTAAGGGATACAATGAGAAAAATGTTAATAATAGATATATATATAAGTGGATATAAAAAATATATATAGCCGAAAGGAGCTTGATCAAACTGGAGCACCTCTCCTGGTCTAGAAGAACCTAATGAGATCAACTGATTGGGCCCTTATTCTTACTTACTCCATAATCACAGTGATAAACCAGGCCTTGCTCTAAGCAAAATGAAGCTGCTTCAAAAATCAAGCTTCTAAGAAACTCAAAACGTTTTATTTCACACCTCTAGATAAAATTGCCTTAGAGCTTCCTTGGAAGGAATGTTATGTAAGAAATACAATGAGGAAACAAAAAGACACAAGATCCTGAAATGAAAAAAACATTGATCTCCAATGAACGTCATGATCCATTTAAAAGAAGAATTTGTAAAAAATTCAAATATCAAAATCTGCTCCTTTTGGTATCAGCAACAAGGGCTGAGCTTCCCTGCCATCACACCTCTGGGTATGATATTGTATCACATCTTTTAATACATTTTTAAGTGACCAGGATTTTCTCAAGTCTTCCATATACCTTTTTCAAAGTTAAATGAAATGAATGAAAACGTTTTGTGTCTATACTGAAACATTGCATTTTCAAAAATCATTTAGATTTCAAAAATCACACGATTCCACTCTCAAAAGCGTTCTCATATGTTTGTTTACCTGCTGTGCAAATCTTATATGTCATAATATTGTGGTCATTCAATGAGATGGTTCAAGCTTCATCAATGCTATTTCAAAACATTATCGCCCTCTGTGGCTGTCTTAAGGTGCACCTTAGGTGCTTGCCCTTGATCAAGCAACTTTTCAGGCAACATCTGGTTTTAGGACTATTTAGGATTTAAGGCTATTATTAAATATTTCAATGGCCTATAAACAGTCTTATATGAGACATTCCCTTCACAAAAATAGTTCTTAAGTGACAGGAGAACAGGACTTCGGGATATACACTAAGTGAAAAAGTGGGTGAGTGACACAGTAACTAGTTGATGATTTGTGGTGGCTGTGATCCCACCTTGATGCAGGAAATTCTCCTTCATGACAAGCATTGCCATGGATGCTGTGATGGATCCCTTGTGCACTTGCTAAAGAGAAGAGTGGTATGCATGAATGGCATGACTGTGGCCTGTGATTAGAAAAAGTGATTGGTTAGCTCGATAGGAAGGTATTGCCATACAAATTGGCTGGTTGTTGGTTTAATACTGCCCTTGTTGTGTCAGCCACTCACATTATCTCTTATCAAATAATCCTTACTTGCAACTCGGCTAAATTTTTAACAACTGCAGTGTAAGTAACTTACATTTGCTAGCTTCTTCCCTTATGATTGTAGCATCCACATGCTGCATTCGGTGTTCAAAAAGCAAATCCAACAAGGCAAGTTGCCTGGAAACTTTGTCTGAAGGAGCTTTCCTTTCTTCTAGCTTATGTTGCATCATCAATCGTATATCTGCAAAGTCTAACAAAGAAGCACATAAAAAATTAAAAAAAGGTGTAATGGTACAAAAGAATTGGCAAGAATGTCGATTTAACATGCAGCACTTCAACATCCTTCAACATCCTGCCTAAATTTGACAAATCAATGATAAATCCATCAATTTCTTTAAAAAAAACTAGGCAAAGATCTTGACAGCAGCTCAGCCAAAGTATTCAGACTGGAATCATACCAAAAATCTGGGCCAAATTTCTGTTATCCAAAAGATCTTGGGCACATTTCTGACTTGACATAATTAACAGTTCAAGTGTAGGCAATGATTTATGTTTGCTAAGCTGATCCAGCCAGGGATGTTATTGTGGCAAACAGGCTGGATAGGTTGCATCAGCACATCATTATACACAAGGTTAAGGGACAGCACAGCTGTTTAAAAAATGTTTGACAGTTGGGCAAAAAACAAAAATTTTTCTCCTCCAGTTCAGGATAATTTTGATCCCATTACACATATAAAACTCAAAAAAGCCAACAATTGTTTGCATGTAGTGTAATTATATATGCATCCAGTGAAATAGGGTTAGTTACTTGATAGCCCAGTGTGGAATACCTAGCTTGCACCAGAGATATCCAGCATGGAATATTGACTTCCAGTTGTCTTTCTATTGTTTATTGTCATATTTCTGATGAGAGCTTTACATGGTTGATTACTCATAACAGTTTTTCAGTTGTCCTAAGATTTTGTTTGTAAATAATTTAGCTATCATGTACCCTGTAATCAAAATCTTGAATCTAATAACATTGAATTGAATTTATTTTTGGCAAATTTAAAAATACTTTCTTACATGGGCCTCCAGACATTTAGCACAAAATAATGGGGATGTTGTGTATATTCTGCTATCATAACGTTTGTGCTTAAAATTCGTTCTTATTTTCCTTGTACAACTTTGCTTTGATTTCAAGTTATATTATCACATTATCTTGTAGGAAACGAAAGTTAAATAATTTTTTGGTCTAAAACTTTTGTCAAAAGGTTTGGAAACACTTGATTTCTAAATCACAAAAGAATGTGCACTTTTAAGAAAGAAGATTTGTTTCAAGAAAAATAACAATTACATACCAGTCTGCAAATCTGGTGAGTTGTTGGAACAAAACTTCGCAAGAAGCCAATTGTCCTTTCCTAATAAAAACGCATTTCCCTGGAGATATGGAAACTTTCCACCCAGTAAACGGCCCTTGTTTGTACTCCCTTTCGCGCTAATCCCTTTAACGCATGTATTTATCAATCTTCGCTGAACCCTTAGGCAAGTACAAACATTTATATTGTTGTATCGTTTTATACTCGGCACTATAATCGTATCTATCTTGCCACACAAGTCCGCAACACGGTTCCATCTTGCTGCCATATTGGACCAGACTCTTTGCTAAAGGGACAGCAACAACAATAATGTTGAAAATTGAATAATTTTGCTTCGCAGTTCCCTGTTTTCGAAATTCCTCCAAATCAAAAGTGGGGGCTTTTATCACATTGATCATGCAAATCGTGATACCAGTATGAAATTTCGCACACCTACCCAGTTTGATGCGCTGAAAAAGATAGGGGTCAGACCCCAACTCAAATTTGCCCCTGAGTGCTATTTATAGACTGGGGTAGTCGGACCCAGTCCATTTAAGGGGCATTCATCATAACTCAACTCCAAATTAAGTTACAGAGCTAAAAATTTGGTAGAGGTACGTGGTTTGGTGTGTTGAGAACGATAAGGGTCAGACCCCAACTCAAATTTACCCCTGAATGCTATTTTTACACTGGGGTACCTGGACCCAGTCTCCTAAATGTTTACATCACAAGCCTACTTCAGAAAGCAAAAAAGAGCTGTAAATTTTTACAGGTACGAAGTTTGACGACCTAAATATTTTCAGACACTAACCTCAACTCGAAACTCCCCCAAAATTTTATTTTGGTACTAAGAGTACTTGGACCCTGTCTCATAAAGGGGTATCCTTTCACAACTCTACTACAAATAACGGTAAAGACTTTTTTACAGGTACCTAGTTTTATGCGCAGATTAGGTTAAGAAACATAAATCAATCGTTACAAAACACTTTTTACGACAACGATATTTCAGGCAAACGGTTTGGTAGCTTGGTATTAAATTTTCTGAAATTTTTTTCTAGGATGGCTTGGAAAGCGAAATATGTTTTTTGTGTTTATATATGTGTTTATATGGTTTCTAAAATTTTCACCACTAGAGTAAATCAACGCCCAAGAGCGTTTTCTTGCTCATTGGCGCTGCCTGACAATATTAATTAGAATGCACGATCCAGAAGATTTGCGACTCTTGTTTTAAGTCTTTAAAGAAGATAATGTCATTTAATCATCACTGCATTGTCCACTGCACTGGCAGAGCTCCGTGCAATCTAGCTGATGCTGACGAGAGTTGCATCTTGCACTGCAACCTTTCTTGCAACTACACTTGATGAGCAGGTAACACGCCTTTGATGCTTCTGGAATTGTTATCCATAAAGGCTTGATTTCATTGCCCTTTCTCGTCCACCCCCAACTTTCATAACTTGGAAGAACTTGGAAATTTAGAGTGGATTGTCCCCAAATGTGTCTAAAAAGTGATAAAGGAAGGCAGGTTACTACAAATTGATGATTTTTTGCCATGTAGAATGAGCAACTAGTTATCTTAACACTTACCCTGCTGCTTGGTATACTGCTCGTTTTGCATGCTGTATTAGTGCATCTTTCGTTGGAGGCAGATTCTCATTTGAACTTGTGCGATCGTAGAGTAATATTATGTACCTTTCAATAGTATTCATATCGTCGATTGATATATCTTGACATGGTGACATGTGACTTGACATGTGTTGGAGTAGATAGAGTATACAATTTACAAAGAAGTATATTTTTCAATCATTCTTGAATGCGTAGAATACCACGCCATATCATACATCATTGATAAATACAGATTAATTCGTTGATACTTGAATCTTTTTTATAGTCTTGCATAAAAACATTCTCGTACGTAGACGCCCCCCCCCCCTCAATTTTGAGAAACAGAATTTTGAGTACCTATTTGAAGCTCATGAAGATGCCCCTTTTTGCTAAATTTACCCCTTTTCTTTTAAGATGCTTCCTACGTTTATGTCCACATACAAATAAAGCTCAATTGCATACCTTTTGAATGTCTCGTTTGCTTCTGGATATGACCTCCATACTGCCCAAGCAATCTTTTTCCCTCTACCAGCAAAACCGGAAACTGTATCACAACCAGTAAAAGCAAACCAAAAACACAATCCTTCGCAGATTGATTCTTCGAGGCTGGTAGCATACTGGTGGATTGGAAGCCAACGCCGGTGCTTTCCAACGCCAAATTCGACCCACAGCTCTTCAATCTGTAAGGATTGCAAAAAAGAATTTGCAAGTACAACCACGTCGGTATCCACTGTTTTCACAACGACTTTTCGATGGCCAGAGTCTCCTCCATGCTTTAAATTTTCGTATCCGCTTCTTCGTGATTACAAGGCGACAAGCAAGTTAAGTCGATGTCGGTGCTGCTTAACGATTTGTCCAAGAAAGTAGCAATGACCGTCTTCTCTGGAGGACTATGTAATACAAGATTCTTAGCCAGTAGACCAAACGGCTCTGTTTTATTATCGTCGTTTCGCTGGAACTGCTGCCATTTCCCCCATATTTGAGTTTTCTCTCTAACTGAAATCCATATTGGTTCAAGTACCCCAGTCTAAAAATAGCTTTTAGGGGCAAGTTTGAGTTGGGATCCTTTCGTTTTTAGCACATCAAACTATGTATCTCTACCAAATTTTAGCTCTGTATCTTAATTTCGAGCTGAGTTATGATGAATGCCCCTTAAATGGACTGGGTCCAACTACCAAATTCTAAAAATAGCATCCAGGGGTAAATTTGAGTTGGGGCCTGACCCTTATCATTTTCAGCACATCAAACTATGTATCTCTACCAGATTTTAGCTCTGAATCTTAATTTGGAGTTGAGTTATGATGAATGCCAATTAAATGGACTGGGTCCTAGTACCCCAGTCTAAAAATAGCATTCAGGGGTAAATTTGAGTTAGGGTCTGACCCTTATCGTTCTCAACACACCAAACTACGTACCTCTACCAAATTTTATCTCTGTATCTTAAATTGGAGTTGAGTTATGATGAATGCTCTTCAATTGGACTGGGTCCGTGAACCCCAGTCTAAAAATAGCACTCAGGGGCAAATTTGTGTTGGGGTCTGACTCCTATCTTTTTCAGCGCATAAAACTGGGTAGGTGTGCAAAATTTCATGCTGGTATCACGATTTGCATGATTGAGCCTTTTCGTGACTTAAGAGCCTCCAATTTCATGGGGCAGGAACCTTAGGGGTGTCAAAGTGTGCTGCTGAAATAAATCGGGAATTACCTGGGTGAGGGGCCTGTACACCGAGACAAGGTCAGAGGTCTGGGGGCTCGGCCGGCCCCCAGGGAAATTTCACGTTGCTTCCCTAAATACTCTAGGGGAATGAAGGAAACCCTCATAAAAATACATTGGGATCAAGATAACAGTTGAATCAAGATAACAGTCAATTTCATTATGGAAAATTCTTTCAACTCAATGTCAACCATAAAGTAGCCTACATAAAGGGAGGCTGGACCAAATCGTGCCAGTTTTTTGATGATCATATGCATGGACGTTATTTACAGCTCAAGCCATCTAAATCATCTATTTCATCAGAAGCTTGTAAGTATATCTATCAGCAGCTTCCAGATGCATGAGAGATCCTGTCTCGTCATGGGAAATTACGAGGTTTGACTAACTCTTGCCCCTATCTTTCTTTAAATGGTAGCTCCCAGGGAGGAACAAAAAATTTTGAATCATGAACATTCAAGGACACGTCAGTATCGTAATTGTACAATTTATTTATACATATATTAATTTTCTTATTCCCTGTCATTAGTAGCCTTCTCTATTTCGTAATCAAAAAAAAAAAAATTTCTTACAAAATTTTTTTTTTGCTAAGGGGGAGTAGGAAGTAACAGGACCAATCATATTGTAAACTGTAATCACGTAATATGTCAATTATAATGAATAGAGGTATATAAATCGAGAGATTGGAAATAAGAGGAGATTGGATTTTGGTTTGAATACAGATAAAAAAAAGTGGTGTTCTCTTTTCACATTTTCCTTTTTTTTGCCTTTCCCTCCATCTCGAAGACTTCCTTTGAGGTGTAAAAAAACGTTGAGAGATCTGTTTTCTGCAGCCTGAAAAATCTGTTTTCTGGGAAGGCTTAAATATGTGCAAAAAGACTTGAGTGGTGCTTTAGTAAGGTGTAGAGATCTTAAACGCTCGTGGCGGAAGAAGGCCATTATTTGTTTTTCTCAACAAAAGGCTGGGGTTTATTTTTGGCCGTTTTTGCGATTTGCGTACCGACAGACCAAGAATAAATAGTCCTAATGAAAAATGATGAGAGAACGCCACCTTCAGTCTGGTAATTGACAGTGGTTAATTATTCTGAGGACCATCATACCCTTATTTGCCAAAGGTTTTTGTATGACAACCTGAAACAAATATCAAACCCTGTTTTTGCAAGACAAATTCAAGAACATCGACGGGTATTACAATATTTTAGGAAAACAAGAAAAGCCCTAGTTTGCAGCAGTAGCATAGGAATGTTCCATTTTGCTTAGGTATGTCCAGATTTTGTCAATAAATGTAGTGAAAAGCGAGTCTAAATTCCTGCTGAAGTCTTAGATATAGAGTAACGAAGTGATGACGTCACAACAATATTTTTAGAATTTTTCAATTTTGATCCCATAACCTGAAAAAGCATCGTGAAACACCTTTAAATGTGCGAAATCAGTAGAATGTGTTACAAATTAGAGGAGATATGGCCACATGAGCACAGGCTCTTGCCCCATCAAAACTCTGTAATTTTGTCTTTGTTTATGAACCAGGACAGAATAACAGAAATCCGTTAGGAAACTTCATTGGCCATATCTCGCCTAGTTTTAAATATATCTAGCTGATTTTGCATAATGGGAAGATTTTTATGCCGTTATATTAGATTCTGTGGTCAAAATTAAGAAATTTTGAAATAGATTTTTTATGAGGCCACACTTCGGTACTCTATGGCTTTCTCCGGGCACGCCATGGACCGAAAGGAGAATGTTGTCCGCCTCTTTACCGTTGCATGTTTTGTTATCACACTTTTCAAATCTTGCTTTTAAAAATGATTATTAATCAATAATTTGTCCTAATTTATGTCATGCCTTAATAATTGCCAATTGAAGGAGCAGACAAACATTGGAAGTTGATAAGGAAATTGTGAAACGAAGTTATGATAATTAAGAATATTGAATATGTCGCGTATAAAAATGAATGAGATTCAAAGCAAGTGGATTAAGAAGGTGGTTCTGTATTACCAATATACAAGATATCTTGCTATAACATTATAAATTTTAATGAATCCCTTTGATGTATGTATTCTGAAAGTCAATACGCTGTGAATCAATAACCCTGCTTTCAGTGTGGTCATATTAATCACGTAATTGATGTACATTTTCCAAACATTTGCTAATGATGATAGACATACGAAATACTTTTGCAAACTAAAGCCATGAAAATACAACACTCTGCCATGTTTACATTGAGCATGGTAGGCGGTTAGTTATGGCTAAAACTGCATAATAGTAAACACTTGTGATGTGATCTTTTGCCTGCTTTTGTGAACATAAACTACAAATTAACACCACCTTGGATGCCTTTAAATAGCAATGGAATACATTGTGAGAATTGACTAATTTTAATGAAGCTTAGTTGTGACATAAGAAAGCAGCTGAGGATGAAAGCCTTTACGATTTGCAAGACAGGTTAATTGGCTGAGAGTAAAATATATGAAAAATTGTCTCTGAAGGTTTCAAAACCAGATGAAATCACGTCTGTTTATACTTTTTAAGCGCGCTTTGTCAAGCCAACATTACTTAGCTACTACTCTGGTACCATCATTGAATTTTCATGTCTGTAGTTTAATAAAAGTTTTGGATCGAAAATTTCATCTTTCGCATCTCCTTAAATCAGTTCTGATTGAAATAGCAAATATTTTGCACATAGTCCTTTGATACCACAAAATTTGAAGGAAAAATGACAGACTTTCTTTAGCAATCTAGCTCAAAAACTTTCATTAAAAGGGAGCTCTTCTTCATGCATTGATACAATGTTCATCTCTTCACATTACCAAAAATTTAAATCTTCAATTCTTTCAATGTTCCTGTGCATTCCTTTCAGTGGGATAAGAAAATCAAATAACCTCTTGAAATGTTTTAAGGGAATTCTCTCTCATCAATTTTTCTGGAATCATCGCCGTATAATCGCTTGACCAGTTAATTCAAACAACTTTTAAGAAGCTAAAAGGTCCTCTTTACCATCAATGACATTGTTAAAAAAACCAATTTTACCATGAATCTACGAGCATTAACATTATATCACTCCTTGTAGGTGATTGATGTTATGGCCTGCATGGGTTTAGGCCTGCATGGGTTTTTTTTGTGAAGTTCTGCGCTCATCTTTTTCAAAATTCGATCAGCTTCAAAATAATAAGGCAGGTTTCTGTCCCGAAAATAAGAAACCAACTAAGAAACTTGTAGTACCAAAAGAAACTCAAAAGAAAATATTAAACGCCAAATTATAATAAAAAAATATTAAATGGCAAATTGGCTATCATCTGAAGCCCCTGGCCGAGGCGATATGATCCTTCAGTCTAGTTGCCCTCAGAGGTGGCTCCAGAAGTACAAATTCAGGCAAAAAAAACTCGGTTAGCCGGGAAACTCGCCTTCATGTAAACAGGCCCTTAGTCCTGAATCATTCGACACGTGGGTGAAGCAGAGCAGGTTAGTTCTTCTTGCGAGATCATGTAGCTTTCCTTAGTGCCCTACCCACTGCTTTTATTCCGATGTAGTGGCATCTTGTCCTCTTGTTTAAATAGTGGGTCTACGCAATTTTCAATTAAAAACACTATCAATTAAAAACTTCCTTACCCTAAAGATGCTTTGAAGGGAATCCTTAAGGCGAGCTTCACGATCTTCATCTTTTATATCAAACCATTTGTTAGGCTTTTGCTAATCCATATGATAATCGTTCATCCATCCATTTACCAGCTTTTTGTTTTACGAAATACTGCCTCTATGTGTTGATTTCCTATTCATTGAAAAAATCTTGTCATTGTAATTTGAACAGCTTTTGGGGATGGCGACTCTTTAGGGCACCTCCTTTTTTGTATGAACCACTGAAAGAGAACTTGTCTCAGGCACAAATTGAAATCGTAATTTTGCGTCTTAGAGCTATCTCACTTCCGGGGCTTTAACTTTGCTCCCACCACCCGCCACTTTTTCGCTAACGTTTTATCAAGAGTTGACTATCACCATTTTCAGAGTCTGTTGGTTGCTTTTTTCAGGGCTTTTGTAAGGTTGTGGTTATTTGTTTTCACACCTTTCAGATTTACATAAAAAATCGTACAGCATTGCCTTTCAGGTTATCCAACTCAATTTCATACTTGATTTTGCATCTTTTTAAATGTTCCCCGAGATGCATTTTCTTGCAAACATGCTGCAAGGTTTTAAATAGAAAGCAAAAATAACTTCAAAGACTAAGGGTGGGTTTACAAAGATACAAAGACGGATACAAAGACGGTGGGTTTATAAGTAATGATAAACTAGAAGACATTTGACAGAAATATGTCTGCTCAACCTTCAAGGATTTAGAAATGTAGAAATTAAACAAAAAGTTTACCTTCTAAGAATTTGGAGAAAGAAGTAGGATAATGTAGGCCAGACATTTTCTTTAAAGATATGATATTGATATGATATATTGATATGATAATATTTTGCGATTCGATATGATATATTGCAAATATTATCAAGATATAGAGAGTTTCAGCCTTCTCCTAATGCTTTGCTTCATACTTTGCCTAATACTCTATCCTATAGTTACTGAGAAAGTTAAACCATAACATTATTTGAGCGCCTTTTCTTTCCGGAAAGTCAACTTCTAAAGCTGCTCTAATTGAGCTCATCTTTAATCAATGTCGTTGTCCATCAAATGAAGCCAACACATTCTTAATCCTCTCGGTTTATGGAAAGCATTTCAAGTGCTTTCCAAATTTCAATTTGCCCCTTTTCTTCCTAACAAAATATTATTTGCCGAAAGTCTTTTCACATGAAGCCATTCTATTAAAACACTCAAATCGGTTTAAATGTTTGAGAATTTGTGATGTTGGTTGTCTGGTGGGAGTCCAGGCAGACAAAGAGGCGTCTCCCGCAAAAGGGCGAAAATTGTTTACACCATGACGAAAGTTCTGTGTATGCTGGTGGATTAATTTCAGAAGAAATGCTGCGAGTTATGTCAAACTTGAATTCTCTAAATCAGAGCAGCATCACCTGTAGAAGTGCCTTCAAAAACACCTGTCGGCACCATACAAATGTATGTACTATCTCTTACAACAGAGCGTAAGGGTCTTCAATTCTGAGAACAAAAATCCTTTTCCAAAGGTCATTAATTATTCCTGAGAGCAACCACAATATCATATCTTCCATTCAGTTTGTGCCGTGTGATGTGGATCTCGTTCAGCCAGTCGGCAGATTGGTAACGCGATTCACCGAGGTGTTATTGTGTGGCGGGCGTGCATGCGGAATCTTGTTTGACAGTCGATTATCGACATCAAAGCTCATATTTTGTAAACACGGGTTGCAGGCGTAGAAAGATAAAACCGTAGACGCTGAGAGCAGAAGAGCACAGTTTCAAATCTTGCTTTGCTTTGTTCAGGATTTGCAATCAGGAGTGAGCCGCTGTCTGTCATTGTACACGATTGAAAATTCTATTGCTTTTATTAAAATCTATTGAAGGAGATCAAAAATGATAACTGTCAACAAATTTTCGGCAGAAAAAAATATCTAGATCCAGCAGGAAGAAGGTTGGAAGCAAAAGATAAAAGTTTTCAAAGTGTAAATATTATGATAAACATTAGCTGCTATTCGGGAAGCATTTTTTGTTGACGAACATTGAATAGAATATAACCACAAACGGAATTAGTATATATATATGGCTCAAAAGAGTTGGAGGTGAAGGGCAATGATGTCAAATGATCTCTTCGGTGCTAATGACACTGAAGACAACAACAGTTTTGAAATGAAGCATAACGGAACCAACGGCAAGGGAATGCTGCTGCCAATATCGGAGAATCTCGATGCTGACGACGAATCGGATAGCAGTGATTTGGATTCCGAAAATGATTTACACGAGAACACAGCACCAAAGAGAAAGAATTCAATTTCTTTGAACCAGTTTATTTACAAAAACAAAGCAAAGCAACCAAATCGAAGAAGGAAGACAAGCTGTATTGAAATCTTTTCAAGCAGCAACCAGGATGCCATCAATTCTGCTTACAAAAGTAACTGTAGTTTGCCAGCTATCACGCGGTCCATGTCATTACCAGAGAGCTTCGATAATTATGAACTGAAGAAGATACCGCAAGGCAGCAGGAGTGCCACTGAACGACTGCAGCTTCCGAACATTGCTCATCAAAGGGATTCTGAAAGCCTCGCTGAGAGAAAATTCAATGCCAAAAAGAAATTGTTGTTTTTGCCAAACATTGTCAAGAATGGTGGACAAAATGGAAGTTTGGGATTGCCGAGTCGAAACAACACAGAAGCGAGAAAATTAGACATTTTTATGAAAAATAAATTCAGTTAGGATCAGATATAACATTTTTCAGCTGACAAAATCTATAGTGAAAGATTCCGTTCCTCGAGAGACATAAACAGTTTTTCAAGCCAACAAAATAAATCTCAACACATTGAATTTTTTAAATTGTTAAAAGTCCAAAATAGATCAAATGAAGGAAAATTCATTAAGTTTATTATCAAATAGCTGCCGTTTTAGTTTAGAGAGAGACTAATCACAGGTTAGAATTCATATAGCAATGATTTTAAGACAAACAAACTGAAAATGGATTTGAAAAAAGGAAACATTTAGTAAAGTAAACCTTTCGTCTGACACTCTTCAGAGTTCAAAACGTCAGAACATAGATCGAAAACTCTATATATTTCCTAGCGTAGAGTTTTCGATCTATGTTATGACGTTTTGAACTCTGAAGAGTGTCAGACGAAAATCTTTAGTTTACTAAATGTTTGCTTTTTTCAAAGCCATTTTCAGGTTTTGTGCCACCAAAAGATTGTTTACAAATAAACTGACAATCTGATCGATTCAAAGGGACGTTGAGCATTCAAAACAAATATCACAATACTCTTCTTATCATCAACAGAGAATTTTACCTTCTAATTTAAACACACCTTGGTTCTGTGTGGCTGAGAATAAACATCAAGCAAAACTGCACGATTAGAATGTTTTTCTTTAGTTATCACGCAATGCCTTATACTTGCTTGCTGTGAGAGTTTTTGCCATGAATTTTTGTTGGTTTACATTATTGATGAGTTTTTGAAATACGCAGTGAGGTTGAGAAGACAGGGTATCATCCAAATCATACCGTGCTGATTTCATGCTTATAGCACATGCATACTTGATCTATTTTTGGTTTTTTTTATTTACACAATAGAATACGATCACAGCTTTTCTCGAAACGTAATTTGCTGGTTATGTTTCGCAGTTTGCTGCAAAAAGAATCACCTGATGCTGGTGGAAGCAATTTTTCCAAATAGCTCAAACAGCCTTTACAATTTCAACTCGACAATGCATTCAAAGGCAAAAACTACCAGTATTCGTATTATGCTCCAAAGATTTGGAATTCTCTTTAAAACAAATCAAATTAAATTTTTACCGGAAATTGGTTTCTTGGCAATGCATGCTGCTGCTCAGTCTTAGATAATCGTATAATTCATATCATGCAATCTCGTAAGTGCTTTATATCAGCATTATAATTTGCGAAATCTTTGCTCAGCTAACGTTAACAGATAAGGACGGTTAGCTGCCATGAAACTGTGTCTGAAATACGAGCATGTTTCAGCAGCAAATTATGGTTGTTTTGTGTTTTTGTAGATCTCGTCGCGACTGCTTTATCCATTACTCTAAGCTATATAAAAAGCAAAATGTTTGTTTAAGTTTTGATATTCTTTTGTTATCTATATCGACCTCAGATTAACTCATCCATATACAATTAACTCGTGACGATCATTTTTACATAAAAGTTTTCTCAATGAAATAGCTGATGTTTATTTGCTTATGTTTCTTGATTGATGAATCTTAGAAATTTATCAGTCTGTCAAAACGGAATTTCATAAAATATGTCTTTTGGCAAAACTTTGAATTGAATCCTACATTTTTTTACACTCTTGCTAATCTAGAAATTTACATTTTTTGAACATAACATAAGATAACAACTGTAATCACAACCTACCAAATCTTCTTGCACATGGAATTCTCTCAGGTATGAAACAAATCAAGGCACATTGAAAGCTGTGAGTCACCTGCTGTAGCACTGTTATTAAAATTTGCAAGGTGTTTAATATCAGCTGTCAAAATAAGGCAAACTGCTAAATTCTGGCTTTTTCCAATCACAACATTTGTTGAAATTTCACTTTCATAATGTGCATACAATGTGTGCAACAAAAGTACGAATGCGTGCAATATGCAAAGAATGCACAATTGATTAAAGGTTTCTGGATGCATATTGGCATCAGTTTGTGTAGCATCCAGTCATTACTCTTTTGATAGTCTGAGATATACGCACGCCTCACGGGAGACATACGTCGCTAAAAAAGTGTAAAAATCAAGAGTCATGTATTTGCAAGGCATGTATTAACCAGGGAGTGAAAAACAAACAATAAATTCCGAAAGTTGATATGTTTGGCAGCAAAACTACTTTTGATATTCCTTTGGAAATTTGAACCTATTTGATTGACAAGATGCTTAGAAAACTTGAACGTGGAATTTCACCAGCAATTACCTATCATTCATACATGTAGCTCTAGCTCTTGATTCCCTCAATAAAATGCCACGTTTATCTTAACTGTATTAGCATAGTAATACATTTTTAAGACCAAAAATTGATACTATCAATGAAGGTTGAAAAAACGACAAAAGGCCCTTTTTATAGTTTGAGTACCACGACAGTCCCTTCTTAAAGTATTGATAGATGAATGCATGCTAAAAAGAATTTCCGATGTCAAAGAATGATTTGCCTTTACCTCTTTTTGATAAGATATCCATAAAAGGACAAGGGGGTAATTACACGTCAGGTGACAAATTAAAGCTAATTTTTCTATTTTAAACGTACTTCTACCAAAAAAGATAAAACAGTCCGTCACATTCCACTGCTTAGACCAGATTTATTTTGTTAAAAACGTCTTTCCAGCCACACGTTTCTCCTTCGCAAAAGTTAAGCAGGAACTTCACCTGAATTAATCCCCACTTTATCCCAAAAAACAGAGGCAAATTCCCGTTTACCCTCACAATTCAATATTCCCAGTTGATTAAGAACTCGAAACTCGTAATGAAAATTCCCCCGCCCCAATGTGGTACTAGCCGCCATTTCCGTCTGGTCTATTCCGGTACTGAGACAAGCTGGTCGTCTAAAAAAAAGATTGAAAAATGATTTTCTCTCAAATGTTTGGAAAGTAACGTCTCGGTTAAATTCTAAGTATAAAGAAGTTTTAATCACGTTAAAAATACGGCAACTTTTTTATCCTTTATAGCACGGGATACTTTGCCAAGATGGAAACAAGGATCACTGCAATTCATCGGTTGGAAAACTGAAAAGACATGAAAAATCCCTTTATGAATGATGTTCAGCTCTCAAATAAAATAATTGTCTTTGCAGTTTAGGCCAATACCAAAAATGTTTACTCTAAGATTTAAAGCCTGGCCAAATGAACTGGAGAATTCACTGAACAAAACACACAGAATGGATGTTCAGTGAAAAATCTGCTCCAGTTTGCCACTTTTTTCAGTCTCTGAAACATTGTTTAGTGAAAATTAGTAGTGACCAAATTTGTTTAGTGTCATTTTCATGTCCAGTTCGCTTGGTCAAATGAACAAAAAATGTAAAAGATTTATTGAAAAAGTTCGTGGTATTTTCTCTTAATTGTTGTTGCAAATGGCAGAAGGCATGAAGCGAAAAGTCAACTTCATGAAGATTGCTTCATGGATCAGAGAATGCAAAAGCTTGAAAACTTCATCATAAAATGAATCATGCGTGTCATGATGGAGATAGTTCCGCAGTCGAAGCGATACTGAAGCTGCTTCAAATACGTAGCTAGAGGCAAAGAGCAAACAAAAGGTCAGAAACTGGCAATAAAGTAAACAGACGTTAAGGGCCTTAAAGGTACGCATTAGACCAGATACATATCTTTAAGACATCCGGTTAAGCTGTTTGAACCGAGGCTGGTTCATAAGACCGTCAACTGATAAGTGCACTACTTAAGAGATAAACAAGAAAATGCCAAGGCTGAAATCGAGAAAGAGCCATAGAATTCCATTGCTGAGCTCAAGATCAAGATTATGTCTCCCACTTACAGGTCAAAGCTTTGACAGGAGTAATCTATTATATCCTCGTAAGAAGAAAATCTTTATGCTAAATTCTAAGCATTTCTTTGTTCCCATAGGCATCTTTAGTGAGTAACACTCTTACAATATTGTGATAGATGCCCTTTATCTCGTTTTTCTTCATCAATTGTCGCTCTTTCCTTAATTTTTCTCACTTGTCTTTCATCTTCCTTCTTTCTTGTAACAGACTCTGAAAATGTTCAGCAAATGTTATGTTACGAGTTCAACTCATTTGGCCACTTAACACAGAACATAGCACAATTGTTTTGTGGAGTGTTCAGTGAAATGTCCAGATTGTTTTATTAGGAGCCCCAGACCCAGCATAAAGAAGCTTTCTCTAAGCATCTATTTCAAAGCTCAGATAGAGGCTACACAGTAAAGCATTAACTGGAAAATTAGCTTGCGTGAAAGATTTGCTTGCATTCTTAGGATTTCCAAAATAACCTTTCAAAACAGCTTCTTCCCATGGAAGAATCGATCAATAATTGATCAAGCCGTTTCTTAAGTCATTATCTATTAAAGAAGCATTACCAGATATTGAATAGAGTGAACCGCAAGTTATTAGCACCGCTATCGAGCACCAGTTGGCCGTGTTTTTGTCTGGCATTAGTCTATTAGCGATATCAACTTGATTTGTTACCACTAAATATCTGTTTTTAATTAATGGATTAGCATTCTTCATCAACCGCAATAACAAATCGTGCTGTGCCAGATTTGAATATCTATGCTCGGTGATGATATCATTTGTGCATATCTGCTGTTGTTTATGAAAAAAATTGCAGTATGCCAATGCTTTGAATTTAGTATGAAGTTGCCAATAAGAATTGCCAGATTCTGAGAAAGAAGTAGCCTAGAAAGAAATAGAAATTGAGAAAAGGATGCATTTTCTAGGAATTTACTACAACCAGGCCAATGATAATGTTTATTAATATGTGCATCTACTTGGCGATGCGATTCAAATGGGTATTAAAGCGTAACTTCTCCTCTATCATCCAGGTTATACAAGGGTCCCCTCTATCACCCATTCTGTTGAAAACACAATTCAAATATATTAAAGGTTTTTCAGTATTTTCATGGAAGTATTATGATCGTATGTCGGCTTTTTGGATATCGTCGTTGGGCACATTGCCAGACAAAAGCACATAAAGCTGCAAGGTTTAAGGGGCTGTCTCGTATTGCAAATTAGCCAGACTGTATTGTAAGCTATTTTTGAGCTCAGGCTTAGATTCAACCACTGATTTATAAAATAGATCATTTTATAGACCATTGGTATTCACAACAATACTCACATTAAAGATTATATGATGTTTTATCATCTGGAAACTTATCCCAAAGAGGCCTCAACCTTCAAGAATATACCGCCAAAGATTCTTAAAAAAAATTCTGAAATATGTTCCGAACCTTTACAGGAAATATTTAATAATTGCATTAGAAGCTGTACTTTTCCTGATGAGCTAATGTGCGCAGACGTATCATCACTTCATAGACAAAAAGAAAGTACAGTTAAGAAAAACTAAAGGCCAGTTAGTGTTTGCCAACTGTTTCAAAAGCCAACTGTTTCAAAAGTTTTCTGTTTCAAAAGTTTTCGAGAGGCTTCTAATCAAACAAGTGGAAGAACGCATAGTACCATATTCGCTTTTGATAAGATTCACAATTGTAAAGTTTAATTTCAACAAGATAATATTTTTTAAGCAGTAGTTCAATTTACTGAGTGTTGCAAGATTTCAGTGAAATTCATGCTATAAATTTTATCAAATAATAAACAAAACAAATTTACAAATATTCACCAAGATTGTCAAAAATGGATAACGATGGACGAAGCCTCTAATCATATATAGCAAACAAGCCCGATTATCAAAAATTGCAAATTATGACAAACGAAATCATTTTATCCCATTCTCTAAAGTCTTTCACGTTATCTTGGTAAAGTTTTACTCTATAGATAAATACACGCTTACATACAAGGAAGATTTTTCAGGCCAGCCCTCGGATTGGCGAGGCGTGTTGGAAAAGTTTCTTCGAAAATTCACAAAAATACAATATGGTACAAAGGGTTGCCTTGGCTACGACAAGGTTCCTTTCTTTAGAGGAGAATGATATGTTACAAAAGTTAACCATGGCTACGACAGGGTTCTTTTCTTTCGCAATACCATATTTAGAGAGCAGCAAAGGTTGTGGTACAAGAACCCATTTGTTGTTCAGACTCGTTGCGATTTATTCGAAAGTAAGAGAAAACTGGTGTAATGTGTCTTAGGAAGATTTGACAGGGTTCCAGAACCCTTGGAACACGGTCTGGATCCGCCACTGGTTTCAATTGCTAGAAGGGACATGTTGTTTGTTTTCTATCCCACAATCTTCCCTATAATACATAAGCCGAGCGTCCCATTTAGACCTATTGTGTCTATGATTTGGTCAGTACAATAGGAATTGGCTAAGTGGCTTTCTGAAGTTTTGGACCCTATTCTTAAAAAATATTCAAAACATTGCATCAAGGATTCTTTTACGTTCGCTGAGTTCCTGCAAAACTTGGACATCAAAACATCTTTAATGTGTTCTTTCGACATTAGTAGTCTTTTCACAAATGTTCCCTCGAGTGAGACCATCAAAATATGTGCCAACGCGTTGTACCTGGGCCACCATGATAGCCCACCATCCCTGAGGAGGTTTTCGTTGAGTTGATAGAGACTGCGACACCTTCATTTGTAATCAATTTTAACAATGAAATGTATCAACAAAGGCATTGTGTCGCTTTCGATAGCCCTTTAGAGTGTTTGTTTGAAAGTTTTGTACTACCAAAAATTGTTCACTTTAAAAAGCTTAAAAAAGAATTTTGTAAGAATGTATGAAAAAACATGTTACTGCCCAGGAATCTAGCAGGCTTTTCTTTTTTTACTTAGCACTGTTTATAGGATCAGAATTGCTTCATTTTGAATACATAGAGCTGAAATGCGACCTTGCCGTATTTGGCTTTGTAAATTCCATCTCGTTGATAAGATTTAATAGGAGCAAGTGAAATCCTGTTCTTGACCTAATGTCCTCTGTTATGAGAAAATGACCCATCTGAAAAAGGCTTAAGTGGCAGAGAGGAGGGATGTGTCACATTCTGTCACTAAAAATGATGGGTTGTTCTCCGAAGGAAGGGCTTGGATGTGGGATAAAAACAGATGGTAGCAAATCTTTCTCTCCCAGCCAGCCCATTTGCTGACCGATGGGATGATATTGCTCACCTAAACAGGCCCTAATAGAAAATAAAACTAAGCTAAAAGATGAGCATCGTTAAAGCCGCTTTTATCTACGACACATTATAACTGTTAATTGAATTCTAAATTCCTTGCTTTATTTTTGTGATCGGAACACAAAATTTATATGGAAACGCTTGATTATTTCACTTAAAACATCTTTTACAATTGAAATGAAGATGTTTTGTTAGACGATATTAGAGGAGCAATGCTGTCTAAAAATTCATGGCAACCATGTCCTCAATAAAGAATTTCACATATTCCCAAACACAAGTTTAATTTCACAAATGCAATTGCTTGCATCAAACTATATTAATCAAAAGATAAAATTTGCGAAGGTGATCATTCTGGGCACTCCTTCATTCTAAATGTTTTATAACAATTTTGCAACAATACTGGCGGCAATATGGCGCCTTAGGGAACTATCAGGAATGAATAGGCCGGATTTAAAATCTACTTGTACACTGTACTTCAATTGAAAATCTGTTGAAAATTTGTGATCGTGATGCACTCCGTATAGATCTTCTGATATTAAGTTTTTAGCAGCTATCAAGCATTTATCTTGAGACTTTCATATCGAAAATCAAAGTACATGCAATGGATTTCAATCTTCGGCTACAATGAATTTCAATTTTCAGCTATGTGGACACACAGCCATGTGGACACAGTAGCCTACGCTTTGCCTTAAACAAATCAAAGTCGAAAGCTCTTGAAAATGCCAGACAACATAAATATCAATAAAAATGCCAACTCTAGTACCTGCCTGCCTGCCTATCTTCCTACCTAGCATAAACTGGCAAGATTTTCATTAGGGGCAAATAATTACATGAAATTCTCGGACATTTTTGTCAGAAATCCTCTTCTTTATCCAAAAGTCCCTAAATATTTTTTGCTTTGGTTGAAATCTCATACATTAACGTTGAAGATGTTTTCTTTTTCTGAAAGTCCCTAAAAATCATCCCGGTTTTCTTGAAATATCGTACGTTATTGCCCCTTGTACCACATACCACAGTCCCGAGCACCTTGTACTACACACAAATGTCGAACGGTATCGAGCGGTGTCAAGCTTTGTCGAAGTCGCATATGTTACATTCCGAGAATCATCTGACAAAAAATATCGTTTATCATTCAATCTTTCAACATATCCATATCTCAAACAAAAAACTGAGTACCACTTATCTATGGCGCGCATATACCGCCAAAAATAGCTCTTTCTAACTTTGCCAAGCAGCCTCCTTTTGTGCTCCAGCATATAGGAAAGTCATGGCGGAAGCTTCTCTGCTACAACGATGGTCCGCTGCTGATTTGGTTTGTGACACGATCAGAAGAATAAGAATTGATTGCGAAAGATCAACTTTTTGAGAGGTACGGGCCTGAAATTCATTGGAAACTCCACAAATGGTGTTGCGGACGTATTTTAAAGCTTTTTAGGTTGTTTCGAACAAAAAAAATTTTTCTAGAAATGTTTCATTATTTGAGTTTTTTTGCATATCCGGGGTCATGGATTTTTTGAAGCAATAATGCCAGCCATGCTGCCACCTGCACTTACTTTCTCGGGGAAATGGTGGAAAAGGAGGCTGCTTGGCAAAGTTTAGGAAGAGGTTATCAACATTCACCATTGAAATTTTGGAAAAGCCACTGAAACTTTAGAGTGATTGAAATTTTAGAAAATGTTAAGCGGGGGTTCAAACTTTAGAAATGGTTGCAATATTAGAACTAACCTAGCATGACTGAAATCTGGCAGAGCAAGCGATTGGAATTTTAGAAACGTTGCTTAAGTAATTGAAATTTTAGAAAATGTTGAACGGTGGTTGAAATTTTGGAAATGACTGAAATTTTAAGACTAGACAGAGCAACTGAACTTTTAGAAGATCACTAAACTTTTAGAAAGTTGCTGAAATTTTAGAAAGAGCTATTTTTGGCGGTATATGCGCACCATACTTATCATTATGACAGTACCTAAAAAGATTAAATTGGCAGTTTAATACATAAATTGTTTTTCAAACGATTACATAGTGATACATAACTTCAACGATTAAAAAAGATCATGACATATTTGTAATGCGAGATGGTCATAAAATATCATAACAATCAAATATTATTTAAAAAACAAAGAATTTACCAGACTTCTTTGCTTGTATATAATTCACAGTGTGACACTGCTATACCACTATAAAATAAATTAGTCTACAATGCTATACCACTATAAAAGTAGAAAAAAATGATGCTTTAGGTAACTGGAATTTTGGACCAACAATTTGATGAGATCCTGTATGTTTCCATCAAATTATACTAAGGGAACTTTGTACTTCATTGAGTACAAAAATTCATGATCAAAGACACACACAGGTTCATATTTTTGCTTGGAATTTTCGAAGTAAATTATTCCTTTGTTCAATTAAGTCGTTTTTAATCTTCAGATATAATCCGAATTTGATAACAGTCTTTGCTTAAACTAGAAGTAAATTCCTCTTATGAAACCAAAATCTGATACTTCTAACATCTAATATCTTTATTACGAAAGAATAGGTTCCGGTCCAATAAAGAATCGCAGTTCTTGTAAAAATCGGTGTGGAAGGTAAAAGAATTGCACACGATCAATAAACTCGAGGTGCTTTCAGAAAAAAGTGGGCTTGTAACTGGGTGTCCCAATTCTTACCTGGGCAAAAGCATGTAGCAAATCACAAAATAGCGAAGCCTACCATGTTACTCTTAAACTTTTCTATGCATTTTCTACGTTTAGAAGGCCCATATCAACCAACAATATCCGAGTTCTCCACAGTAACTCTCTTCTTTTGCCACACAGTTGTTGACATTGTTTTTTTCATTACTTTTATTGGTCTGAGATGAAACAAAATTTTGATTGCACAAGAAGGTTCCAAGCAAAAAATATTACTGGAAGGTGTCTTAAATAAGGATAAAACTGACGAAAGTCTTTAGAGCAATGGAGAAGGGTCCTTACTCTCAGTGAATATATTGGTTGACAAATTGTCTTCAAAATACTAGTCAGAATACTGATATCAAGCAACTTCAATCTTCAATCGTTTACTCCTTAAGGCTTTCAACCAATCTGGAGCATTAAAAAAAAATTAACTCCAAGCTAATACCATTTCCACCCAGCGCTCCAGTTTGTTGATTTCTACAAATGTTGCATTTGGTTTTGCTTCAACAAATCCAAGCATCTATTTACCTTTAAGCTCGCTGCAGTACGAAACAAAGTATATATATAATGAATAGCACAACAAATGATAGCAAACAATCTTCTTCAGTTAAAACGATCTTGTCCAAGCAAATCAGACTTGTATGAACCACGGCTGGAAAGTGCCTTCCTCGAATTCAGGCACCATTTCAGTCAGCGCATCTTGACATGCCATGCGGATTCGTTCTGCCGTTGCTGGTGCCTCTAGTTTGAAGATTCCATTGTAGCCGGCATCTTTACGAGCATACCTAATGGCATCCCTGATTGCAAAAAATGCAGATGCGGAAAGAAACAATGGTGGCTCACCAACAGCTCGCGAAGAATAGAGGGCCCTTACGTTTGGAGAGCCTGCAAACAAAATTAGTAAAACATTAAGCACGAAGTAAGTAAATCCAAATTCTTAATGCAATAGCTTGTCAGTTATGGCAATTTTGATAAAATTCACTCTCTAGTTTTCTCCGAAATAATAAAATAAAAAATGAAACATAGCAAATATAAGTAACAAACCACTGAGGAGAGAGACGTTGAATTCTTCAGGCACATCACCAAAACCAGGTATTTTGTACGTCGATGGACCAACTGTCAATGGCACTCCATTTGGTGTATGTTGGAATTGTTCCAGCACAAATAGACCATAGCCTTGCATAAAAGCACCTTCAATCTGACCAATGTCAATAGCAGGGTTGAGAGACTCCCCAAGATCCATCACGATTTCAGTGCTGAGTATTTTATTGTCGCCTAGAATATTTTTGAAAATTGTTTAGCTAATTGCTACACTACAATTAATTAAGTACAGTAGGCTTTCACGTTTTGCTTGAAAAACAAGATCCAGCATAAAAACATAAATCCTTTGAGTGCAGAACAGAAGACTTACATGCGAATATTTTTCAAACCTTGCAAAATTCTTTTATCTCAACATCTCCTTTTTCAGAGACTCATCAATAAAGATTTTGATTAGTGAAGGTCGTTCTAAATTCCAGGATATGAAACCTACGGGGTACAGACTCAACCGAATGCTTTCGTACAGACCCAAGTGAACCACATGTTTTCAACAGAGACAAAATAGCAGGTGTGATCTGCAAAATGAAACACATTCTGTGGGAAAGAGGTAAAGGTATTGTGTACAATAGAGTTATTTTTATAACAAGAAATATGTTAATAACAGACGTTTATTTATAAAGATTTAAGCAAAAGGATACAATGGCAGCTTGCCATCGCTTTTAATCAGAAATTTTGAAAGATACAGCAGAAAACGATACAGCAGAAAAGCAACGTAGTGAGTCCAAAAAAGCGCTGCTTGCTTGGAAGGATTGCTTGAAAAATAATATTAGGTGAAAACAAACGTCAAGCAAGGCTTTAAAAGAGGTGTGGTTACATTATTCGTTGTTGAAGCATGACTAGCAACCCGTCTGATTGGCAGTGGGCGTGGCTAAAATGAATGAAAGCGTAGTGAACATGAGGGACTTGCTGCCAATGCATTTTGATGCTAACAAACCGATGCCTGTCGATGTAATTTGCTGGAAGAGGGTCTTGTTATTGTACAAATATTGCCTTGAAATAACTAAGCTGCAAACGAGCACGCATGAGGCAACAAACAATGGCTGGAGTCAGACACCATCAAAATGAAGGAAAAAAATCTACTGCGTTGAAAACATTGTTTGGAAATTTCTGTTTTTACAATCATAGTCTTTGTCAAGACACTGTCATTAGGAAAGTCAGAAGCTATTCTGCAATTCATTTGAACTTAAACGCAAAATTTTCAAAAAAGGCACACCCGTTTTAACCCAATATTGTTGGGGCGGAAGAACTCGTCTAGTATGATGAATGCAATGCTCGTTTTTCACTTGACAATTACCTGTAATACTGGTTTCTCACCTGAAAATAACCTGTAATACTGGTTTCTTACCTGAAAATAACATCTAATACTGGTTTCTCACCTGAAAATAACTTACAATACTGGTTGCTCACCTAAAAATCTGGCCTCTTCTAGTGAGACTGGGGCATTTGGCGAGTGTCGTCAGCATCTTGGACTTGAAAAGGGTAAGGGTGAAAAGGGAGTGCATGAGATTTCTCGAGTGGTCATTATATGGTTTACAGACATACGTACGGAGTAAATGCTTATTGAAACGGATCCAAAATCCCGCCCTAAAACCCCTTTTGGCAGAAGAAAATGGAACTAATAAACATGAGGCAAAATCTTTTTCAATAGAATTGGAGTGCACATGATCAGGTATGCATATGCAACGGTTAAGACAACAAAGAGATTCGGGATTGACAACATCTCTAGCTAATTTCTGAAACTCCAATAACAGAAAGCTTGCTTGCTTTCTTGTTTAATACACCCATTGAAGCAAGTAGCTTTTCCGACTCATGGCAAGTTGCTGGTGTAGCGATTTGGAGCTCACAAGAGAAGACTCAGAGAAAAGTCAAAGATACGTGTTCACTTTTTTTATCTAAAAACCAAGAACTGAACTGCTCTTTTCAAAAATTTGCTTCTCTGCTGGAGACATAAGAAAATTTCCTGCCGTTTATAATAATAACAAAACCGGAAGTGTACAAAAACATAACACTAGAGTTACTTCGAGCTTCAAAGATAGAGATAAAACTAGAAAGTCCAACTATCGACCAATATCAGTCTTGCTTGTCATCTGAAGGCTTTTTGAAAAGCTACCAACAAATCAGTTGCACCGTTATGTGAATGGTAACGGTCACTTTTCATCTGGCCAGTCCGCCTTCTGGGCCTTCATTCAACAGTACAATTGAATGGACCTTGGAAAGCTTTCGGGCATAATGTTCATTGATCTTAACAAGGCATTTGATACCGTAGATCATAAAATTTTCTGCAGAAAGTTCGTGCTTTACGGTGTCAAACAATGTGGGCCATCTTGGTTTAGATCCTACCTAACCAACCGGAAGTAATTTTGTAGAGTTAATGGAGTTAATTCCAAAATTGATAATATATAAGTCGGTTTTCCACAAGGATGATGTCTTGGCCCATTTCACTTTCTCATATACAACCATGATCCATCACAAGCAGTCCAAGATTTAAAAGTGTCCATGTATGCTGACGTCACCACTTTTTCTACCAGTCTAATGATCTGATTCGGCTAACTGAGGCTATCAATCTCGATCTTAGGGAACTGGACACATTGCTTAAAGGCAACATGCTTTTCCTGATTGTTGCGAAAACTTATTATATGCATATCACGACCAAGTAGTTTGACTTTTGAGAGATACCTGTCTCTGTCAGTTCCTCCAAAATGAAGTTTGCAAATTGTCTGTACAGGTATTATGGAGTCCCACTTTTGGTACTGATGCTTCCTTTGTAACTGCTCTGGTTTATTCAACGCATTGCTAGGATCATAGGCTCATTACAGCCTTGATATAGAAGACCTGGCATAGAAGACCGCTCACGAACAGGCTACTTATGGATCAAAGACCGTGGTCTTTATGTGTCTCCAATTCTTGAATGACCTTTTCACCCGAAATTCGCTCTGTTCGTCACAGAACCTTCGTAACACGGGGATCAATTTAAGGTTGCCGAAAGACGATCCGAAAGTGGCCAGAAATATTTTTATTTTAGGCTTAGATATGGAATAGCCTATCGGCCGTGTCAAAGCAGGCAACCTCTCTGTCAAAAAAATTATTTAGCAGCAAACGCTTTCTCTTTCGTTAATATTGTAGGTTTAGGGTATTGTTATATTGTTAAGAAGATTATTTAGTTTAATTTGATCAGAAGCTTTTTAATTTTTTTCCTTTGGTTGCATTTATGTTTTCATCAGATTGCCCCTTGAAAACCAGCTTATGTTGAAGGGAATCCAACCTTCAGAGAATTTAAACATGAAGTATATTTATACCAGGGGCGGATACAGAATAAAAGTTGACGGTCGCACATTAACACTGCCCAGCAGGCGGTCTAGGGGGCCTCCCTCATGATCAAGGGGAGAGCCCCCCCAGAAATCCAACACGCAGTTGAAACAAAATATCTTGAGATTCAGAAGTGTACACTTTACAACCTCATCCACTTTCTTCCCTTGCCAGCAGTTGTGCGGCACAGTAATTTAACATAGTGTTTACAGACTTTTCGTGCCGCACAAATATGTGAAAAATTGAATCTTCATTGGTGAGATTTGGTAAAATATTTGCATAACAAAGAGCCTTGCATATTTGTGCGGCACGGGCGACATGCTTAAAAATCATACTGTTTACGGTCTAGGATGGTATTGGAATTTTTTCTATATTGAATTAAATCGTAGCATTGTGTGTGAGATCGACCAAGTTCGGTCCTGTGTTTATTGTGTAACGGGAGCAAAATTTATTATCTTTAAGGAGGAAAATAAAAGATTGTGGTAAACATGATTGCTTTATTTCAATGACTGAAGACTAAAACTAAATTCTGAAAATCTGACGGTCTTCCGTGCGACCTGTGCGACACCCTGAATCCGCCCCTGATTTATACGAAAAATGCGGTTCTACTAATCATTAAACCTTCACTTCATCTTTGAACTGAATGTGAAAAAAGGTAAGAAAATAGAAACTTTGTGAAACAAACATCGAATGGCAAACCTGTCAAGCAATCGATTTCCACAACAGAGCATCCAACTCCAAATGTGTAATAATTATACGCTCGTCCAGTATTCGTCTTGATGTCGTAGCCAATGTCTGGCGTTTTGTAGTAACCAGTCGCTGATAAACACACTCTGTCGTAGTAGGCCTTCTTCACAATGTCGTTCCATGTCTCCTCTTCCTGTCGGTACGGTTCTAAACGCTTCATCAGTTTCTGACAAGCGTCCATTACAGCCATTCCTTGCAAATCAGAGCTGTGACTTGCAGAGGTTGGAATCGTGTTGGGCACTTTGTCTGTTGCAGTATGCGAGATTAAAATCTTGTTGTGAGGTATCTCGAGAACAGTGCTTGCCACTTGAATCATCTTCGTATGCAATCCCTGACCCATTTCGACTCCTCCGTGTGAAACCAGTACGCTTCCATCAAAGTATATATGCACAAGGGCACCTACAGAATAATTTTAAGTTGTTGAAGGAAAGGGTGCATTTTTTGCTAAGTATGAAAATAAAACTTGCTGTAATTAGGTTCTGATTGAAAATTCAGTGTACTGTGCTATATATAGATGCAAATAAAGAACCGGATAATTTTTACTGTCCTCTCATGTGATAATTCAATCGTCCCTATAATGGACGAAAACATAAAATCGTGTCATTAATGTTACAGTGACTGCACATGGGACACAGTGCTTTGAATACTTCGTGTATCAATAAAGAAAGAAATGCAGGTTTCCTAATCGCATAAACCAGATAAAAATCGAACATTTCCTTTTTGCAAAGCGCAAGTCTTTCGAGATAAGGTGGAAGGAAAAACTTGTGAAAGAATAATTACAAATTAAGGCATGCATCGATGCAAGCAGTCTAAAGAAAGAACCTCAAGGATGTTTTAAGAATATGGGTATGGAGAATGTTTAGTTAATCAACAAATAGGTAAGGTACGTAGGCTAGATAGGGACACAATAACAGTGGGAGTTGTAAAAAGTACAGATGTCAATTGTGTAAAATCATGTCTAGCAGCGATAGTCTAGCACTACAGGCAAAGAATATAAGATCAACTATTTGCTTAACCGTGAATCGTCCAATCTTGAGTACTTAATCGATTAATGGATAGCCTTCCTACCCAGCATTAGCATCAGCATTGAAAAAAATTGATTGAGTACCTATATAGATTTATCTATATTCTCAAAATAATAATTGCTTAGGAAGTTACCGCCGCGATTCAAAAATGAAGCTTCGATGCCTACGCCATATGTCACAGGGACAATGGCAATGCCACGCTTTTTCCATCTGCTTCCATCGTTAAATATTTCTACCTCTTGTCTGCGTTTGTAATAATTACTCTTCTCAATGCATTTGTCCCAGCATCTTCTGGTCCCAGGTTCCATGACCTGGTTATAGTGGGTCACCTCTCCACCTTGGTACATGTTCTTCTCTCTGATTTCTGCCGGGTCCCTTCCCAAAAATGTTGCAATGTCATTAATCCATGTTTCAGCCATCATCATCCCTATTAAAAGAAAAAATATTTTGCAAAATTTTCTCTTTGGCAAAGATAGGTTTTTGGCAATTTATAATCAAAACATTGCTTAAAATTATAATCTTAAAAAAAGTGTGCATTCTCAACTTATCCTGCTGTTGCTGTTGTCATGATGTTTTGAAACATGAAAGAGCAGTGCATTTTTGAACTATCTGCTCTAGATCAGTTGCAATCCTGTTAAATTTCTTAACTAATTGTTGGATTATTTGATGTTATATAAAGTCCATTCTGTTAGATAATTCACGACAAAAACCGCTATTGTGTAGACTTTTTATCAACGTATTGCTGCTTGGTCCTCGGAGGATCTCAATTCGCTGAATTTTTTGTAAATAGCCAAAGAAGTCATAGCATTTTCAGTTCAGCAACTTTCGGGTCTGGATTTTGAGAAAGCCCTGAAAGAGTTAGGATTCAATTAGGAGCAGAAAAATCGCTTGTGTTCTTAGTTCTGTGACATGAAGAATTGTCTCGATGAAAGAAAAGAATGTTAATTTATATAATTATGATGATTTTTTTGGGCACTTTCGAGGAGGTGTTTTAGAAGATGGCATCATAATATGCGGCGTTCAACAAACACCCTCGAAGAAAAAAATGGCGACGCCATTAAGCCTAACGCACTCCTAGACCATCACTGAAATTCCTCCTTTTTCAAACAATCTTTGGGTTGTGCGTCCTACGTAGCCAGAATCAAACTGGCACGTAAATTCATATACAACAAAAACTCTTTTGTGTTTTAGGAACGCAGTCCTTTTGAATGGATGGAAGGGCCTTTTTTGTACTGTAAACAATACGTTGATTCACTGCAAAGAAACAATTTGTAATGGCCTCTTTTATTTGACTTCCAAAACGCAGGAACTGTTACCGATCCAGGGTACTTTTAGATAGACCGGGCACTTTTGCGGACCATATTTTTTGTCAGCCGAGAAATATGCTTTTTTCTCCTTAATGTAAATTGGAATGGCATCCTCTGGATAGTCGTTCTCCAGAAAAATCGTTTTTAGTTGTTCAATTTCCGAGTCGAGTTTAGACTTGGAAAAAACCATCAGTGCTCTATCTGTAAGCGTTTGATGTTTCTGTTTCATACAATGAAGAGATGAGAATATGTTTGGGCAGTTCCAGTATCATTTTGTCCGTAAACAACATGACAATGGACAAGAAAGATCGATTTGACGGTTTGTGACATACTAAATCAACTAAATTCTGTTGCAATATATCGCGAAGTGCCATCCGCTGTTCATTTCAGAGTAATCATGTTTGTGCAAAGAAAAATATTTTTCATTGCAAATATATGTCACTGGTACTCCTATCATTAAAGCTCAGTTCTCGTATTTGTGCAATCGTTGATATTGTTTGGAAATGAGAAAACCTCAAAAACATTTATACAATAATTTCGATTTCGATGCCTTGATGAAGTCTAGAATTATTGACAAAACAGTCATATTAGAACATTTAAATAGCTTGGTACAGCTAATTTCATTATGAAGCTCTATCTTTAGGGCCGCTACCGCTATAGCATGAACAGGTCTTTGACTAATAGAATTTCATTGACTCTCTACAAAACGTAGGAAAGGCAAAGTTGAGAAATTTAGGTTAAGCAAGCGGAGAGTTGTCATTGGATTATTGATCAAGTGTCACATACCTTGCATAGCCCCGAATCCACGGAAAGCAGTGTTGGAAGCGAGATTTGTTTTACAACAGCGCCCAGATGACCTCCAACACGGAATAAAATAAGAATTTTCGCAATTCATTACAGCTCTTTGAAGGACCAATAAAGACATATCGACGCTCCAGCCAGCGTTTGAATACAAATCTACGTTTGCTGCTAAAATGTGCCCATCCTTGTTGAAACCAATTTTGTATTTGCTCAAAAATGGATGGCGACCCCCCGTCATCATCATATCCTCGTTTCTGTCAAGCATAATTCGCACTGGTTTACCAACCTGGAAAAGAGGAGATTTATAGATATTACAGTGAATTTGTGAGCAGGTAATGAGATACACTTATGATGGCAAAATAGCAAAGATACTGGCAATATAAATCTTGCGAATAAAGATACTGCAGGAGATACCACTAAATTGACTATTTCAATATGAACGGCTGGGAAGGTGTAACAACAAAAGAATCTGGTTCAAAATAAGGTCAGTTATCTGATCAACAACTAAAGTCGCGTGCAAATGGTTAGTGAATTAATTACGAGACTAATGTTCATTAAACAAGCAATAACTAAAAAAGTGAAGAAAAATGTTCATTGTGACACGGAAAAACGTCTTAGCTTGCAAGCAAAAGTAATTATGTACCAAATGAAGATAATATTCACGCTAAATGGATGCAGGGTCTTTTCTTGACATGTCATATCTTGATTCAGTTAACTGAGTTCTTCATTACTAATAGTGACGTGTACTGACAAAATGTAGATAGAAAAGAGCGGGAAATTGCTTTGCTTTAAGCAAGTGGAATCCTGACACTCTTACAAGAATTCTCATCTCCTAAAAGTGGAATTCTTAATAAGATTGTGCTCCAAAGTCTAATTACTATGGCTGAGATGAAATTCTCGGTTTTTGATTCCTAAAACTTCAAAGAAAAATTGATAGAAAAGTCTCACCTTACAAGCAACAACAGCAACAGCAGCAGCTATGATAGGTGCCTTTGTCTCCTTGCCACCGAAACCACCTCCGAGTCTTTTGGTCTTGCAAACGATGCGGTTGTAATCCAGACCAAGCGCGTTCCCAACGGCATTCTGTGTATCAGCTGGGGACTGGGTTGCAGAATAAATTATGATTTCGTCATTCTCATTCAAAGGAAATACAATGCATGATTGTGTCTCAAGATAAAAATGTTCCTGCGCCCCAGTCCTCATTGTCCCTTCTATGATGTGGTCGCATTTATCAAATCCCTCTTGTACGTTTCCACGCTTCAACTCAATCAAGTCACCATAATACGAATTAGCCGCAATTGCCTGTTCTATTGTCACGATTGCAGGCAGTTCTTCATAAGAAACTTTTACCTTGTTTGCAGCCCTTCTCGCAATGTTTTTGTCAGTTGCAACAACAGCACCAATCACTTGCCCAACAAAGTGCACGACTTTGGATGCAAACAATTCTTCATCATTCGAAAAATCAGGAATACCAGTTAAATTTCGTTCTGGGGGTAAATCTTTATGGCTCACAAAATCAACAACCCCATCAATAAGCAATGCTTCAGATGGGTCTATGTCCAGTATCTTGGCGTGGGGTTTTGTGCTTGTGACAAACACTAATTCAAGCTCGCCTTTTGTCTTGGCCATATCGTCTACATACACGGCTTCTCCTGTCGTGTGCAGATCACCTGATTTGTGTGGTATCGGCTTTCCGACTACTTTTTTCTCCCCATCAGACAGTTTAAAGAACTGATTGCTTTTAATTACACCTTTATGGAACTTCTCTGTCGCACTGGAGCAATGTTTCAATAGACCAGACGTCGAAACTTTTATCACTTCTGCAACGTGAAGGAAAAACTTGAAAAACAAGCTCATTGCCAATGATCTTCTGTAACGTACCATGCCCCCTGGAGCATTTGGAGGCAAATTAAACTCAGAACAAATTGACCGCAATGTTGCTTCAAGAGTTCCGTCTCCTAATTGTTTCCCTTGAAGAAGCTCCATAGTTTTAAGGGCCAATTTTGAAGTAGGTGCAAGTCCTCCATAACAGAATGTAGCGTCCTTAACCAAAGCTCCTTCCACTACCATTCTGAAAGCTGCATTTACAATTGCAATATCGTCATCGCGTCTTTTTGCTTGTTTATAAGCTTGAAAATATTCGTTGGTTTCAGTGAATGGTAGAGTGATGGATACTAATACTTCTTCTGGTTTGAGGCACGTCTTTCGATAGCCAACGTAAAACTTTTCATTCATTTCCAGCGACCTTTGTTCATTCTTGCATGCTACATCAAGTTGGCATTTAGAGGCCATAAAAATAGGAATTAGGTCAGATATTGGGCTGCCAGTCATGATATTTCCACCTACTGCTGCGACGTATCGTATTTGTTTTCCTGCAAACCATTGCATCATTTCGACAAAAGCACTGAGCACTCTGGTTTTGTAGGCCGGTAGTTTTTCGATCATTCTTCGACAGACAGTTTCCATTTCATCAAGAGTCACTGAGGCCCCAAATGTCACACCATTTTCCAGGATAGATATTTCTTTCAACTCTTTAATGTGACTTGGGTGTATCAAGACAGGATATTCAAGGTGCTTGAACTTGGTCTCAAGTCCTACTTCAGTATTTCCAACAACGATCTTTGCGTATGGAAACTGCTCCTTCAATGACAATAGTTCATTTAGAGTTGTTGGTCTGTACCAGGTGACTCTTTCACCCGGGAAAACCAAACTCTCTGATTTTATTCCATTGGAAAGGAGCAGACTGGGTGGGAAAATTGGCTCTTGACTTGGGTCGTATGGAATAAATTTGAGAGAAGTGGCATCAGGTACTTCAAGAGATTCCTTCAATTTAATGCCAGTACATTTGTCAGGAGCTGTTGACTTTTTGCAACAATTCTCACCTGCTCCACAACAACTGTTTCTGTTGTCCTGCATATCAGGAAACCCATTCATCTGCACCTTAGTATTTTCCATTGCTGCCAATTGTGCTTCTTTCAAATGATCAATATCAGCATTTGGCGATTGTTTCTCTAAAGAATTGCCAATTTCGCCATTTGTACTTTCACAGTTTTCAGAGAAGCCAATCGTGAATTCATTCATCTTGTTTACCATGCTGCTTTCTCCGCCGTCACACTCTTCATTTCCATTTGGCCTCTCTTTCGTCTCTGCAATGCAAAAGGTTTTCATCGCCTCGAGAATCGGTCGGTAGCCAGTGCAACGACAGAGATTCCCCTTGAAATACTCCTCAACATCAGCCATACATGGTATTGGTTTATTCCGCAGAAGAGTGTACATGGACATCACAATTCCTGTAAGGGAAACGGACCCATCAAAAAATGGCATGCAAGTTTAAACCTGAAGGACAATGAACAAGGCAATGACGTTTTGATGGCCTTTGACGTCACATAGATTGTTAGCAAGACAACAGAGTTCTATCCTTTGACGTTGCGTCTCAATGTGCCACGTGATAGGGAGAAAGCAGTTTTATTTAAAAATCATTGGGCCATTTCAAATTTGTGAAATAGTTGGTGGTTATGATACTTGCGAAAGGAAAATTTTTATATTTTGAAGAACACACGTAAAAAAAAATTAAGGAATTAGAATTTTGCATTCAAATTGCCACTTCATAATTTATGGGATCTATCACGAGAAAATTTAAGTGATACGCATCGTGAAAACCTTACAGAAATTATTATCAAATTTGTTTTGTTCTGCTTGCTGATATTTCATTCTTAATCTCTAGTTTCAATGTTATATTAAAAATAGTTATAACAATTGTACTCTTTACTGTTTTAAAATTCTTTTTTTGTTTTTGTGTTGTTGTTGCTGTTGATTTTAAGCCATTGTATTTCTTTCAAACAAGTTGAAAAGTCTCTAGTTTGTCAAGGACAGCGCAAAAGCTGTCAATCACAAGAGCTGCCAATTGCAAAAGCTGTCAATCACAGGAGCTTCCTTCCTGGCTTCCTGGATTGCTAGGCCAAATCAAAACGGTAGATCTTCAGGATGCACTGAAGCCGTTTTCCCGGACAGGGATTGCCATGGTGCGCTAACCTTTGCCTAAGGTCTACAACCAGGGAAAAAATTGGGAGTAGGCGCCTTACTTTTTCATTTTAAACACCTTACCGATTGGAGAGAGAAAAAGTAATAATCGCGACCTAAGCAGTGGTTTGAAGGAGAAAAAATTATTATTTGAAGAAAAGGATTCTCATGATGCAAACAAAGAATGAAAAAACCTTCAAAGTCAAGTAGAAGGCGTTCAGTAGCAGATGACTTCAACGCCATTTGCATAAAATTGTTTTAACTTTTAGATGACGTCATGCACTAATGGGGGTCAATTTGGTACCAGATATAATTCATAAAATTCAGTGATAACTTTATAATTTCAATCTATGTAATTGAAAGAGGTTTGATGTTGTCAGCACCTTTTTTTCCTAGAGAAGTGAAAAAATTTCAAGTAGAAAAATTTTATCTAACCTTTCTCAATAATTGCATGACTGAGTCCATATAGTGCTACTCACCTGGCGTACAAAATCCACACTGTGAGGCATGCATCTTCGACATTCTTTCTTGTATTGCATGAAGTTTTGTTTTCGTGCTACCGATGCCTTCAACTGTAGTAACAGCTAGGCCATGCATCGCACAAACAGGAGCAAGGCAAGCGTTCACTGACATGTGCTTAATCGTCTTCGTCTCCTTCTCGTACATTGACACCATCACAGTGCAAGCACCACAACCACCCTCCCCACATCCCAGTTTTGTTCCACATAAGCTCAGTTTTTCTCGTAAATAGAACAACAGAGTCCATTCTGGGTCAGGTTCTTTCTCCACGACTTTCCGCCCTGTAGATTTAAAATGACTGATTTACATTTTTACACTATTCCGAAACATAGCTAGCCTAATTACACACAAGCTATAAACTGGAGGTTCTTATGTGTCGAAAGTGTACAAAAAGAAAGGGGCTTAAAGGTCAAAGTGTGTGCTGAGCGAAAGTAAGGTCCGTACAAGCAACCGACAAATCGTATGACATGCATATAGGGATTCCAAGCCCATTCAAGGATTAATAAACCATAAAAGTTGTCTTAATATCAATCTGTCTTTTGACTCACTATGGTTGTCGTATTGCTTATGTTGATAATTGTCGCGATGCTTACATTAAATTTTATTAAAAACAGTTAACCAGAACAAAAAATTAGATTTTCAGTCGATTCATTTCATTCTAAAAATATATTCTACTATATGTTGGATTCTCGCAGTTGTTTTGATTTGTTTTTCCCAGTTTAGTTATGCACCAATTTGTACCGCTAGATATTTGATATAGCAAGTGAAATCAATATTTTTGCGATTTATTTGATAGATGGGAAAATTGGTTGAATCATTGGGGCCTTGTCTTGTGTGGTTAAATGCAGTACCAGAGTTGATGCTCTGTGTTTCAAAGAAATTGAAAGAATTTTGACCAAAATAAGCAAAAGCGATATGTGTAGTAAAGAAAGCACTTGCTCCTAAAAATTCTATAGTCGTGTGCAAAAATTTAAGACCACGTGACACGTTTTTCCGTTATTCTAGGCTATCATCAAAATAACATTTCTTGTTTAAACATTCATCCTAATGCAATTCACTGGAATTAAAGATATTTTGTAAAGTGTGTATTAAAGATATCTTTAAAGAATATACATAAAATGATAATATTCAATTCAGTATCAATACATCAATATATATGGTGTTTTTTGGAAGTAATTGCGTTTCTTTTTAATTTTCCCTCCTTGTCTTAAACTTTTGCACATGTTTTTTGGACATATTTCTGTCACCGATTAAAGAGTTGCCGCAGGAGACATGGAACATATCAAACAGCTTTGTTATTGATGATTATGCCTGACATCCCTCCATCGAGAGTCGAGACATGCCTGAATTGACATAGAGACAGAAATGCTTTTGAGTCCTTATCGCCATGAAAATTGCGTGCCAAGTCAGATAAGCCTGGTTCGCTGAACGTGTCGCTGATCCCTTCTCCCATTTTCCATAACGATCAAAGAAAAAGTGTTCCCATAAAATCGCAAGAGTCGGGAACGTGTCGGCATTCCCTTCTTCCATCTTCCATAACGATCAAAGATAAAATGTTCCCATGACAACAAAACAACAGCAAGCAAAAACCATAGAAATAAGAAACGCTAGAGTGCCGACTAGGGCCCATTCTATGAGCAACGCGTGTGGCAAGCATGCGGAAGCAAAATGGTAGCTTCTTCTTCTTCTGCGCCTAAGCCTATGTAGGCCGTGGGTGCGCCCAACCATGCACAGAGCTCCGCCACTTCTCCCTATCCATCGCCATTCTTGATAGTTCTCGCAATCCCTCTCCAGTCCACTCCTTGATGTCGTCTTCCCATTGCCTTCTTGGTCTGCCTCTTTCCCTTGCGCCCTCAACTTTCCCTTGGATCAATGTCTTTGTCATCGCTGTTGGTTTCCTCATCTGGTGTCCAAAGTACTTCAGCTTCCTCTTTTTGACTGTCTCTGTAATTGATTCCGGCCTGCCGCCCAACGTCTCCGTCACTTTATTCCAGACAAATTCATTCGTTTTCCTCTCCTGCCAGCTTATTTTCATCATCCTTCGGTAAGATTTCATCTCGAAGGCCTTCAGCTTTTCCATGCTCTTCTAGTTAATTGTCCAGCTTTCACATCCGTATAAGAGTGTCGCCTAAGCAATTGCCTTTGTGATTTTCATGCGATTTTTCAGGCTAATGCCTTGTAGCTTAGAGTAGCTTAGATGGTAGCTTAAATGGTAGCTTAGAGTGGCAAAAAGCTTACAGCGGTTATAGTAGTACTACAGAGCTTCCAAAGGAAATGGCTTGTAAAGGTTAAACTGACAATTGATCTTAAGGTATTTAAGAAGGAAACTTTATACGTGACAGAATAAACATATTTACGGTTTACATGAGAACCTTTGTTACAAACGAGACAACTTTTCCAAATCTTTATGGCAATGGATTCGGAACAAGGACAAGGAACAAGATTCGGATGAAGGCAGAAAGGGAAGCAGTGATCACTGGAAGTTTGTTTTGTCAAGATCACATCCTTGCAGCGATGAAACTAGGTAAGAATAGTTATGTAGAGTACCTTTGAAAATATTTAATATTCTTTATAATATAAAGGGCCATTTATTCAAAAAACAAACGCAAGCTTTTTTAGGCCTTAACCCGTGGTATTGAAGAGGGGGCATTTATTGGCTGTGGGAGCTCCTGGTCTAAAGAGGCGGGGAGCTGTCTACGGAGATGAATGTAAAACGTTAAAGGTTTGCAAATGATTTTGATTAAACCGCGTTTCTTTTGCAATACTTGGATTGATGGGAGATATCGTTGCGAGTCGTAAAGAACGGTGTCCACATCGTCACATCATAGCTAAACCTAACATTCATTAACGGAAATATTTTTAAATAAGGTGAAACACAGTTATATACTTCACGTTTGTAAACACAAAGTAATGATGATCCTTTCAGAGTAGTTCACCATTCTATATACATATTTACAGATGCTGTAAGCAAAGAATCCCAATTCAACTTCAGCTAATCGTTGTAAAAGAGGACAGTTTTCAGCAGCTTATGCCTAGTTGATGGACGGTTTGCTTTAACAACACGCTCTGTGTGGACTTTGCTGAATTGGTAAATGAAAATTTTCATGTACAATTGACAAATAGACTTGATCAGTGCTGTTATATGATCTGCTTCCATTTTCTGTAATTTGTGTGTCTCCATGGAATGCTGTTGTAAGGAAAGAAAGACTCTGTTTCTTAACCTTTCAAGAATACGCAAAGACAACCTTTCTACTACCTTCTTTGACATATTTTGCCAATAAATCATCAATTCCCTTGCAACTTTGTCAGTTTCTTGGACTACACGCATAGTGGATGAAGATGGAATAAATAAACTCCCATGACTTTTGAAGGACAACAAGGTTGATGCATTTGTTGTATATTTTTGTGGCTCATAGAGGGCAACAGCGCATTCTGGACAATTGATCTGTTCAATGAGGCGTTTGGCAATATATCCAATGATGTAATACAAAGCATCATATCTTCATGTATTTGTTGTGTTCAAAAGCCAGTACACCCGAGGATCGCATGGGGGCTCATCTTTTGGTATTAGGTCCAAATCCTGTGAAGGCTCTGAGTCCTGTTTTGGCATTACACAGTTAGCAGTTTCAGGAGAGTCAATCTCATTCTCTTGTAAGAGAGCCCTTAATGCATATTTAAACTCAAGAACATTGGGGTTGTTGTTCCAGCCAAATCTACCACGTATTTTGCTAAAGAACATTTCTAAAGCATCTTGGGAGAAACGATATGTCAAAACATACTCAAATCTATTATCTGGTTGTGAAAGTAAATTTCTGCTGATGGCAATAATTGACTTTGCTGTTGTTATAAAACCCATAATGAATGTTTTTCGAGGACCCTTGTAGATGATATGTTTTTCAGCATCACAAAGTGATTTTAGATACTTTTCAGTATCTGCAATGAAATATGCCAATTAATAAATGTTTTCCAATGTTATTGGTTGCTTTTTCCCTTTTCCAAATTTGTTTTTACTATTTAACAGGTCAAAAAGGTCATTTATTCTAAGAATAAAATCAGTTGTTGCTGCGCTGTCTTCAAATCCAGAAAATCTTAGAGCACACAAGAAGTTTATGGCTGAGGCAACGGAACAGCTGAGAGTTTGGGCTGCAATTTTCACTTTCATCTTGTGATTTCGCCACTTGATATGCTGGCCACGAAGCTTGTTACCAAGATGCAAGATATCCCTACTTTGGACCTGATGCAATTTAGTTATGAAGTCCCATTTTATTTGCTCTTTATTTGCATTGTAAAATATGCCTTTTTCTGCCAATGCATTTCTTGCCAGTTTTAGCATATGACATGCATTTAAAATTACATGGACCTTTGCACTATCTCTGGATGGATGGTTGAAAGCACCATCAAAATTTTCAAATAGTTTGCAACCAAGCTTGGTTGCTGTGGCCAAGTTCTTTGATGTTCCATCAAAGACTAATGCATGACAATTGAAACCATGCTCTGTTAAAAAGTTTATTGATGTGGTAACTATTTGGGCCTGAATGTCAGAACCTGTTGTGGCAGTAAGAAAATATGCAATCGGGTACTGCCATTTCATTTTTAGTCCTGCTGCCATTACAACAAGGACATGAGTTGCCACATTTTCTTTCGGTTCACCTTGAATAGAGCCTAGTCAACATTACCAAAGAGCCGACCAGTTTTTCTGTCCAAAACTGTTTATGATTTTAATGACATTTCATCCAATATGATAATACTGTCACGCTGATCAGAAGGAACCATACGCTCCAATGAATTGATGACATTCACAAGAAACCCAGGCTCAACTTCAATATTTGCTGCCCAACTTCTAATAGTTGATGGATTTGGTAGACAAAGTGTTTTCCTTACATATCGATAGCCTCTAGGACTATGAAAATGTAAAGTGACTGCAAATTTTCTTATGGACTTATCATATCTTGAACCAGTTTTCTTTTCACTATTCCTTGCTTGGTTCTTGAATAGATCAAGAGCCATTTCATTGAAATTTTGAATCAGCATTTGGTCAGCATTTGCATTTGTTAAATATTTATATTTATTCAACTCCTTGATTAAACTGCGTATAGTTTTTGCTCTGCGAAGTTTCTGGGCCTTAAGCCGTTTTATTTGCCTATTCTTTTTGGATATCATATTTGATAGTTTCTTGACCTTCTTAGAGGGTGATGCAGCATACGAGTGATCACAATTCTTCATAGATGTTTCACTAGAAGTTGATTGGGCAACATCACATTTTTTAAGGATATTCCTTCTAGCAGGTGGCTTTCTTATTTTACTTTCCTTAGGGACAAGATGGTCAAGAAAGGCAAATTTTGAAGGAACTGCATCAGACTTTAAACGTTTCCTTTGAACTTCCAACTTTAATGCCATACTTTCTGCATAGTCACTATGAACATAGTCTGTCTCTTTAAAATGTTTTTCACAAAGTACAGAACTTTTAGTTGGATGCCAATTTTTACGTTTACTTGCTATTACCCATTTTTTCAGGAGCTCCGGGTTACCATGTGGAAATCTAAATGAAAATGTGATAAATTTTTTGTAAGGTTTATCGCCATTGCCAAAAGAGAGAGCCTCAAAATAGTTAGAAAAGCAAATCCAATAAAAACAAATTGATCTCAGAGTTCATAATCATCATTCTTTACATTCATTAAGAAAACAAATAAGCATAAATAACAGCATCATTAAATTTTTGTTATCAAATATATTAATTCTTCTAAAACACTAAGGTCAATGGTGATTTCTGAAGATTTTCGCAAATCCTACCATTCATTGTTTCAAGAGTTTTATAAGTCTAAAAACTTGCCTGCAAAGATGGGGGAGGGGCAGGAGACATCATTGCTTCTTACATTTTCTCTAATGTAAACGGGGTGATAAGTACATACTTTCACTAAAGAAGTTATTCCTAATGTACTTGGTGAACTGTTTTACATACTTAGATAAAAAATTATGATATTTTGCAAAGTACTGCATTTATACAGAATTCAACCCTGTCCTTTTGGTTTGCTTCGAGTACTGAAGTTTCGTAATTTTTTCTCACGGCTCAGTTCGCGTATCTTATAGCGAGTTGTTATGAAAATGTGTGTATAACATAACATAAGTATTGTACTTTAAATATGTGAAATTCCTGCAGAAGTCATAATACTGAAACGAATTGCCGCTTCAAAGAGGGCCTCAATAAAAAAGGAAACCTAGGCCCTTTATTTCTCTAAAAGTACATCAAGATCCACGCAATATGCAGTTCTAAGAACATACGATACAAATTTGCTCTTAAGAGTTCGCGTCAGGAACAGTTTCAACTCACTTGTGAAATGATAACGACTTCGTTTCACCTTCGCTCCGGCTGGTGCAGTTGTATGCAGCACAAGACTTCGGCATCGTGTTTTGGTTGATTCTACTTGGCGATTTACAAAAATTTAAAAAATATATACAATAAGGTTATTATTTACAACTTAAACAAGGTAGTTTTGCAGGAAGGAGCAAGTGCAGCTTGAAATTTTGATCGATTTTTGACAGAAACGCCACTCGCCGGCCATCGTAGTCGCACAACAGATTTCCCGCAATTTTTTTGCCACTCTAAGCTACCATCTTTGCAGTGCATGATTGCCACACATCACGTGACCTAGTCGGCACTCTAGCGTTTCTGATCTCTATGGCAAAAACGTGCCAAATCATTTCCTTTGATTGGTTAATTTCATCCAAGTGATTGTTTCTTAACAATAGTGGATCGGCGACGTCGGCGACCCATGTTCCCATTAAAATTTTCTTTGATCGTAAGAGTCGTAATGGGGTGTTAAAACGCTCTCAACAATTCGACGCAACATTCGTTGAGCGGTGAACTTCGGACTTTCAGAGATCCAAGACAAGTTTGGAAGATGAACTTCGGATACTCTTTCACTTTAACAGTAGCTGCCTGATGATTTCCTAAGGTCAGGATATTGGTCTTGCAACATGCTTTGAATTGCTATCTCATCCGATTTACTTTCACTGCCAACTGTTTCCAAGAGTTTGTCATGGTGTGCCATTACGATTTATAAAATTCAACTTCTCTCAACCTCTTGGTCTGATCTGAAATCTTGACACGCTGAAGCCTTTCTTTGACGCGCAAAATCCAAGTCTAGTGCGCTTGCGCCGACTGAACATTGTTGTATGGGGTGTTAAAACGCTCTCAACATCTCTCAACAACATCTTTAACAATAGAAATGTTGAGTCGACCCGCTGAACATTTTTGAATCTGTTCAAACTCCACTCAACATCGCTGAACACCGCTCAACACCACTCAACATCACTGAACAGGGTGTTTAAACGCTCTCAACATTTGCACTCTACAAATGTTGAGCGATGTTCAGTGAAATGTTGAGAGCGTTTTAACGGGGCTTAAGAGTCGGGAAAGTTGAACACATATCAACTCTCCCGATCCTTAGGATTCACACAAAGTGTTCCATAAAATCGGGAGACCAACGCAGACTGACGCAGACTGTCGCTGACGCTCTTACGATTTTCTCGGAATAAGGCTATACTTGCAAACGAAAAGCTAGCACGGGGGGATGATGAAATCGTGACTTGCTAGCTAGGGGGCAGATGTCAGCCACTGATCTATAAAAAAACTGGATCGAGCTTCCTATTGTCTTGAAATACCAAAGTTTGAAGCCCGTTCAATTTCAAAAGGAAGAGGGCCCCAAATAATAGCGGGAAGCCATTCCTCAAAACCAATACTTCAACGATATGGATACGCGAGAGCTGCAAAGCTGTGTGTATGATTGCTGAGAAAGAACAAGGCCAGAGCAGCTGAAAACGTCTCCTCGCATGGGCTGTTCTGGGGCCTTATTCTCGGATGGCGACACTCTGGTCACATTAGAAGCTCGATCCAGTCTTTTTTATAGATCAGTAATGTCAGCCTGTCTAGACCAATCAAATCATCAGAAATCACAGCCAACCTAGGGGGATGCATGCAACTTAAGTTGACGGCCAATCAAAACTTTAGTTGACAGCCAATGTACAACCGAGTTGACTACAGCTCAGAGGGGGGGGGGGGGGGGGGGTTGAGTAGTACTGCCGCTCAACACGGCTCAAATCTTACAGAAAGATGGAGTGATGCCTACATATTTTGCAAATAGACAAACTGTAACTTCAAATCCGATGTGACTCATTATTTAGTAAAATACACAAATGTTAATAGGAATATGATTTATAAGAATATTAACTAGCTAAAATTTAACAAGGCATCAGGATAAAAAGTCAAACACACAAATTTTGCCAAAAGTATGATCAAAGGTTTCAGATTTTATATGGCTTTTTCAATTTATAATTTCCAACAGGTCTGATTTTCATGAGAAATTCTCAACTTAATGCGATTTCTAGGCGACATCTCAGAATTCTGCCAAAAATATCGTTCTTCTTCTTATCCTGTGGTGTTGCTTAAGCTTTATGCCGTAAATGTTTTTAGAATATCCAGCCTCAGAATAATAGCAACGATAATTTGTTGCTTCTCAAGGACACAAGCTAGTTTCACAAAAGAGCCGCTTGTGTCTTAAAAATGGTCTACATGAGACATTATAGAAAACAAAATCATTATAGAAAACAGGGTGAGAGAAGGAAATGGATGTGGTCAAATTTGTTTGGCTTGATCCGCCACTGATAAGTATGCAGACGACAATGACTAGTTCCGCAGATGATATAGAAACTGTCTGTGACAAATTCTTTTCAGGAATCAAGACTGCAAGTTCTTTTAAAGAATCAACAAGAGGCTACTAACCGTTGACGTAAAATTCAAGCTGTGATGTCATCTCAAAATACCATGTAATAAGCTGCAATTAACCTGAAACAAAAGATGCTTTGAAAAAACATTTGTCATTAATGAAAGCCTTGTTATCTTTCCTTAAAAGTAAAAGACACGACAATTAAAATAGTTATATATTGCATTCACACAAAATGATACAGCTGACAAATGTCACTCGATATGGCATGCATACACGATGACTGCAGAGCAGTTACATAATCGTTGTAATCTGCTTTGTCCTTAGGACATGTAGAGAAGAGAATATGGCGGTAAAAGCACAAGAGAAGCAAAATAATACATCTAGCAACGAGGATCATAGTTTCTGGGGCATTTGGCATTTTTAAGGTCACCACCACTTGATGTGAACGTTGATCAATATAACCAAAGCCTTGGAAAATACATGGATTCCTTTACTTATTATCTAATTGCATTTAATATTCGTGGTGAAAGACAGTGAAGCTTATTCACTGTGCAGATAACAGTGTCTGTCGTATTTTCAAAGCTCTTCCTCGAACTTGAAGGCTTAAGATTTTGCAGTTCATAAACTAAATGACTATGGCTGTTCAAACTATGGCTGTTTAATAAATTCCTTGTTATCTTTCCTTAAAGTGCCACTGAAATGAAAAAATCTAAGTCTTTTTCTTGATGTTCTCTGTCAAGTCAGTGCTCCTGATTCCGATGGTTAAGTCAGGAAATGTTAACGATTTTAAGTTGCGATTTTAAAGCCTTTTTGTTGGAAAATCTGTGCGCGGTCTGTGAGGAATTTCAGGAATGTGTGACGCATTTAGGTTTTCAAGTCACTGAAGTGATGCTGGCTCAAGCACTGTATTTCAAGTGCGCTAAAAAACCAAACAATTCGCGATGTGGATGGAATTAGTGCTGTACATGTGCTCTAAATATCACTAGCTATCTAATTTCAAGCCATATGCAAAGTATTTTCTTCCAAAATTCCGAGCCCACACGAAACATGCCAACTTTTTGCGTACAGTTTGTACTGTACCAAGACTTCATGCCGATCATTTACCTTTTGTGAATTATTGAGTGTGTCGAAAAAGGCCCGCCGGAACCGGAGGGGGGGCATGGGAGAAAATATTGCGTGTGCCACATATTTTCACAGCCAGATATTTTTCCTTAGACGCCAAGTAGAAGAACTAAAATCAAGGCTTTGCTCCTGTGATTCTCAATTTCTTATAACGTCTACTGCGAAGGAGACTGTCTCTTTGACGAGAAAAACTTCCTCAGTGTTTCGCCAGTTCATTGTCAGCCGGATGCACACCGTATTCTCTCTAATGAACGCTTGGTCACTCATTTTATTTTTTGGTCTCATAGAGGGGCGCTCATTAGAGAGGGGGCGCTCATTAGAGAGAGGCACTTATTGAAAATATCTACCAATTAAACAAACTGAGCTTTGGAATTCAAACGATCATTGTTTTTACAAAAAATATAGTTGCATTTGCATATAACACTTGTTAAAGCAAACACATCTACAAGATGTCCATTTCTTCCGAATCGGAACCCTCGTCGATTTGCATAAATACTGGCGTGGCATCTTGAATATCTAGATTTTCAATACCGTCTCTAATGAGTATGGCTGGCCGTTTGTAACAATATTCAAACATGCACTGTTTATATTCAATAAAATCTATTTTCAATTCCAAACTCAATTTTTTGGCTTCATTTTACTTTTTCATAATTCAATATATCAAGTTTGTGATCTATTCAATTTTATTATTCAATCCTTGAACTTATATTTAATCAATAACGTTTTTATTCAAAATTTTCTATTCCTATCTTGAAATTCATGTTTAATCATAGTTTATATTCAATCCTCGATTATTTATTTCAATTCGAAAATTTTACATTTACTCTTACTGGGAACGAGCGGGTTAATTTGAAGTCGAGGCCGCAGTGTTTTAGCGTGAAAAATAAAAAATAGACAACTGTCTTACACCATATTACTATCAGATTGTTACAAATACTACTTTAAGCTACTTTTATGGAATAAACTTCTAAAAGTTGATCACTGAGAAAAACGGCGTCTCTTGATTCATGAACTAAACAGTTCTGCACAATCTTTGCACCAAATTTTTAGAAAGTTGTATCTAAAAGAGTTTGCCACAAAAACAAGTTTTAGGAGTCCCTCCTTGGCCCGAGATGGTTCTCGACGGCCCTGCCAAAATGGCATTGTATGTTAAAATGAGGAGCTTTACGCACAATAACAAGCGATTTAACATAAATTCCTCCATAACAGCGAATACTAAGACGGAGTATAATCTTACAGCTCACAACATAATGAAAGCGTTATTGTTCAAATAAACGTTACTGTTCGTCACAAAACAATATCTCTAGTAAATAAACTGCTTTTTCGTCATTGCTGTTGAACTATACAGGTGCGTTATGATGATTATTATGACTTATTAGTGTCAAGCATAGTCAAATAATGTCGAGAAGTATCAAACATATCAAGATCAACATAATTTAAGCGAATTTGCAGTGAATTCCAACTCACTTAGTTATCAGCACAAATGTTGTGGCAGAACTTGGAAAAATCACCAATGACGTCACAAAATAAGCAAACGTCAGCAAACTCGATTATATGATACATCAATTGGAAGCTCTTGAAATGCGCATTTACATAAAACCTAGAATTGCTAATTTTTACAATTTATTTCAAATATATGGCGGATTTATGACGGTTTTGCCGTTATCAATGGCGTCATCAATCACCTGATACTGAGCCAAAATGATTTAGCCCCATCTTGGATTCTGAATCTCCATACTCGAAAGTATATAAAACCATCGAGATCATCTAGGTTAGGTGAGAAATCAGATTTTCACAGCCATAGCCCTGCCTATATAAGCAGGCGGAATTGTCGGGTAACCTCGCAGCTATGTGCTTGCTTTTCTGATAGGCCTATTTCGATCCACAACTGGGTATATATATTTTCTAGCGTAGAGTTTTCAATCTAGCACATCTTGATTCTGCCTGACGATACTTAGTTTAGTTGCTATATTTGCATGTAATCTCAATTCAAGCGTTGATGTTACATGTAATTTCTTATTTTGAGCTGAACAGAACCGCTCCAACATTGTCACGCAATACTCGTGATGCTAGGTCAAACAAATTTACGATTGCTATATTAATGTATATGTACATGATACAAAATTGTTTAAATGCTATATTAAATTAATAAAATATACTGACTTTTTTGCAAACAGTTTGCCCCACTTATGCAGCTATCAAGGTGTCAAGCCGTTGGTAAACTCTTAAGGCCCATTTCCCCTTCAATCGCAATTTCGCACGCGATTTCTAATTTGCGGTTGAGATGCAAATCCCATATTATTCGATCAAATGTGATGCAAACCCGGTTTGTGGGTGTTACATTGTGATATGGGCACCCTATGACTGCTTATTAGCCACATGTTAGTTATGTAAATAGTTAGTTGAAATTTGAGTATCGACTCGAGAACATGACGTTTCTTTAAGCATTTCTACACAGTGAGAATATAATATTGGCGACGAGGAAAAAGCGAAATGACAGCAAAACTAGATATTGTGCCGATGCCTGTATTTGATCCGAAAACAGACCCAAGCAGGCGCGCAACTACCGGGGGGGTCCTGGGTGTCCAGACCCCTGCCCTTTTTCTCAAAAGGGGAAAAGTGCCGTTTTTCTTGGAAAATTGCTTGAATATTTTTATTATTACGCTAAAATGTTTGGTCATACAGTAAATGACACACTCCGGAGATGTAATGGACCTCGCAGGAATACAGATAAATGATTTAGTCAAACTTTCACGCACTTGTTGGGTCGAACGTCATCATGTTGCAGCAATATAGTCAGGGCCGTCGCTAACGGGGGGTGCGGGGGGTGCGGCACCCCCCCTAGAAAATTCTTGTCGGCAAATTTTCTAAAAGTAGAGTTTTGTCGGGTTTTACTTTCGAAGTTCGCAATGCGCTGGCTTTAGCAAAAAGTTTGGATAAGATGAGGATAAGACCGAACAAGTATCACCCAAAAACCCTCAGCAATTCAAAATAGGTACAGATGGCGCTATGGGTGTCACGGAGGGGCAAATGTCCACCAAAATTTCAAATGACTCCCTGTCGGCAGCCGGAGTCTAGAATCTAATGTCCAATATCCAGGGCGACTGGAAGCCACTGGCGCTGCCGAGGAGAGCAAGGGGGCAAAGTGCCTCAGGGCCTTGAGGTTGATGGGGCCTCAAGTAGTAATGAACTTCATTTTAAGCATGAAATCAATGAAACGTAGAAGAAGTATGTCTAAAAATAGCTGAAAGTTTTTAACGATTGCAAGGAATGACTGCAAGAAATATTCTGAAATGCATTTCAAGACAACCTAAAGGGCGTGGTCGCAAAAAATTTCTGCTCGCTCCGCCCGTAGAGGCCTCTTCTTTCGGGTCTTCGAAAGCTCTTGGCGGTCTTATTAGTAAGATGTACTCATGCCAACTAAGTACCAACAGTCACTCGAAAATTGAAGCGATGATTGACTAACGAGAACATACTCTTTGATAAACAAAATCAATTGCGTCAAAATACCACACTCAAAAATTGAAATACCTTAGGTCACGCCCTATTTTGTCGGCAAATTTGTGACTGGCACCCCCCTAAGTAAAAGCGATTAGCGACGGCCCTGAATAGAGTCTATCTTCAAGACCCAACTCTACAGCGTGTTTTATGTTGCGCTACGCATTGGCTTTGAAGAAGGATGGTTCTGGGACTTAAAAACCAAAATAAAGGCACAAGACTTAGAACGGAATGGAACCTCTACGACCTCTGATAAAAAGTTACAAGAAAGAAACCAAGACATTTTTCAAGCCTGTCACATAGTTTACAGAATCATAGAGGACCTTCGCATGAAACGAGCGAATGCAGAGAAATATTTTCGGACTGGTATTAGCAAGCAGTAAAGATGGCACAACAAGTTGATGTTCAGCTGTTCCGTTCCTTGTCAGTATTACAAATCAGCTGAAGGCAAGACTTGCAGACAGAAACCAGCTGAAGTCAAGGCTCGCGGAACTGTTCAACCTCCTCCCATCTGTAGTGCGAAGCAAAGAATTTAATAATAATATTTTAAAGCGCAAAATGTCTTCGGAAATGGAATATGATGGGCTGCTTTTCAAAAGTGAGCTGGGAAAAGGAGATGATAGCAGGGTCGCCGAGAGGGGAACAAAGGGGCGAATTGCCCTAGGGCCTCGAGGTCTAGGGAGCCTCATAAAGCAATGAATTCCTTTTTTAAATGGAATTTATTAAAAAGTAAAAAATCTTAGACAAATTAGTGAATTTAAGCTATTTGCAAGGGTGTAGTGGCAAAATTTTTCCTCGCTTCGCTCGCAAGAGGCATTTTTTCCGTTTCCCCCTCCCTCGGGCCTCCTAAACCTCTCGGCGGCACAGGATGGCAGACAGAAAGAAGTCATGTGCATAGTTGACATTTAAAGGAAAAAAATCACACCTCACCACAAAATAAACAGTACAACACAACTTTTCTCTATTGATCAGTTTCCCTTGTCTGGCGTACAATATTTACAGATTTACTAACTGCTCATATTTTCGGCGTACCTAAACAAATGCCCCCGTGGACCTTAAATGAAGTTTAATTAGTGCCCTTTTTGTGTCTTGGACCCCCTGCCCTCTGAAATTTCTGGTTGCACGCCTGCCAAGCAATCTTAATACAAGATGGAAAATCTGGACCAAGCGTTTTCAAACGTATCTCAAAGCCGCAAACATAACCGATGCATCGCAAAAACGAACTCTACTGCTCTATTCCACCGGAGCTGAAGTCCTAGAAATTTTTGAAACCATTCCCGAAAATGGAGAGGATAATGACTTCGACACTGCAGTCAACAAACTTACTGCACATTTTGCACCATCACACAGCATCGACTTTGAAATCTCTCAATTTCGACAAGCTCGACAACACTCAGGGCAAACCCTTGAAGAATTTCATACCAGATTTAGGAAACTTTCCCAAACATGCGAAATCGATAAACCAGATGATGAAATCTAACGTCAGACAATCTCAGGATGCTTAAGCTCTTCACTTCGCCGTAGTGCCCTGAAAGCTGAAAAACTCAAACTAGCAGATTTACTATTGAAATGAAAACGAGCTGAAGCAAGCAAAATGCAAGCGGAGCAGATGGAAATTCAACACCCTTTATCTACCGGACTTCAAAAACTTGAAATTTCCGAGGCAAAAACAGTTCAAAAATTCAGAAACAAGCCAAAACAAGTGAGAAAATACAGCAATACCTCCACACAAGCAGCTAAAAAGAAATCAACGTGTTACAACTGTGGATTTGATTTTCCACACACAACTGGGCCATGCTCATGGAAAAACCTGCGGTTCATGCAAACGCAAGAATCACTTCACTCGATGTTGCAAGTCAAAAAATGCCACGAAAACACATCAAAATCCTCAGACAGCGCAAAAAATCGAGGCTGGTAAACACACCTCAGCATCGCCAGAATCAAGTGATAACGACTACGTATTTTACACGGATGGACGCAACAAAAAACGAAAGCTTGAAGTTTCTGTTTAAATAAATCAAGAGGATATCAAATTTCTTCTCGACACTGGTGCAAGAATCAACATTATCGACGAAAATTCGTGGAAACAAATAAATTCAAGAAAAAACATTCAACTCTAACCCACCAATGTCAAAGTTTATACTTACGGAGCATCGAAATCCTTAAAAATTCTGGGACAATTTCAAAGCACCGTCGAAACCGATCAGTAAATCACAGTAGCACACTTCCACGAAGCTAAGAATGTAACAGGAAACCTTATGACATGCAAAACCGCTGAAGAATTAAATTTCATCAAAGTGAATGTAAACAGAGTACAGAGTGAAATCACAGACAAAATCGACAAAGAATCACCACAATATGTCACACATTTAAAAGATATATACAAAGATGTTTTCCAAGGTTTAGGTAACCTCAAAGATTGTGAAGTTCTGCTTCATGAAGATCCTGAAGTCAAACCAATTGTTCAACCACAGCGACGAATTCCGTTTCATGTGAGAGAAAAGGTTGCAAAGAAATTAGAAAAGCTGGAAGCCGCTGGGAACCAGTGAAGGGCCCCACAAACTGGGTGAGCCCTATTGTCATTGTTCCAAAAAAGGACACAGATGACATACGCATTTGTGTAGATATGTGCCAACAAAACACAGCCATTCTCAGAACAAGACACCCAATGCCAACAACTGATGATTTAATAAAAGAATCTATTGTGATAAAGAATGTATATCTTTGTGGCAAAGAATTGAATGGAGCAGCGATATTCTCAAAGCTCGACCTGAAAGAGGGATATCACCAGCTTACTCTTGCTCCAAATCCCATCTGACAACATTCTCCACACACAAAGGGTTGAGACAATACAAACGCCTATGCTTTGGGGTTAACAGTGCTGCTGAAATTTTCAGAACACTATCACTCAGGCACTACAGGGTATTCAAAATCAGAGAAACATCATCATTTGGGGGAAACGCGAAAAGAACACAACATTGCCCTGGAAAATGTGTTACAGAGATTGAAAGACAAGAATATAACTCTGAATGCAAACAAGTGCAAATTTAACCATGACTGCTTATTAGCCGCATGTTAGTTCTGTAAATAGTTAGTTGAAATTTGAGTATCGACTCGAGAACATGGCGTTTCTTTAAGCATTTCTACACAGTGAGAATGTAATAGAGGGCACTGCTTGTGTTATTGTTGTATAAGCCTGCACTAGCCCCCGTTTCATTGCATATGCGTACTATCAATGGGAGTTAATTACTTTACTCCAGTGGAAAGTAGTGCGCAGATTCCCCCTCTTTAGAATCGGGTCATACCCATAGAGAGGTCATACCACACGTATAACTTAGTAGACCGTCAATATAAAATTACCACAGGTATTTGCAATTACCTTGTTGTGTTTTCTACAAGGCCTTGCCTAAGCATATTTGTTTTAGCACAGTTATGCAGCACGAGTCACGCTATGTTGTATGGGTTTTCCATACATTACATTTTTAATTATTTAGGCACGGTAGCCCCGTCAGTCCTTCTCCTTCTTCCTATATCTCCTTACATACCGTATTTCCTCTAATGAACACCACCTTCTAATAAACGCCGCCCTCTACTGAACGCCGCACCTTCAGCCAACCATTTGGAAAAAACGCCGCTCTCTGATAAACCCCGCATCTTGAAATGCGGCGTTCATTAGAAAACACACCAAACAAGAAGTAAGGAATCTGTTTTACGCTTACTTTTCGAAAGCCATGAAAGTTTTTATCTTATAGAGACGAGGACTCTAACTGAGACATTGATATTGACCCTTGACTTGACATCTTATTTTTATCTTTTTTCATCGCATTTTTCTTGTCATTTTTCATTTAACAAACTTTTCATTTTGTATTGAACGCTGCCCTCTGATGAACGCCGCTCTCCGATGAAAGCCGCATCCAAAATTTGGAGTTTGTAACAAACGCCGCGGCGCTCTTTAGATGAAATACGGTACTTCCTCCTGCCTTCTCTTGACTCACTTCTCGCACAAACATTCGATTGTGTGACAGGTGTATCAGTCTGATTGGCGGGTAAAAAACTAAGGCAGTTTTTTCCCTGGAATCAAACATCGACCTACCCTGGGTTCCAGAGCGTCAAGTGTAGCAAGTGGAGCGACGAGGAAATAGTGCGTTGTGGGAGAATGCGGAGGAGGACATGCTACATTTGATGGTGTGGAACCCAGGGTAACATCAACCACAAATTGCGTTATAGCTCAGGCAAGACAAGCACATTTTTGGCCGACCAAATATTCGGCCGGCTCCGTGTAGACGCAGCTTAACCTGGGTTCAACCCAATTTTGCGTTTACACTATACTTTGTTGCAAATATAGATAGTGTAAACGAAAGTGGGTTCACCCAGGTTAATGTTAACCCAGGTTAAAAGTTATAATGTAAACAAGGCTTAACTGACGCAATTGTCCTTTTTTCGGGATATGGCACTTCAAATCGGTCTCCAAAGGCTTGCAATGTAGTTTGAGCGTTGGATGTGCTTCCTTAAGCTCAAACTTCCTGGAGGCATGAAGATGGATCTGCTGTTCTCTTGTCTCTTGCAAATGTTCTTCGAAAAAGCTTCCCTCCTATATTGCAGTTCGCAATATTTTCGACTGCCTATCGCAAGGAGGTGATTAGAAATTCTGACCAACTTAAGCCCTGGCCAAACGAGCCAACATTTCACCAAACATTTAACCCAACACCTTTCCCAACAATGTTGGGAGTTGTTAGGAAGGCTGGCCAAACGATCCAACAATTCACCCAACATTTGGCAGAACCCTTTGTGGAATACTCAGATTGATAGAACGTTAATGCAGGGGTTAATGCAAGTAAGAATCTAGCAATGGCATGGATCGATTATAAAAAAGCATACGATTTAGTTCCCCATTCATGGATTTTAGAATGTCTGGAAAATCTAGGTATAAATGAAGAGATTAGAAGAATTGTGAAAGAAAGCATAAAATCTTGGAAAGTTGAGCTGACATTTGGAAATGACATTCTTGGAGATGTGAAGATTGAGAGAGGGATAGTCCAGGGAGATTCTCTAAATACGATGCTTGCATGCTTGTAAGTGGGAAAATATTCCCTTCAAGGCTACAACTGATCTTTTACGAGGATTGAAAAATTAAATTGTGCAAACTGAGTTTGCATTTGCCGTAGAACGCCGTGCTAACTTCGCACAATTTAATTTTTCAATCCTCATAAAAGATCAGCTGTGGCCTTGAAGGGAATATTTTCCCACTAACAATCATACAAGCATTTTTTTTATACACAGTCTAAAAAAGTACATTTTACAAGAACAAGATTACAAAGACGATGCCAATGGGAGCATGACAGGCATGGCTACCCATTGACCTTAACAAAAAACAATACAGTAGCACCAGGGGCTATACCAAAATCTTGTTTAGTCCGTGCGGATAGCTGGTTCGATCAAAAGACAAAGAGGCTACAACTTGAAAAGAAGATAAAAACTAGGACAAGATTTTGGTGTAGTCTTTAGTGCTGATTCTACAGTACTATACATTCTATGCTAAAAGATAAATAGAGAAGGATGAAATGTTAGATATTTTCTGGTGCTATAAGAAACATTCTGATGTATGAATGAATTTTAGTGTTGATTCTAAATTTTTTTTTATTTTCATCATGTGAAAATCTTTTGTCACCATACAACATAATATGCACAAGGGTTTATTTTGATGGGTTTGAAATGTTCGAAATGTCCCGAAAATTATGACTGAATTTGTGTGAATTTAGTTTACTGAGGCCTACGCGTAGCTGAGTGAGAATGGCGACACCTTTTGGATCATAAATTCCATAAAGAGGCTTCTGGGCAGGGCGGATAAGAAAAGATATTCTATTTTTGAATAAGCTGACTGTAGGCGATTCTCTGATCTCAAAGGCAAGGCTATTCCATTCTTGTAAACAATTTGGGTAGAAGCTTGACTGAAAGCGCTCTGTTCTTGCATTTATTCGTCCAACGACAGCAGAAATTTCTAAGGGCGTAAGTTGGCAAACGAATTTGTGGAAAGGATGTCTTGTATATTCCGGAGAAGGGTTATTAATGAACTTAAAGAAGAGAATTAGACGCCTACTCCACCTTCTGTCATTTAAAGATTCCCAGCCAAGCTCCTCGTATATTTTATTTCTCGCAGTACCTTTCCATGCACCTGTTATAGCTAAGCCAGCAGAATACTGGACTGATTCAATTCTTTCCATTTGGCGATGTAAGAGGATTTCATGGCTGAAGTCACACACTTTCTGCGGGATATGATAAATAATGTCACCATAGTGAAGGTGGGGCCGAACATAGAGTTTATAAAGAGAGTTTAAAGTCTTTCTTGGCAGGTAATCAGATAGGAACCGTAGCATACCAACCCCACGTCTCGCTTTATTGATTGCAGATTGAATATGACTGGAGAACGTAAGACGGTTGCCAAACACTACACCTAGATGTTTGTGTTCGTCAGCCTTCATGACAGTTTCATCGTTAAAGAATATAGGCGGGTGATCAACGGGAATCTTTTTTCTAGAAAATGTCACTTCAACTGCTTGCTTCGCCGGGTCAGGATTGAACGACATCCTCCAGTCATGTGCATAACGTTTGATACGATCTAAGTCATGATTCACATCTGCAGCGCATTCATTTGGGTTGTGAGCAACAGAAAAAATCGATGTGTCATCGGCAAATAACTTAAGCCTGGTTCCCACTTGTCGTAATTTGCGTAAAAATCGGGGAAGTCGGTGACTGTCTTGCTTTATATGCGTTTTACGACAATTGTGAACGTGTTTTCATAAGCTGTTCCTGAAGTCGCCGACTTCCCTGCCAAATAGAAATGCGTTCTATTTGAGGCAGGCAAGTCCCCGACTTGTATGACTCTTATGCGAATTACGACCAGTGTGAACGCTGCGCATAATAGTCGCCGACTTTACTGCCACTTTGCTAGTTACCAAGTCACCGCGTCCTACATCAATTCTCAAACCATAATGGTGGATACAAAGCACGAGTATTTCCTGTCTCTGGCCGAAAAGTCGACACTAGGCGACGATGATTTCATGGAAATTATAAAAGAATTTCCGTGCATCTATAACATCTATATCCACAAATATATGTTGGGTCTATCGATAGGATGTTATAGGTATACAGGGAATACTAAGTTACAAAATTCAAAACTTTGTTGCAAAATGAACAACTAAAAAGTCATAAAATTATCATGCATAAACTTGGCCTAAATACCTGAAAAAATATTCCCTGTCGAACTTTTTAAGTTCGCTGAACAGTGTATGAAATTGTCCGTGGTTCTTTCTCTCCATCAAATGAGGTCAGGGGTGGATCGAGACATTCTCAACATTCTCAATTGAGTTTGATTATTCTAATTAAAATACTAAAAGTAATGAATGAGCTCAGGTTTAAGATTCAAGATAAGCATACATCTTTTTATTATGTATTTTAGGTATTTATTTCTACACCATCGCAGTATTTGGTATATTTTACTCCGTTTTACCTTTGCGAAACAATTTTAGATCTTCTCCGATGAAAAACCAAATTCTCCTTCATTGAACCTAGTACCCAGGAGAGTAGTAAGAGGCTGCGCCGCGTCCTGTATCTAGGCATGATTTTGAGAATGTTTATCGACTGTTGCCATGCATTTTGAGAAGTTCCTTCGCATTTTTAGAAAGTTGCACGCAGTTTCTGCATGCGCACGCAGAGAATTTCAATTCATTTTTGTCCCTTAGAAGAGGTCGACCTGAAAGATTTTAACGAGAGGAAAATTCGCCAGAATGACGTATTAAACCCATTCACTTTTATTAGGGTATATCTGGCATATGTTTAACATTTATTTTGTGAGGTCTTGCCTACGTCGCAGTTTGAGAATCTTGAGAAGTTAGTGGGCTGGTCCACCAAGTAGCGAAATTTGACAGGGAACACAAACTTCACGTGATCAAGAATCCACAAACGACTCCAGACTACAGTGGCAGTGGCAGTGGCAGTGCTTGGTTGTGCTTGATTAGAGAATAATTTCTCAAGAACCCATTGCAAGTATGGATGTATTGGAAGAATTGAAACAGTCATTGACCGATTGTGCTTTGGATACCATCGAGGAGTATTTTTTTCGCTGACTAGGGAATAGGGAACAAGTCTGCCGGGAGGGCCTAGGCTCCAGAACCAGATCGTAACACACAACCTTCGACATTTATTGTGGCAAAAGAATTGTTTCATTTTGCTGACTGAACCTTGTTGAAAGAAAGAGAGGTCAGACTTTAAGGTACAGCTGATAAATTTTATATAGGGGTCCATTTTGTGCTGCTGCTACTGGGCCTAGAGACTCAGGTGGTTCTGAATTTAACTAGAACTAGAATATTCATTCAATGATTCAATGGTTGTCTATCTTTGTAATATAATGTTTATGGATACATTTTAGTTTGTTTTAATAGCTATTTAATTTGTTTTAGATAACATGCTATTTATTTGCAAGATGAATTTCACTTTTGCTGTAATTTAATTTAAAGAACTAACTGTAAAAAAGTTAAGAGAGATTTTAACAGTTAGAGAAGTCATTACTTTCTTACTTTCTTGTTACTGATATTGTTACCAAGCAGAATAGGATTTGTTGTCACAGCCTTTGGTGAAAAGTTTTGTGCTATGATGGGCTGTTGTGTTCTATTTTAAAAACATTGATACTAAGCCAATAATGAACAAGGTTTATTGCATCTGTGGAAGGAAAGATTATGAAGCCAAAAAATTATATTCATTTTCTTTGGCAAAAAAAGTGCTTCTGAAAGCTAAGCAAAGGGAAGTTTAGTATAAAGTGTCAGGCCTCAGAAGATTCAAAATTAAATTTGATGGATCTACTAAATAGACAGTCATCCCAAAGTAATTTTTCTTCCATGTATTTCCAAATGATGAACAACAAATCTGAAACAGATATACAGACTTTGACTTTGATGCAGAAATATTTTACTCTAAAGCAGTGCAATTATCATATGCCAAAAGATATGATGCATTTAAGAGAGTTAGCATCCAGAAAGAAGTTGACTAGCCTTAGCAGTCTATTTTTGTTACTAGAAAAGGTTTTTACCCAATTCTTTGTCTAAGTTTCTGTGGCTTGTATGCTCTGAAAAGTGCCTGCATTTTTAGTAATTTCATTGGTCAACTTTCGTTAATAATTCTCTTCTATGATGAATCTTGTGTCCTTAAATTTTTATCAATAATTTGGATGTCCACAAAACTACACTTCTTTCTATAAAATTCCACATGTTAAACCATTAGAAAACCAAGCACAATTTGCCACAAACATTTTGTCTTGATCTTTGTGTTATTTTTCCCTGCATTACCCAATTTTCAATTACTAGTGTTGCTATGCTTATTAAGCAATTCTTTAATGTTGCATCATTGTTGTTTTTTGGGCAATAATATGAGGGGGCAAGCCTAGTTTTTTGATAAGATGACATCACATTTGTCCATTCTTTTTAGAATAAAAGACCTCTGTCTTCCCAAAATGTTGGGGGACAACTACCTCCCTTTATCCCCCTGGGTGTCTGCCACTTCTTATTGTTTGTTTCTATTCCTCCTCTTAAAATTTCAATAATTTTAATCATTGCATCTATAAAAGACAGAAAACAATTTATTGGGCGTTTCCGGGAAATGGGCGTGGTCGGTCGGTTATAATGGGTTTTGAGAATGTCAAATTTTTGTCTGGATCCGCCCCTGAATGAGGTCGTACCCAAAATCTCCGTTTTCTTTTCGTTTTTGTCTTCTTTTTGCTGAGGGCTATCCGCGAACGGATGATGGCAATCAGCATCAGAAGTTTGCCATATAGTATCACTCGATTGTTTGCAGCCGCCATCTTGAAGATTTGAATGATTTCTTGATTGCCGCGCTTTTTTAAGCTTTAGTTGGCGCGCCACGAAGCATGTAAGTCGGCGACTCTCATGACAAGTGTAAACACATTGAATGCAGAAACGTAAGAAGCAGGATAGTCGCCGACTTCCCTGATTTTTACACAAATTACGACAAGTGGGAACCAGGCTTTAACATTGCATTTGAGATCTGTTGTCAGATCATTGATGTAGACAAGGAAGAAAAGGAGACCTAAAATCGACCCCTGTGGAACTCTAGCACCAATTTTGCCCCATTGTGATGTTTTGGCATTCAAGACAGTACGCCGCATGCGGTCTTTTAAAAAACTGCGAATCAGTGATAAAAACTGCCCAGAGACACCATTTTGCTGTAATTTGTAGATCAATCCATCGTGCCATACACTATCGAAAGCTTTCGAAATGTCTAAAAAAACTGACCGTACATCTAGAGGAGGGTTGCAGTCAAATGATTTTTCTGGGCACGTGTCAGATATTGAAGAACCTGCAAATGTGCACATAAGCCTGCGATACTATGACCAGCGGCAGACATTTTTCCAATCTGTTCACTTAGGGTATAAAAGTATGGAAACGGTAGTTAAAAATGGCGGCTCGCAGTGACCAAGGGTCTAAGGCGATAAATTTCCGCAGTGGTAAAATTAAATGATTAGTTTGCTGTTTAAAGTAGGAAATTCAGTAAAACATTTAAGCACTGCTTCAAATTTGAATATTGGTTAAATGTTTCCCCGTATTTTTTGTTCTCAAAACAGTAGAACAATACTTCAAATTTATTTTCACTCCAAAGCCATTGAAATGACGCATTGTTTTCCTGCCGAAGTCACTCGCAACGAAGCCCCCCTCACCTAGTAATTTTGTTTCGAAGATTTATCGCCCTTGGCCACTGTGAGCCGCCATTATTGACAACGTGTCCATACACCACAAGTGTATATCTGAAGGATGCAAGTAGTCTTGTTACAGGTCTATTTATCACGAGGCAAAAATAAAATAAAAATAAGTAGAATCAAATAGTAGGACGAGCACATACCTCAAACCTTGCACAGAGCACAAACCTGAAACCTTGCACAGCAAAGGAAAACAACTTACTATTTCACTTCACTTAGCTAACCGCTAGTTTCACCACAGATCTATAAAAAAGACTGGAACGAGCTTCGCATTGTCTTGAAACACCAAAGTTTGAAACCCATTTAATTTCAAAAGGAAGAGGGCCCCAAACAGCAGCGGGAAGCCATTCCTCAAAACCAATACTTCAACGATATGGATAAGCGAGAGCTTCAATGCTGTGTGTCTGATTGCTGAAAAAAAACAAGGCCAGAGCAGCTGAAAACATTGCAAGGGGTGACAGAGAAGGCCGTCTCCTTGCATGGGCTGTTCTGGGGCCCTCTTCTCGAACGGCGACCCTCTGGTCACATTAGAAGCTCGTCCAAGACTTTTTATAGATCAGTGTAGTTTCCCCCCGAAGGCCTAGCGTGGATCCGGTCCTGTCGCGTGCAAGGGCCGGCTGCGGCTGACCTTTCGTGAATGGGTTTTGTTTTACAAATGTTTTTTCCTCTGAAGAAACCTGAAGACAAACTTTGTTCGGCGGAAGTGAACTGGTTTGCCCTATCGAGTGAACAGGTTGCGAGAGGTTGTTAACCGCAACCTCTTTGTGCGGAGAAGCGATAAGTGCGGAATCCTGAAGTTTCCGAGAGCTTCGATTTCCTTTGCAAGAAGACCTTGCTGCGTCACAGCTCGGTTCTCCGTTCTGGATGGATAATAATCTACATTTATACAGGATAATAAACTTGATAAGCTTGCTCAGAAGCTGCTATCAGTCAAGGTCCTGTTAAAATTAAAGTTAAAAAGAAGATTAAAAGATGTCGAATTACAATATCAAATTTGAAAATATCGAAAAATTACATATTTAAAAGTTAAAATTTACTGTCAAGTTGACCGTGTTGTCTTTTGAAATTCATTATAGACTGTTCTTGTTTCAACGCATCAGGTAGTTTGTTATGTAATTTTGATCCCTGAAACAGAAATGTCTTCAGGTGCACCAGCTTCTGTGCGAACTTTTGGGAGCAAAAGATTTGATGTAAAATTTTCTTGAAATAATCTTTGAACAGTCGAAGTGCCAGTCAATTTTGGCATTTAAACATCACGACTAGGCATTTCTTATTTCTCGCATGATGCACAGTTGGTAGTTCCACTCCTTGGCTCTTTCCATCGATGATATCTAAGACTCGATTCCGGCTTCTTTCAAACTGTGTTGTGTACTTGACATACCGAGCATGCTATTGCAGCAGTATAACATCTGTGGCAAAATCATTACTCGGCATATCGTTTCTGCTACCCATGGGCTGGTATTATGTCGTATACGGGTGAGCAGTTTTGTTCTTGATAGAAAAATAATTTTGATAGTTTTGTTAGAAATAACGAGGAGGGGCGCATGGTGACTTCCAGCTAAGATACAATTTACCAGATACAGTAGAACATTTCATCCATGACCAAATATATATCAATCAATTAAACTTTTGAATAACGTTCTTTACTATAATGTAATGAGAGAGAATCAAACTGAGACAATCCAAATTCTTAGATAAGCACATTTGAGGCTTTATTCAACAGGCTTTATTCTCGTGTGAACAGGAGAAAGTGAACTCAAATGTATACGAATCTTTTTGGAACCGATCTCGTGTTAACGGGATCTTAATTCTTCAAATGCCTTCTGTGCTTCCTGAGACAAAGGAAAACCCTTGTGACTGGTTATGGGCTTTATTCTATCATAGAAATTTTGAACCCATTGAGAATAATAAGAGAAATGTCCCAGACACCTATTCAGAGATCTTGAATTTCGTGGGAGAGGAAGTTTAGCAGAGGCTTTAGCCGGTCTGGATCTGAACAAATTATACCTTCCTCGATGACATATCCCAGTAATGGAAGGTTAGTCTTCCGAGCAGCTTCCAAAACAATATTGTCAAGATAAGGAAACACTGCTTTTAGATTATTTTGAACAAATCTCATCATTTCTCTTTGGAAGCATGCCACGCTGTTCGTTACGACGCAATGGAGACAGGTAATTTGATAAAGCCTACCCTTGGCTTTTAAGGCGGTACAAAGTTTGTCTTCATCTTTCAGAGGTATCTGGTAGTAGGCACTTTGCAGGTCAATTGTACTGAAGACTCGGTACTGTGCGATTTCGTTGACTGTATCATTGATTCTGGGTAACTGAAATGCGTCGAACTGTGTAAATCGATTGATTGTCTGAGAGTAGTCGATGGCTAGATATTTTTTGTGGACCTGTGGCGCCATGGAGACTGGCTAGGCTCTATGATGCCTTCTTAGCCCAAAATTTTTATTTCAGAAGCCGATGTAATCAGACCTCCTGAAAACTAATCTGTTTTTAATTTTTTTCATATCTCTAACCATTTTGTAGCTATTAGCGTTTGTAAATTGGCCATTGAGTTGAGTTGTTTTTCAACCGAGTTATCGGAGCGCTTCGGATTGACGTCACAAGCATTGTCGGCCTCGGTATCTTCGTGGCAAGTATCATCGGCTGTCCAAAGGGTCAACAGGAACCTAGCGAAATTGCAGACAGGGCCTGGCAGCGGCATGCTTCTTAGAAGGCCAGAAATTTATCTATATAAAGAGACAAGTATCGTCAATGAGTCTTGAGCAGCTATTACAGGGGTCTTGTCAGCTCCTTTAAGCTTTCAGAATTTTAACCTGCTACAATATTGAATAACAAATGTATGTTTGTATTTGAATACTTAGCTACATTGAATTATATATTCAAAAATATATACAATCAGGCCAGTGAACTAGCTAGCTAATTTGTAATTTCAATTGCATGTGAGAAATGTTCTTAAACAAGTATAATGAAACAATAATCTATTTCAAAATTTCTAGAAAATATCTATATGTTGTTACTAGTTTAAAATAATATCTTTGAATTTGCAAACTTTATATAGATATAACCAAATTATCTATAAAATTTTGATAATTTTAAAAAATAGACTCCTTTGAAAAAATTTTAATACAAAGACAGAATAACGTGTTGAGGTCTTTGTGGTAACTCTTGCTGGGAAAAGAGGGGCAAGTTATCACTCCCGCATAATCTCCAACCTCCATTTAGTATTTTTGGCAAGATCCTTTCTGCTGATCCATAAAAGAGTTTGTTACCTTTTTTATGCCTAGAATAATAATGTTGACAGGGATAAATACTAACATACCAGTGATATTTACTTTAGAGTCATATTATAACATAAAATGATCAAAGAAATCAATACCTTGGACACTCGGGGGCATTCAGAGTATAGATAGATATTTAAAAGGATCCAAGAGATATTTAGGGGTGAAAGGGCAACCACTGTTACTATAGCAAATAGCTATAAAGATATTAATTTGAAGTAAAACAAAGATAAATTTAAATGATATAGGCCATGCTTATATGAATCAAAGCTAGAATAGCAAAGGTAAATTTAACAAATATAACTTAACATAAATATAATAAATATAACTTAACTTAACAATGTTAAATATAATTTAACAAATAAATATTCTGCCTTTAAAACATTAGAATGAGGATATGACACATCTGTTTTCAAAACCAAGAGTGTAAATTCCTGGCAAAATCTTGAAATTGTGCATCAATTTTCATGATGAAATAGGCAGAACTCCAAAATTGAAGGCAAAACATGGTAGAAGATGAAGACAAAGAGTTCAGGAGACAAACCCTGGAAAATTTCACACATCTGCACCTCGGGCAAAGGTGTAGTGCACAGAGAATTGACAGGGATGTAGCGCTAGGAGGCTCAGGCCCCCTTGTTGGTACAAAAAAGCAAACTTCTACTTTTGGTACTATTTTATGTGACATTTTGCTTTTTTCTCTAAGCGCGACAAATTGCGTTGCTTAGGGGTGCGTGTCACACCTTCCCCAAACCCCCTCCAACCTCTATACCCTGGAGTTTCGCCAAACGTTCAATATGGTCAAATGATAATAAGGATGAATTGTGACTTACGGGAAAGTTTCCATCTTGTGAGTGGGATTCTTCTTCAAATGCGGTAGGACATCAATTATTATTCAGCTCCCAGGAAATCCCTGAGATGAGACGACGACAAGAAATGCCTTCATCTGAAAATTCGTGAAGCATTCGATTTTGAAAAGCTTGCTGCGTTGCCAAGATTAGGATTTGAGTTCAGGGTGAAGTTTGTTTAATTACTAGTCCATGTTGGCTGGAAGCCTCCGCTAAACATCAATCGCAATGCAGGAAAATAAATAGAACGACAACCGAGATTCCGACATGAATCGCCTCTTCGAAGCCTCTACCGAGTCGTGCGAATTTCAGTGCGAACGTGTAACCATAGCGCCGAATGTTGAAACAATAGCCCTTTCACACGTCACAAAGTGCTTTTTCCGAAAAATTTTTTTGTCGTATTTTACGGTGATTCTCAACTTTGAGCGTCTATATCTGGAAAACGAGTTAAGCTTTTTTAAAAAAAATTTCACGATGGCTTCTTTTTCTCGACTAACTACCAATTTATGCAAAATCTCAGCAAAATTTTTTTGGGCTGGAGTGGCCCTTTAAACAGTGGCGTAGCGTCCGGGTATTCAAGGTATTCAGTGAATACCCTGAGATTTCTCAGAAAAAATATTAATACGACGTATAATTGTAATAACTAAAAAATGTTTTGGGGCTATTGATTCTGGTTGAATTCGTTGCCTTCGATATTCTACATTTTGTATAAGTACAAAATATCACGAAATTCATGGAAACAATAACGCTGCGAAGCATAGAGAAGCTGGGAGAACTTTGAAGCTAATTTTGAAGATTGAGTTACTTCATGTTGAATGGAGATCGGTCATGAATACGTAGTGAATACTCATGAATACTTTAACCAATCAAAATGCTCCTTTCCATGAATAATATTTGCCGTTAATCAGCTAAAACAATGGTCTTGTACGCTGAGAAATATGCAGCGTACAGCCTCAAAGTTGGTTCAAAATAGTCTCGTTTTGAGATCGATATAAACAGTTAATGGACGTCGGAGCGGTTGGAGTGGTGGATCTTCATCGAAAACAGTAAACATGACTTCATTCAAAGCTATTGCAATGTCCGTATTATTGTTTAATAATGATTCTCTCATTTGACCCCTAATCTTAACCTACCAACAGCAAAGTGGAAAGGAAAGGTAGGCTTCTACATAATGCTACACTGACTTAGATCTGTGCCTCTTGAAATTGCTTGTCAATCAGGGATGCTTCTGTTTGTATTATGTGATAGAATTAAAGTAAATGCAGATAGGCCTGGATAATATCCTTATAGTTGCCTGGTGCATTCACTTATATTGTTGGCCTATTTTGTTTGCATTATTCGAGCCCATTTATTTGCTTTATTGAGCAGTCTCGTCTCATTACCTTCGATTCTTTCAATCATTAACTTGTATTGAAAATATCACGATTAAGCCATGAAGAAAATGTCTAGACTGCATCCACTGCATACCACAAAATATTTATAACTCGTGTAATGCCCTATGTGAATAACTTTCGAAAGCCCTTTTGTATTAAGGTATCAAGAGAAGGTGTTTACAGTTACTTCCTCTTTAAATCAGTGCAAATTTTAGAGGATCAACAACAACTATTGGGACATACTTCGACTAGCAAAATTTTACTGACTTTCAATGATACGTTTTGATTTGTAATTCAATTTTGATGAAATGGTTAGTGGTATTTTGATGCAATGAATGAGTTCGAAGAGTATATTTGCGTTGAGTTTTTTAGCAAAGTATCGTTTTCATCATAGTAATGCCCTGACAGTGCAGTACTTGCCAACCGAACCAGAAAGAAAATTAGATAAATTGTCAATAGCTAGTCCTTTTAATCCTTCTATTATCCCTCCTATTTCCATCAAGCCACACCCTGCCCCACCCTTTTGTTTAATAGAGAATACCTAGTTGAAAAAGTCACGCTACGCCACTGCCTTTAAATAGTCTCTGCACTTCATCACTAATGAATATTAAATCTTCTTTATAGTAGCGTCTGGACTTTGTGGCAATAGGATGGCAATCAGATGTCAGACTTGTAAATGGTGAAGGTGGCTCAATGTTTATTATAGTAAAGCTACAAACGGACAAAGGAGGTTTTGTACCACCATAGTTGAATGCGACACTGTCATGTTGAGATTGGAAATCGAGTCCCAGATTAAAATGCGAGCATAGTCCTGGCATGACCGACAGACGAAAATCCTTATAGTGTGTCCTTGGTAATTAAATGTGACCGTACAGAACCCCTCAGTCTTTGTTTGCAATGAGGTTGTAGCCATTGAGACTGTGCTAGTTGAAGGACTGACAGATATAGCAGCAACTTGTACTAAGCTTGGGTGTATGTACCTCTCACTACTCCCACTATCCCTAGGAAAGCCAGAATTATATGTAAATTAATCTTTACTTTTTTTAACTTGGTAGCTGATAGGGTTTCTGTGTATAAATATTATAAATAAATATCAAAGAGGGCTTGGACACTCCAGTCGGAGTTCAAAACAACTGTAGCAGTTGACTTTTGAAGTGTTTCAAGGTTAGTGCAGCCGATAGTTCATCGGTCTATACGGGTTTTCTTCTGCAAACTTTTGCAAAGTGTCCCTTTTTCTCGCATTTATCACAGATAGTATCTCGAGCTGGGCACTTAGAACGGTGATGTTTGGCATTCCCACAGAGGACGCATTAGTTGCAGCCAATGCTGGGGCTGTTTGTGTTAAGTCGGTCATGGATGCATGCCGAGTGTAGTTGTTTCGGGGAATTGAATTGCGGCATTGAATGGCTGAGGAGCTGAATAGATTTCTGCTCTTCGAATCGCTGATTCCAGAGCTCGAGCTTGATCAAACATTGTCTTTAGATCCAGAGTTTTATTTCTAATAGTCTCTGACGAATTTGGTTTGAATTTAAGCCCGTAATGAATGCATCTCGAATGTATTCTTCGCAGTACTTTGCAGCATTGACAGATTGAAAGTTACATTCCTTGCTTAACACTTTGAGAGCCTGTAAATACTCATCTAGAGTTTCGCCAGCCTGCTGCCGTCGAGTTGCAAGTACGTGTCGGACGTAAATTTCGTTAGTTGGTTTTACGTAAATATTTTGAAGCGTTTCGATCGCTGATCCGTAGGTGGTACATTCTTCTATGTATTCATAAACTGTAGGTGATACAAAGTTCGTCAAAACTCCAAACTTATCAATATCAGCTTCCCCTAAAACAGCGAGAAAATTTTCGGAAGTTCGCTTCCAATGAATCCATGATTTCCTAGCTCCAGAGTCGCTTGGATCGGCGTTAAAACGTTCTGGTCGCAGTATTTTATCCATCAAATTCTGTTGAATAAATTGTAATGAGAGAGAATTAAACTGAGGAAAACCAAAATCTTAGAAAAGCACATTTGAGGCGTTATTCAACGAAATTCCATCTCAACTCAAAAGTAACGTAAACAAGGTAATGTAAACAAAAGGGGGCAAACTCAATAGGAAACTCAATAGCACGCATGAAAACGCATATTGTAATAAGATAAAGAATGGTTGAAGTCATTGTCTTTCACAACAAATAGCTATGGATAGTTGTTTGCCTTGGTATGAAAGGCGGGTTCTTGTAAAGAAGTACGCATGAGTCTTAGAGACTTTTTACGAGACTCGACAAAAGATTATCGAGTCAGTCTCTTGACAGACTCGACAGTCTTTTGAGGTGTCAGTGGCTATCTTTACTTCAGGGTTCTTGTAAGCCCCTCTAGCCCGAGACTTTCCGCTCTTGGGTGGACCGCCGGTCCCCGACACGCCGAACAAGTGAGGGGGTATTTGTGTGTTGGGGGTCACTTGTCACTACTTACTAAGATGTGAACATGCAAATTAAGGGGATGCTAGCTTGAACACGGTCTGCGGTCCACGAAAAGTTTTTCCCTCCACCGCCATCGGTGGGTCCCGCACCTGCTTGCCGCCTTCTCCAGACCGTGTAACTATGGGTTTTCTTTTCCTGATCTCGGTGTTTTTCCTGCCAGAAAATCCAGAAAACAAACTTTTTTGGCGGCACTTGCCTTGCTTGCGGACCTAATTGTCCCATCGAGTAAAAAGATTTCAAAAGTTCGTTAAGCGTGTTAGGCTTTTTGACATAGGTCGTTAGCCTCCACCTTTTTGTACGGAGAAGCATTTAAGTGCAGAATCCTGAAGTTTCCAAAAGCTTTGCAAGAAAACATTGCTGTGTCACAGATCGGTTCTCCCTTTTCGGTGGAAGTTTTGATTTGAGGTTTTGGGAATCGAAACCTTTTGCTTACGACACCTTTCTAACAAAAAATCGAGACCGTACGAGCAAAAGTTATGATTGTCATGATCTCATTGTCTAAACTAATCGCTCATGGTCGACAAGAAATGATTTTACAGTGGCTTGTAAAGGTAAGTGCATAATTATTAATTGAGTGGATAAAACAACTTTTAGGGATTAGAAACTGTAATTTTTATGTTCTTCCTGCCCCTTAATTATTATAAGGGTTTAAAAGGAACAGTTTCAAGCCTTCGTAACTGACGATCGCGGAAGAATTTCAACAGAGTGTAACGTTGTAACGGCAGTTTTCTCATTAATTCATTAAAGATTCAATTTTTCTGAAAAAATTTAGGTTATCTTTCAGCACATTTTACACGTGTATTTTTTTGTTGGTAGTGATAGAAACGTCCACAATAGGCCTAAATCTAGCTTCGAGACACGCCTGTTGTCATATTCTTTAATTCTGATTGGCTAATGGGGTATGGAGAATTCAGGTCGCTCAGCCAATCAAAGATTTGGAACCTATGCTCTTACTGACAATTTTACGAGCATTTTACGTTAGAAAGGATGTACCAAGAATGGAGTGCCAGTTGATTTCGAAATTTGATTCGAATTGAACTTTTTCAACGAAAATAAACCCCACTGATGCGAATTTCTTTACCTTTGAACAAGTAAGAAGGGGTTATAGAAATTTTATCTTTTAAACATAAAATCGTCAGTTAGCAAAAGTTGCACGCCGAGAGGTTTTAAAACCAGCCGTTATTCAAAAAAGTACTCTGATATTTTTCACCTGATGCCAAACGAGGACCCCAAAACATGAAATTAGTGCCCTTGCGAAAAATAGTACTATTAATCCAATTAAGTCATGGTTAAAACCTATGATGGGTTTATATAAAATTTTGTCCTTTCGAACAGGGAATTGCCATTTAGCGACCTTCTTTAATGAGATTTTTAAAACTCACCACCAATTTCCAAAACTACTTGAAACTTCCCTTTGAAATAAGCATAATGGGGACCCGACTAAGCGAAATTCTGCCTCCTGTAGTAGGAAATTGGAAGTTACTACAGCATATGTCTTGAAGTTTTTGCCCGCGAAGCAAGGGTATCTAATTGGCTGCAGGCACGTGATTTTGTTAGGGGCTTGATTTTGATTTTTGTATGATGAGTCAGCAAGATTCGTCAACAAAATGGCGACGATTATGGGAGTCTTGGACCCAAGAAGACCGGAGCGGAGCGAAGACTGGAGCGGAGCGAAGACTGGAGCGGAGCGAAGACTGGAGCGGAGCGAAGACTGGAGCCGACAAAGACTGGAGCCGACAAAGACTGGAGCCGACAAAGACTTACCTTTGAAGTTTGATTCGAACCCCGTGCGCCACACTTTGAGCATTATCGAGGAGAGGAGAGTATAGGTTCCAAATCTTTGATTGGCTGAGCGATCTAAATTCTTCATACCCCATTAGCCAATCAGAATTCAAGAATATGACAACAAACGTGTCTCGCAGCTAGATTTAGGCCTGTTTTGGACGTTTTTACCACTACCCACAAAAAATAAACGTGTAAAATGTGTTGAAAGATAAACTAATTTTTTTTTAAAAATTGAATCTTTAATAAATTTATGAAAAAACTGCCGTTGTACTCAGTCAAAATCCTTCCGCGATCGTCAGTTACAAAGGCTTGAAACTGTCCCTTTCAAACCCTTATAATAATTAGGGGGAAGGGATAACATAAAAAGTACAGTTTTTAATCCTTTAAGGTTGCTTTATCCACTTATTTAACAAATATGAACTTACCTTTACAAGCCACTGTTAAAATATTTTCTTGTCGGCATTGATGCTGATGTATTACTGACCGAAATATCGATGACGGAAATAATCGCTAAACTCCACTGAGAGAAAATGCAGGCAATCTTTCTCTCAGAATAACTACAATTGTACAATTTCTTTTACGCTCAGGTACTTTATGCATGTATTTTAAAGCCTTGAAAATCGATGAGAAGCTCACGTCAACTGATGTTCACTGCTACGGCCTTTTAAAAGCTGACGCCATTCGTAAACGATGAAAAGGGCGGGAAAATGAAAATGCATTGATTTATGGAAATTACCTTTTCTGCGTATAGAAAGTTTCTGGTTTTCTGAAAAAGATTCAAGAGCATACCCGATCAAAGAAAATGTGAGAAAATAAAATGTTTAGCACAGCAAAGTAATTTTCGTAAATGATACATATTTCATTTTCCCGCCCTTTTCATCGTTGGCGAATGGCGTCAGCTTTTAAAAGGCTGTAGCAGTGAACATCAGTTGACGTGAGTTTGTCATCGATTTTCAAGGCTTTAAAATACATGCATAAAGTACCTGAGCGTAAAAGAAATTGTACAATTGTAGTTATTCTGAGAGAAAGATTGCCTGCATTTTCTCTCAGTGGAGTTCAGCGATTCAAGATTTAAGACAGAATTCAAGAATAGGACAATAACGGCAGTTTTCTCATAAATTTATTAAAGATTCAATTTTTAAAAAAAAATAGGTTAACTTTCAGCACATTTTAAACGTTTATTTTTGTGTGGGTAATGATAGAAACATCCAAAACAGGCCTAAATCTAGTTGCGAGACACGTTTGTTGTCATATTCTTGAATTCTGATTGGCTAATGGGGTATGAAGAATTTAGATCGCTCAGCCAATCAAAGATTTGAAACCTATGCTGGAGAGGAGATATAAGTTGCCTTCACGGATTCACTGCCACTTTAGATTTGTCCAAAGGGGACACTGTGAAAACCTTAACAGTTCAGCCAGATTTCTTGCCATCATTCTTTGAAGTCGATGTGCTCAAAGATTTCAAGGAGAACTCAACTGATCTTGAAGAAAAACTTCTCCTTTCTACATCAGTTGATTTTATACACAATGCAAAGAATATTGTCACTGCAATGGAAAGACATGTTAAGCTGGATCCCAATTAAACCTTTTGCATATACTTTACTTTATTGACCCAAAATAATCCCTCCTGTTCAAAAGATCATTCTAGCAAATTTTCTTGCACTATAATCAGCAATATGATTTTTAATAGTTGCAATGCTCAAGTATGTATATGTTTTACATTTTTGATAAATTTTTAATGGAGTAACTCTGCAGTGTGAAATTCAAAGATTTGAAAGATTACTATTCTATAGCATCCAGAAAATGCCCTAAAGCACACAGAAATGCTGCTTTGCACTTCTACTGTTTTCAATACTCCCCTTTCAATACATAAGTTATATGTCTCATTTTCCATCTCAGTTTCAATTGTTCTTTTCATTACTCATGCTAGTTTTCAAAACATTGTCAAAGATTTCAAATACCCTTAAAGTGTTTCATCCAGGGGCCTTTTTCTGGCTTTACTGGTATATATCTATTGAGTTTGACAAAACACCACAACTTTCAAAATTGGTACATGAAATACTTCCATCATTTATTTTGTATATATTACACATTAATGCTGGAATCATTTTCCAAACAGAGGGAAATTTTTTGAGTCACCCAGCATTCTGCTGTTGTTTTTTTCTGTTGTTGCAAAAGGATTATTTCCACTTGGTAGAATTTTCCAATTGACCTGCAAATTTCAGTTTGTGACAGAAAATGTCACTTTGAATTTTACATGGAAGGAATATTAAATTTTGCAAAATTTCATCCACTTGAAAAATTCTACTGAGTGGAAAACATTTTTAACACATTATGTACATGTAAACATTTCACAAAAGTTAGATTCAATTTTAAGTACTGTCATAGTGATGTTTAGAATATCCATAGCTTGCGAGGTAACCCAAGCAGATTATGCAATTCTAGAGATTATGAAGTTCTTCATTTTCTGATTTCAGTATCAGTAGAGCTTTCATTGGAATCCAATAAAATAAATCTATTTTTGCCCACATACCATTAATGAAATTTCACTGCATTCCTCATGCAAGAAATTACACAGCAATTTCTAAATTGTACAGATATCTGACCAGAATTTGACAATTTTGTCATTCTTAAAGCCCTGATCCAATACACCCCATACATTTAGCTGTGATTATGTTCCTGTATTACAAAGATTTAACTATTTTTTAAGTCATTTACCTGTTGTTTTGTTAGTTACTAATCTTCTGAATACAAATAAATCATATGGATGCTGTTTGTTTTTTTCAATGCCTTATCCTTCTTGCCATGAACTAATGGCAATTTTACCAACATCCGTTCAGTTTAGGCAGAAGACTGTACAGTATTCCCAATATCAACCAACATACTTTGGGCACATCAACAAGAACACAATGCAATTCTTCATTATCAACTGAAAAATGATCCCAAACTTTTGACTGAATAACCCCATGCACATATCACCACACCTTGGAGGTTAGTTGCCAAAATCAAGCAAACATAAGCAATTTCTACGTTGTAATCTATATCATTTGCTGGAACCAATTGAATTCAAATATTGCACAAGAATTTCTACTAATTGACAATTGGTCGAACTGAAAATAACAATATTTATGAACTGTTTTCAACTGTAACTATTATTTACAACCAAAGGTTCCTCTTTTATCCCATTTGAGACCATCTCCTTTCAAGGATTGCATTTCACTTTTTCTTTATGTATGCACTACTCCAAATCTTACAAATCAACTAGTGAAATTCCTAGTATTCAAAAAGGTTACAAAAATATATTTGTTCTGCATTTTATCATTATGTTACCATTCACTTAATTCAATATTGTTCAAGTTATTTCAATTGCACCCTTCTTTTCATAAACATGTTCTTGTCTCCAGCCTTCTTATTCCTTCAAAAGCGTGAGCACAAATTGGTAGCTTTTACTAGTATTAAACCAGAAAAGATAAGCAATTCACTAACAATAAAGCACTCCTAAAGATTGCTGATCCAATTAACACTTAAAAAAACCTTCATGAAGAAAAATAATTATTTTTTAAGGGAGCATAAAACAAAGAAATATTGCGGATATTCCCTACATTAAAAAAGAACAAACCATGGTGTTATGAGTAATCTATCACCCTATCTAAAATATCTCTCAAAATGCATGGGCACTTGGCAAAGGGTGAAGCAATGCTACACAGCAAATGGCACTTGATTACATTTGGCCCACATATCTTGGCACTTTGCACAGACAGCCATTTATATTTATTATTGCTTATTATAAAAGAGGAAACAAAGGGTCTTGTAGTGAATGACATTGGGTCCAGATATCTGGGCACTTGGCTCGCTAGAGACATGTCATCTCTGTAGGGGGCACATCTCTGTAGGGGGCATGTTGTATGTTTGGGTTTTGGGTGGTGGAGGCTTTTGTGTGTTGGGGAAGGGGATTGATGAAACTTGAACCGTGTTGCTTTCAGAGTGTGGCCAAGGTAAATAATAATTCTTTCATTGCTGACATGGATAAGTCGAGTATCAATCAGGTAAGCGTTTGATCTCTTCGAGCAGATAAAAGACAAAGCTTTATGTACACCAGGGTACTAGACCTCCTTCATCCAGTAATGCAGAAGTCTGTCCCATTGTCATTTGTGACTCAACGTGACGTAAAACCGTTTGTCTTTCGACAATCCAACAATGAAAAAATGTTCGCAGTACTAGATTCCTCTTTCTAGTGATAAAATGCTGCGAGGCGATTTTACCTCTGAAGCTGGCAATATCACATGACATGAGAAAAACCAAGGTATTGTATGAAAACTTTTGACCCACCATTAAAAGAAAATTTGGCCATATTAGCTTTAAAAACAAACATTTTCCAGGGACCACGCCCCTGCGCCACCCTTCATCTAGCTGTTTGGCTCTGCTAACAATTTTTTTGCTTTACTAGCACCATCTTATTTTCGTGCCAGCCGCCACTGACGCTTCCGTGTAACGTCTTTTACGAGACACGATACCGTGCTCAGAAGAATTATGCGTTTGGCAAACAGAGACATCATCAAAACTTTCCTTGTGCCTTAGAGAGTCACTCTGCACTTTATCAGCTGTATCAGACAACACACGCGGAGTATTACTCTCACTCAATTCTTTCAGTTTGGGTACACGGAAACGAGGACTCTACGGGATCTTTATACATATTATCGTAGTCAATAAAGTCATTGAACATCCCTGTTAGAGAAGTCAATTCTTTTCTAAAATCCGCAAAAATACTTGGCTCATATGTGGGAACAATAGTAGTTCCCGACAAATTATTGGCAATAATTGCATCTTCCTGAGATCCCCCCTGCACGTGCAAAGGCCTAAGGTCATTTAGGTCAGAGGCTATCCATTACTAAAATAGAAAAGCAGGGAGATAAATAAACTTTTTTCAAAGTTAACAAGTATACAAAAAAAGTAAAATAAAGAAATACCGGCTTCAAATTCGACATTTTCGCTCCTCTTACTGTCACAATCAGATCAAACACCCACAGGTTGAAGGTCGAACGCCACGCGTTGCTCGTATAAATTCATAAGGAGATTGGGTTCTAGTGACGGAAAATAATTGCTTGCATCAAATTAGATTAATTAATCAAAGGATAAAATTTGCGACGGTGTATATCATTCTGGACACTCTTTCATTCCAAATAATTTATAACAATTTTGCAACAATACTGGCGGCAATATTGAGCCTGAGGGAACTATCAGGAATGAATTGGCTGGATTTAAAATCTACTTGTACACTGTACTTCAATTGAAAATCTGTTGAAAATTTGTGATCGTGATGCAGGCACCTAAATAACAGGGGGGTACGGGGGCGTGACGCCCCCCCAAAGGTTGGAAAATTCAATTTTAGTTGGAAATCTTAAAAGTTCACTTGGAATTTTTTCCAACTATTATGACCAAATATGTGAATTTTATAGCTTAGGATTTTGGGACTTCCAATGTGATAATCTTAGACCTTATTAAAATTGAAACTCTGGAGCAGGCACAACTCCTAATCGTTTTTAATTGTGAATCCCTGTCACCACTGGATCTCAAATTGCACCATTGCATCGTTTGTTTCCTTTTTGAAAGGGGTTAAGTTGAGTTAGGTTATTTTAAACAGGCCAGGTGAATTTCTGGATAAGAAGTTTAAATTTTACCATCAGTATTGATTGAGCCTGAAGTTTTGAAAAATCATTCCCTGTTTCTATTGATCAGAACAATTGAAAGCGGGAACTTTTTAAGAAACAACGGGTAGCTAATTCAATTGAAGACATTGAAAATCTTTCATTGCTAGAAATTCTCAACGCTTCTTAACGGGTGTATGCTAAGCTCCCCCTGCACTTTGTAGACCTCCTAAAATCTAATCATAAATTGCTATGATAAAGGTGATAAGAAGCCACAAAACATTGATCAAAGAAGCGGCAGCAAAAGTATTTGATCAAAGACGAGTGTTTTTTCTTATGAATCGGGCATATGTACTTGCCCTCAGATCACCCTTTTCAGTCCCAAAAAGCAAAGGACATTTAGCACTTTAAAAATTGTAAGAAATTTCCTTCGATCAAGAACAAAAGATGAAATGGTAAATTCTTTGATGCTTCTATATTGTGAAAAAGATATTTTATATAAAACGGATCTGCAGCAAATAGCTTCAAGATGGGCAAAGCAGAAAAAGAATAGAATTACTGTTAATTGACTTGAAAGAATATTAATTTTTATCATTAAACATATCCAAGATCTAGACTGGTATGGTTTTGATGTTGCTTTACATCTTACAAAAAGATTATATGTACTTTGTACGTTAATCAAAATTCAGAGATTTCCTTTATCTTCTTTAGTGCTTTTATGCTTAATCATTATAAGTAAAATGTTGGTAATTAAACAGAGCCTAGAAATCTGGAACAAGCCATAAGGCTATTTCCAAAAATCAATTTAGTAGGTACAGAAGATTAACAGGTTAAAAGAAAAAATTTATCAGGTAAAGTTGGAATTTTCAACCATCCGCGACACCCCAAAAATAGCCACTTGTTTACGTCCCTGTCGTGATGCACTCCTTAAAGGGGAACAGAAGTGAAAAACGATTTTTTTACCACTGATAAAGGTTCCCGTGCTGATTCCAAAACCGTTTGAATTTTTTTAATACGTTATGTAGTTTTTAAGTTATTAAGTTTTTAAAGTCGAAATTTGCCCTCATCGATGGCGGAGCGAGAGCGCGGTCAGACCACTGTGTCACGTGACCTTGTGACGTAAAGTGGTGGACACGAAGAGATGTTTTGGTGTAATGTAGTAGTGAGTTTGGTAAGGTTCATGACAGGTAACAATCGTGGAAATTGTGATAAAAGCACGAAACTTGGTGAAAATACAGAATTGGATATGCGTAACAAGATAGAATATAGACCCATTTTGGGAAAAAACCCTTGTGCTATTTTCAGCCTGGGGTACTTGTGCCCAGTACTCAGAATAGGTGGTCTGGTCAATCTATTTCTGTTAACTACACAGCCATGAAACTTGGCAAACCGACACAATTTGACTTGCTGAAAATGATAAAAGTGGTCCCCCACTTCAGAAATACCCCTTTCACTAGTTTCAGAATGGGGGTCCTGTGCCCAGCAGTCAGAGGACATAACTATGGTTAATCTATTTCTGTTAGCTGAAAAGCCATGAGACTTGCTGAATCTACACAATTCCATTTGCTGAAAAAGACAAAAGTAGTCCCCCACCTCAGAAATACCCCCTTTAAACATGATTTATCATGCTTTGTCTACAGAACATGATATCAAAGCATTTTCTGATATAACTCCAGGCATAAAAAACAATTCATACCAGGATGTACATAAAGGGGGAGGATTTAAAGCACAACCATTAAATGATGTATATGTTTCCAAGTTTATTAAAAGACCTTATCTTAACAAAAGATATGTCAGAGATTTTATCTCATAACTGTTCTCTATGAAAAATGTTGAGTTGAAGCAAATTTCAGAAAAATATAACCATTGGGTACCAAAAAATTTCATTTTCAAAGTTTGAAAACAGTGTATCTAAACAACAGGCAGTGACAAAATACATTAAAAGAGCATTTTATTTTGAAGGTAAAACATTTTCTTCTGATTATTTATAAAAAATGTTACCAAGCAGGTGGTACAGGACCATCATTGTAAGAGAAAAACTTGATCAAATCCAAACTATTCTACACATTTTGATCATTTTGAACATGGTCCCTTTGAATAACCCCGTGTATATAACCCTGTACTCCACTGTATATGTAGTGGATAGCTGATTTTTGCATTTTCATTGTCTCTCTGCAGAATTTTGAAACACTTGTCTTCTTTGACTAAAGTTCTTTTCTTTAAATTTGTGATAAATGCATACTTAAAGTTGTCCAGTTATTCCAGCACAAATACCCCAAAACCAGCAAACCATCTATTGATCGGCCACTGTTTGTAGATACCTAGTGGATATAATTTTAGGTATTAATCTATTTTAGGCATATTTATGCAATTCTATTAAATATTTGACATTTTCGAATTATCAGTCCAAAAATCTGAATTGCAGTAAGATTTAATAATACTAGTCAATGTACACAAAACAAACCAGTTTTTAGACCAAAAGTGGATTAGGTAGACCTATTTCGTGCTACACATCAAACTATGTATAAGCGTTTTTATATCAAAGCAAAAATTTATTAAATTGTAACATCTTATTATTTCAGATTTTAAAAAGGAAAGATTATAATATATGTAGCCTACTTCTTCTCTGTGGTATCTTACTTTTTATAAAGAAATAAGGAAATTGAGTTTGAGTATTTTTTGCCTACATTGCAAGAAAAGAAACAAGGATCAACGTATTATTTATTTACTTCCTCATTTCTACCGACAAAACGAGCACGTCGCGGGAGATAATTCATCCTCATCCTCTGGGATCTCATCGGGCCTAGGCTAATCTTCATCGCCACTTTCGCAGTTCCCCTTCGCCTTTGGTAGGGCAAGTACTTCATCACCACATGCTCCAAACACTTCATCGTCGCTCGATCTTAAGTCTGTTGTTATTCCTGAAGAGCTGTCGTGAAATTTGCGAACTAAAATTTTAACTGCTAACCGAATTCTCTTCCTCTGATTCACTCTACTACAATGTTGTTTTCGTGGGGATCGAGACACGTGTCCACGACTTTACGTCAGCGCCTGAAACTTGTCTCCAGACCTCTCCGCCACGGAAATGGAGAAATTTCACACTTCACGTGGTAAATGAAGGAAAACGAAAAGAAAAACACCAATTTCGTGTCGATATTCGAAATCAGCACGATGAAAACTAATAATTAACGATTTTCAGAGGGAGGTACTTTCCTCTAATGACGCCAAAATCTAATCCTTATGAGACATCTACTATCGCCATTACGGAAGAGTAATTTCTCATCCAGTCAAGAATCATAGTCATTGTAAAAATTGGCGCGGAAGGAAAAAATATTGCACACGATCAATAACTCAAGGTGCTTTCGGAAAAAAATGGGCTTGTAACTGAGTGTCCCAATTCTAACCTGGGCAAAAGAATGTAGCAAATCACAAAATAGCGAAGCCTACCATGTTACTTTTAAACTTTTCTATGCATTTTCTACGTTTAGAAGGCCCATATTAACTAACAATATCCGAGTTCTCCACAGTAACTCTCTTCTTTTGCCACACAGTTGTTGACATTGTTTTTTTCATTACTTTTATTGGTCTGAGATGAAACAAAATTTTGCTTGCACAAGAAGGTTCCAAGCAAAAAATATTACTGGAAGGTGTCTTAAATATGGATAAAATTGACGAAAGTCTTTAGAGAAATAGAGACGGAACCTTACTTTCAGTGAATATATTGGCTGACAAATTGTCTTCAAACTATTAGTTAGAATACTACTGCAAAATTACAAATCTTCTAAAGGGATTAAAGTCAAAATATCAAAAATTCGAATAAACATAGGATGTTAATACTATCGAAAAAACCTAATTACGTAATCAATTTTGTCATTTTCAAGGTAGGTACAATTTCTTACTTGAGAACCATTTTCTTATCATCACACACATTCTTGAATTTAGAAATACGTCTTTATTCTATAAAAATCCCTAAAGAAACACCACGTTATATTCATGTTGTGTACCTCGAGCATTTATTTGCCTTACAAGTTCGCTGCAGTACAAAACACAGTATATATATAATTAATCGCACCAAAAATGATAGCAAAAAATCTTCTTCAGTTAAAACGATCTTGTCCAAGCGAATCAGACTTGTATGAACCACGGCTGGAAAGTGCCTTCTTTAAATTCAGGCACCATTTCAGTCAGCGGATCTTGACATGCCATGCGGATTCGTTCTGCCGTTGCTGGTGCCTCTAGTTTGAAGATTCCATTGTACCCGGCATCTTTACGAGCATACCCAATGGCATCCTTGATTGCAAAAAATGCAGATGCGGCAAGAAACAATGGTGGCTCACCAACAGCTCGCGAAGAATAGAGGGCCCTCACGTTTGGAGAGCCTGCAAACAAAATTAGTAAAACATTAAGCACGAAGAAGGTAAATCCAAATTCTTAATGCAATAGCTTGTCAGTTATAGAAATTTCGATAAAATTCACTCTCTAGTTTTCTCCGAAATAATAAAATAAAAAATAAAACATAGCAAATATAAGTAACAAACCACTGAGAAGAGAAACGTTGAATTCTTCAGGGACATCACCAAAACCAGGTATTTTGTACGTCGATGGACCAACTGTCAATGGCACTCCATTTGGTGTATGTTGGAATTGTTCCAGTACAAATAGACCATAGCCCTGCATAAATGCACCTTCAATCTGACCAATGTCAATAGCAGGGTTGAGAGACTCCCCAAGATCCATCACGATTTCAGTGCTGAGTATTTTATTGTCGCCTAGAATATTTTTGAAAATTGTTTAGCTAATTGCTACACTACAATTAATTAAGTACAGTAGGCTTTCACGTTTTGCTTTTTTCAACGTTTTGCCAACTTTTTTCAAACCTTGCAAAATTCTTTTATTCTAATATCTCCTTTTTCAGAGACTCATCACTAAAGATTTTGATTAGCGAAGGTCGTTCTAAATTTCAGGATAAGAAACCAATAGGAAAAAGAAATTGAAATTGGAAAAGTCCCAAGAGATTGCTTCCGTACAGACCCAACTGAACCCAATGTTTTTACCCGAGAGAAGACGAGAGGTTTGATCTGCAAAATGAAACAGATTCTGTGGGAAAGAAGTAAAGATATTCTGTATAATAGAATTTTTTCTAAACTGTTTCGAATGAATTGAAATTCCAATAGAAGAAAAATGTTAGTAACAGACGTTGATTCATAAAGATTTCAGCAAGAGGATACAATGGCAGCTTGCCATCGCTTTTAATCAGAAATTTTGAAAGCTACAGCAGAAAAGCATCGTAGTGAGTCTAAAAAAGCGAAAGGATTGCTTGAAAAACAATATTAGGTGAAAACAAACGTCAAGCAAGGCTTTAAAAGAGGTGTGGTCACATTTTTCGTTGTTGAAGCATGACTAGCAACCCGTGTGATTTGCAGTGGGCGTGGCTAAAATGAATGAAAGGGTAGTAAACATGAGTGACTTGCTGCCAATGCATTTTGATGCTAACAAACGGTTGCCTGTCGATGTTATTTGCTACAAATATTGCCTTGAAATAACTAAGCTGCGAACGAGCACGCATGAGGCAACAAACAATGGCTGGAGTCAGACACCATCAAAATAAAGTAAAAAAATCTATTGCGTAGAAATTATTATTTGGAAATTTCTGTTTTTACAATCATCGTCTTTGTCAAGACACTGTCATTAGAAAAGTCAGCAGCTATTCTACAATTCATTTGAACTTAAACCCAAAATTTGTCAAAAAGGCACACCTGTTTTTACCCAATATTGTTGGGGTGGAAGAACTCGACTAAGATCAATCTCTTGATGAGATGATGAGATTGTACAAGCCTCCCAGTGATCCTGATGCATCTTTCGGTAAGTTAAAAAAGGTTCTCTCTTTTTTTGGCAAGTGGGGTAAAGAAAAGACCCTCTTAAAAGATACTAAGAGTGGTCTAACTACCAAAAGAGCTGAACAGCTTATAGAGAATGAGTCAAAGCACATGCTTAACCTGTGTGGGCTTTTCAGTTTCAAGTGACTTATTGATGAGTCAACTCGTGTCACCTCTACAAACTCTTCCATCACTGATCATATTTCTACAACATGTAAGAGAGTCATTGTCAAGTTTGGAGTGTATGAGATTCCTCGAGTAGTCATTATATGGTTTACAAACATACGTACGGAGTAAATCCTTATTGAAACGGATCCCGCCCTAAAACCCCTTTTGGCTGAAGAAAAAATTGAACTAATAAACATGAGGCAAAATCCTTTTCAATAGTATTGAAGTGCACAGGATCAGGTATGCATATGCAACGGTTAAGACAACAAAGAGATTCGGGATTGACAACATTTCTAGCTACTTTCTGAAATTCCTTTAACAGAAAATTTGCTTGCATTCTTGTTTAATACACCCATTGAAGCAAGTAACTTTTCCGACTCATGGCAAGTTGCTGGTGTAGCGATTTGGAGCTCACAAGAGAAGACTCAGAGAAAAGTCAAAGATACGTGTTCACTTTTTTTATCTAAAAACCAAGAACTGAACTGCTCTTTTTAAAAACATGCTTCTCTGCTGGAGACATAAGGAAATTTCCTGCCGTTTACAATAATAACAAAACCGGAAGTATACAACAAACATAACACTAGAGTTACTTCGAGCTTCAAAGATAGAGATAAAACTAGAAAGTCGACTAAACAAATATCAGTCTTGCTTGTCATCTGGCTGCAAAAACTACCAACAAATCAGCTGCACCGTTATGTGAATGGTAACGGTCACTTTTCATCTGGCCAATCCGCCTTCCGGGCCTTCAGTCAACAGTACAATTGAATGGACCTTGGAAAGCTTTCGGGCATAATGTTCATTGATCTTAAAAAAGCATTTGATACCGTAGATCATAAAATTTTCTGCAGAAAGTTCGTGCTTTACGTTGTCAAACAATGTGGGCCATCTTGGTTTAGATCCTACCTAACCAACCGGAAGTAATTTTGTAGAGTTAAAGCAGTTCAAGATTTAAAAGTGTCCATGTATGCTGACGTCACCACTTTTTATACCAGTCTAATGATCTGATTCGGCTAACTGAGGCTATCAATCTCGATCTTAGGGAACCGAACACATTGCTTAAAGGCAACATGCTTTTCCTGATTGTTGCGAAAACTTATTATATGCCTATCACGACCACGTAGTTTGACTTTTGAGAGATACCTGTCTCTGTCTGTTCCTCCAAAATGAAGTTTGCAAATTATATACAGGTTTTATGGAGCCCCACTTTTGGTACTGATGCTTCCTTTGTAACTGCTCTGGTTCATTCAACGCATTGCTAGGATCATAGGCTCATTACAGCCTTGATATAGAAGACCTGGCATAGAAGACCGCTCACGAACAGGCTACTTATGGATCAAAGACCGTGGTTTTTATGTGTCTCCAATTCTTGAGTGACCTTTTCACCCGAAATTTGCTCTGTTCGTCACAGAACCTTCGTAACACGGGGATCAATTTAAGGTTGCCGAAAGACGGTCCTAAAGTGGCCAAAAAGGTTTTTATTTTAGGCTTAGATACTGAATAGCCTGTCGGCCGTGTCAAAGCAGGCAACCTCTCTGTCAAAAAAATTATTTAGCAGCAAGCGTTCGTTTTTATTGTAGGTTTGGGATATTGTTATATTGTTAAGAAGATTATTTAGTTCAATTTGATCAGAAGCTCATTAATTTTTTTCCTTTGGTTGCAATTATGTTTTCATCAGAGGGCCCCTTGAAAACCAGCTTATGTTGAAGGGAATCCAACCTTTAGAGAATTTAAACATGAAGTATATTTATACGAAAAATGCGGTTCTACTTATCATGAAACCTGCACTTCAACTTTTAACTGAATGCAAAAAAGGTAAGAAAATAGAAACTTTGTGAAACAAACATGGAATGACAAACCTGTCAAGCAATCGATTTCCACAACAGAGCATCCAGCTCCAAAGGTGTAATAATTATACGCTCGACCAATGTTCGTCTTGATGTCGTAGCCAATGTCTGGCGTTTTGTAGTAACCAGTCGCTGATAAACACACTCTGTCGTAGTAGGCCTTCTTCACAATGTCGTTCCATGACTCCTCTTCCTGTCGGTACGGTTCTAAACGCTTCATCAGTTTCTGACAAGCGTCCATTACAGCCATTCCTTGCAAATCAGAGCTGTGACTTGCAGAGGTTGCAATCGTGTTGGGCACTTTGTCTGTTGCAGTATGCGAGATGAAAATCCTGTTGTGAGGTATCTCGAGAACAGTGCTTGCCACTTGAATCATCTTCGTATGCAATCCCTGACCCATTTCGACTCCTCCGTGTGAAACCAGTACGCTTCCATCAAAGTATATATGCACAAGGGCACCTACAGAATAATTTTAAGTTGTTGAAGGAAAGGGTGCATTTTTTGCTAAGTATGAGAATAAAACTTGCTGTAATTAGGTTCTGATTGAAAATTCAGTGTACTGTGCTATATATAGATGCAAATAAAGAACCGGATAATTTTTACTGTCCTCTCATGTGATAATTCAATCGTCCCTATAATGGACGAAAACATAAAATCGTGTCATTAATGTTACAGTGACTGCACATGGGACAGAATGCTTTGCACAGTTCGTCTATCAATAAAGAAATAAAAATGCAGGTTTCCTAATCGCATAAACCAGATAAAAATTGAACATTTCCTTTTTGCAAAGCGCAAGTCTTTCGAGATAAGGTGGAAGAAAAAACTTGTGAAAGAATAATTACAAATTAAGGCATGCATCGATGCAAGCAGTCTAAAGAAAGAACCTCAAGGATGTTTTAAGAATATGGGTATGGAGAGTGTTTAGTTAATCAACAAATAGGTAAGGTACGTAGGCTAGATAGGGACACAATAACAGTTGGAGTTGTAAAAATTACAGATGTCAATTGTGTAAAATCATGTCTAGCAGCGATAGTCTAGCACTACAGGCAAAGAATATAAGATCAACTATTTGCTTAACCGTGAATCGTCCAATCTTGTGTACTTAATCGATTGCAATATCTGTGGTGTCCAGTGTGTAGGTAGCACATACACACCTTTAGGCTTAGGTTTAATAATTGCAAGGCGTGTCGTCGTAGGTTTAACTTAAGGTCTTCAGTGCCCCAGATTTAATTTTTCAGACATTTTTCTGAGGAAGGACATCGGGGGTAAATGAATGACATAAGTTTTAAGGAAATGAGCAGGTATTGTAAGGAGGAAGGAAAGTTTTTGGCAATATCACTTCAATAATTTCTTTCTTAATACTCTCTCCTCTTGGTTGTCTGCCGCGAGGCAGGTTCAGCGCCACACGCGCCAACCATCACGTCTTAATACTAAGCACATAGAAACATAGGATATCTATACATTTTCCTACAGTTATTTTGTTCCTTCCTGTTTTTTCTGCTGTCGGCTAATTTGTTTAAAGCTGTGTTTATGATTTTATGGCTATCATTTATCTCTTGTGAGCCAGGCAACACCAGCATCTCCATCACATTCTTTTTTCTACCTTTCTATTCACTTCTCTCCCAGTTTCTCATAACACCTAGCACACATTTAACAATATGCATTGTATTAGGCGGATGCCCCTCAGGTTTCTATCAATCTCTTCTGTCTGATGAAGCAAAAGCGAAACAGCTTTGTTTTCTTTAACATATATTTCAATAGCTCTCTCTCAATAAAAAACAGCTATTTGTCCCAGCTATCTATCTGACCCCAGGATTACCATAACCTGGAATTATAGTGGGTCAATGCATTTGTCCCAGCATCTTCTGACCCCAGGTTCCATAACCTGGTTATAGTGGGTCATGTTCTTCTCTCTGATTTCTGCCGGGTCTCTTCCCAAAAATGTTGCAATGTCATTAATCCATGTTTCAGCCATCATCATCCCTATTGAAAGAAAAAATATTTTGCAAAATTTTCTCCTTGGCAAAGATAGGTTTTTGGCAAGTTATAATCAAAACATTGCTTAAAATTATAATCTTAAAAAAGTGTGCATTCTCAACTTATCCTGCTGTTGCTATTGTCATGATGTTTTGAAACATGAAACAGCAGTGCATTTTTGAACTATCTGCTCTAGATCAGTTGCAATCCTGTTAAATTTCTTAACTAATTGTTGGATTATTTGATGTCATACCAAGTACTTGCTGTTACATAGTTCACGAAAAAACCGCTATTGTGTAGACAAAAAAAGTTTGTTTTCACATGGCTCCATTGGTAACATTCTTAACAGTCATGTGCTTGCATTTCTGATTGGCCTATTTCGATCAACAACTGGGTATAAACAGTTTGAATTACACAAATTTTCAAACTCAAGTCTAGTAGTCTTCGTGTAGCCTAATTGTTTTACAAATTCTTCTTATGATTGACCTGCCCGGCGCAAAAACTCTATGACCATTTGCTTAGCTTCTATCCATATTTTGTGTTTTCACCAGTGCCCAAATATAAAAATTTTTTGCGCTATTACAATTCTTTGAGAAAGGTTTTCCCAGTAAACTTTTTTTACATCCATAGTAGACTTCGTGTAGCCTAATTGTTTTACAAATTCTTCTTATGATTGACCTGCCCGGCGCAAAAACTCTATGACCATTTGCTTAGCTTCATCCATATTTTGTGTTTTCACCAGTGCCCAAATATAAATATTTTTGGCGCTATTGAGAAAAGGTTAAACTTTCTCCAAATGAAATTTTTGCTGTGTATGTATTCCTTTGCTTATTTTCTGACGCCATTGTTTTATTTTGCCGCCAAGTATTTATCTAACTTTTTCAGTAAAACATGATATTTGTAAAAATTTTGCCCAAAACTTTGCCCGACAGTTCGAATATTTTTGGGAGGGGAGTGTATGTTTCTAGCCTAGATCGTTCGAGCTATGTTCTGATGTTTTAAACTCTGGAGAGTGACAGGCGAAAAGCTTTAGTTTTCTCAAATGCTTGCTCTCTTCAAAGCCAAATTCAATTCTTAGGAAACACAAATTCCAGGAAGAAAAGCACGCCCATTCTTTTGGCATCTAATCTCTCTTGACAAGCTGCTGTCAATTTTGGAAATTTTTCAAAATTCTTAAGACTATCACGAACCAAAGTACCAGTCGGCTACCGCAAAAACTAACAATAACCTAACAATAACTAAAAAAGAATCAAAACAAAATATTTTAGTTTAGTTGAAAAAATTGACTCAAAAACAGTCAATACCATAAATGATATTTTAAAAATCCAAAACTAAAAATATAGTGGTTCTGGCCATCTGTTAAGATTTAAAGAGTTTCTTCTGTACCCAAAAAAGATGAGAGAATTGAGCTGTTCATGAACAATTTCTTAAAGTTCGAAATTTTCCAGGAAATGTATATCATTTACCCCTTCCTTATATACTTTCGTTTCAAAAGTATTGTGTCAGCTCGATAAATAAGTAATGGCGACAGCATTGTAAACGACGTGGTAGATGAAATTTGAATCACTTTCGATAAACAATAAACGTCAGTATATTGTTGAAAACGAATCCATCAAAAGCTCAAACCACTGATTTAGAATCTGAAAAATCTTACTTCTAAATAAGTAAGAATAATAACATCTTCTTGGACAGTCTCGATGCGTGTATACTAGTCTTGACTCTAAATTTCGTTCAGGAATTCCTGTGTCATTTTCTTGCAGAAATGTTTCTTAAAAATGGCTTTGAAAAAAGGAAACACTTGAGTAAACTAAAGCTTTTCTTCTGACACTCTTCAGAGACTAATACGTCAGAACATAGATCGAAAACTCTACGCTAGGAAATATATATACTCAGTTGAGGATCGAAACAGGCCAATCAGAAACAGGAGCACATGACTGTTGAGGTTGCCCAATCAGTGCCGCTTGCCTATATAGAATGTTACCAATTGAGTCCTAAGGTTAAAACAAACTCCTTTGTCGACACAATAGCGGTCTTTTCGTGCTTATGTAGATAGATTCTAAAACTGCTAAATCGAGCATTATCAATAATCCGAAACATGTCTTAATTTTAGTTTTTTGCACAATCTGGGTTTTCCAGTAAATGCTGCCCGATAGCAGAATCGTAGGTTTTAATTGTACTTTTAGATCTGCAAGACAAGACCGAAGTGGCTGTTCTCTTTGGGGATGAGTTTTGTTTCTAATACTAGACGGAACATGTTGTTTTATTCTACCCTCCAATCTTTCGGTTGTGCATCCTACGTAGCCAGAATCAAACTGGCACGTAAATTCATATACTACGGAACTCTTTTGTGTTTTAGGAACGCAGTCCTTTTGAATAGATGGAAGGGCCTTTGTTGTACTGTAAACAATACGCGGATTCACTGCAAAGAAACAATTTGTAATGGCCTATTTTTTTGTCAGCCGAGAAATTTGCTTTTTTCTCCTCAATGTAAACTTGAATGGCATCCTCTGGATAGTCGTTCTCCAGAAAAATCGTTTTTAGTTGTTCAATTTCCGAGACAAGTTTAGACTTGGAAAAATTATCAGTGCTCTATCTGTAAGCGTTTGATGTTTCTGTTTTCATACAATAAAGAGATGAAAATATGTTTGGGCAGTTCCAGTGTCATTTTGTTCGTAAAAAACATGACAATGGACAAGAAAGATCGATTTGACGGTTTGTGACATCCGCTGTTCATTTCAGAGTAATCATGTTTGTGCAAAGAAAAATATTTTTAATTGCAAATATATGTCACTGGTACTCCTATCATTAAAGCTCAGTTCTCGTTTTGTGCAATCGTTGATATTGTTTGGAAATGGGAAAACCTCAAAAACATTTATGCAACAGATTTGTTTTCCAATGCCTTGATGAAGTCTAAAATTATTGACAAAACAGCCATCTTAGAACATTTAAATACCTTGGTACAGCTATTTTCATTATGAAGCTCTATCTTCAGGGCCGCTACCGCTATAGCATGAACAGGTCTTTGACTAATAGAATTTCATTGGAAAGACAAAGTTGAGAAATTTAGGTTAAGCAAGCGGAGAGTTGTCATTGGATTATTGATCAAGTGTCACATACCTTGAGTAGCCCCGAATCCACGGAAAGCAGTGTTGGAAGCGAGATTTGTTCTACAACAGCGCCCAGATGTCCTCCGAAATGGAATAAAATAAGAATTTTGGCAATTCATTACAGCTCTTTGAAGTACCGCTAAAGACAGATCGACGCTCCAGCCAGCGTTTGAATACAGATCTGTGTTTGCTGCTATAATGTGCCCATCTTTGTTGAAACCAATTTTGTATTTGCTCAAAAATGGATGGCGACCCCCCGTCATGATCATATCCTCGTCTCTGTCAAGCATGATTCGCACTGGTTTACCAATCTGGCAAAAGAGGAGATTTATAGATATTACAGTGAATTTGTGAGCAGGTAATGAGATATGCTTATGATGGCAAAATAGCAAAGATACTGGCAATATAAATCTTGCGAATAACGACACTGAAGGAGTTACCTCTAAATTGACTATTTCAATATGAACGGCTGGGAAGGTGTAACAACAAAAGAATCTGGTTCAAAATAAGGTCAGTTATCTGATCAACAACTAAAGTCACGTGCAAATGGTTAGTGAATTAATTACGAGACTAATGTTCATTAAACAAGCAATAACTAAAAAAAGTGAAGAAAATGTTCATTGTGACACGGAAAAACGTCTTACTTTGCAAGCAAAAGTCATTATGTACCAAATGAAGATAATATTCACGCTAAATGGATGCAGGGTCATTTATTGTCAGGTCATATCTTGATTCAGTTAACTGAGTTCTTCATTACTAATAGTGACGTGTACTGACAAAATGTAGATAGAAAAGAGCGGGAAATTGCTTTGCTTTAAGCAAGTGGAGACCTGACACTCTTACAAGAATTCTCATCTCCTAAAAGTGGAATTCTTAATGAGATTGTGCTCCAAAGTCTAATTACTATGGCTGAGATAAAACAATGAGCTTCTCGGTGTCTGATTCTATAGCATCAAAGAAATATTGATAGAAAAGTCTCACCTTACAAGCAACAACAGCAACAGCAGCAGCTATGATAGATGCCTTCGTCTCCTTGCCACCAAAACCACCTCCGAATCTTTTGGTCTTGCAAACGATGCGGTTGTAATCCACACCAAGTGCCTTCGAAACGACTTTCTGCGTATCAGACGGGGACTGGGTGGCAGAATAAATTATGATTTCGTCATTCTCATTCAAAGGAAATGCAATGCATGTTTGGGTCTCAAGATAGAAATGTTCCTGCGCCCCAGTCCTCATGGTCCCTTCTATGATGTGGTCGCATTTATCAAATTCCTCTTGTACGTTTCCTCGCTTCAACTCAATCAAGTCACCATAATACGAATTAGCCGCAATTGCCTGTTCTATTGTGACGATTGCAGGAAGTTCTTCATAAGAAACTTTTACTTTGTTTGCAGCCCTTCTTGCAATGTTTTTGTCAGTTGCAACAATAGCACCAATCACTTGCCCAACACAGTGCACGACGTTAGATGCAAACAATTCTTCATCATTTGAAATACCAGTTATACCCGTTAAATTTCGTTCTGGAGGTAAATCTTTGTGGCTCACAAAATCAACAACCCCGTCAATAAGCAATGCTTCAGATGGGTCTATGTCCAGTATCTTGGCGTGGGGCTTTGTGCTTGTGACAAACACTAATTCAAGCTCGCCTTTCGTCTTGGCCATATCGTCTACATACACGGCTTCTCCTGTCGTGTGCAGATCACCTGATTTGTGTGGTATCGGCTTTCCGACTACCATTTTCTCCCCATCAGACAGTTTAAAGAACTGATGGCTCTTGATTACACCTTTATGGAGCTTCTCTGTTGCACTTGAGCAATGTTTCAATAGACCAGACGTCACAACATTTATCTCTTCTGCAACGTGAAGGAAAAACTTGAAAAACAAGCTCATTGCCAATGATCTTCTGTAACGTACCATACCCCCTGGAGCATTTGGAGGCAAATTAAACTCAGAACAAATTGACCGCAATGTTGCTTCAAGAGTTCCGTCTCCTAATTGTTTCCCTCGAAGAAGCTCCATAGTTTTAAGAGCCAATTTTGAAGAAGGTGCAAGTCCCCCATAACAGAATGTAGCGTCCTTAACCAAAGCTCCTTCCACGACCATTCTGAAAGCTGCATTTACAATTGCAATATCGTCATCGCGTCTTTTTGCTTGTTTATAAGCTTGAAAATATTCGTTGGTTTCAGTGAATGGTAGAGTGATGGATACTAATACTTCTTCTGGTTTGAGGCACGTCTTTCGATAGCCAACGTAAAACTTTTCATTCATTTCCAGCGACCTTTGTTCATTCTTGCATGCTACATCAAGTCGGCATTTAGAGGCCATAAAAATAGGAATTAGGTCAGATATTGGGCTGCCAGTCATGATATTTCCACCTACTGCTGCCACGTATCGTATTTGTTTTCCTGCAAACCATTGCATCATTTCGACAAAAGCACTGAGCACTCTGGTTTTGTAGGCCGGTAGTTTTTCGATCATTCTTCGACAGACAGTTTCCATTTCATCAAGAGTCACTGAGGCCCCAAATGTCACACCATTTTCCAGGATAGATATTTCTTTCAACTCTTTAATGTGACTTGGGTGTATCAAGACAGGATATTCAAGGTGCTTGAACTTGGTCTCAAGTCCTACTTCAGTATTTCCAACAACGATCTTTGCGTATGGAAACTGCTCCTTCAATGACAATAGTTCATTTAGAGTTGTTGGTCTGTACCAGGTGACTCTTTCGCCTTGGAAAACCAAACTCTCTGATTTTATTCCATTGGAAAGGAGCAGAGTGGGTGGGAAAATTGGCTCTTGACTTGGGTCGTATGGAATAAATTTGAGGGACGTGGCATCAGGTACTTCAAGAGATTCCTTCAATTTAATGCCGGCACATTTGTCAGGAGCTGTTGACTTTTTGCAACAATTCTCACCTGCTCCACAACAACTGTTTCTGTTGTCGTGCATATCAGGAAACCCATTCATCTGCACCTTGGTATTTTCCATTGCTGCCAATTGTGCTTCTTTTATGTGATCAATCCCAGCGTTTGTCGATTGTTTCTCTAAAGAATTGCCAATTTCGCCATTTGTACCTTCACAGTTTTCAGAGAAGCCAATCGTGAATTCATTCATCTTGTTTACCATGCTGCTTTCTCCGCCGTCACACTCTTCATTTTCATTTGGCCTTTCTTTTGTCTCTGCAATGCAAAAGGTTTTCATCGCCTCGAGAATCGGTCGGTAGCCAGTGCAACGACAGAGATTCCCCTTGAAATACTCCTCAACATCAGCCATACATGGTTTTGGTGTATTCCGCAGAAGAGTGTACATGGACATCACAATTCCTGAAAAGGAAACGGACCAATCAAAACATGGCATGCAGATTTTACACCTGAAAGAAAATGAACAAGGCAATGAGGTCTTGATGGCCTTAGACGTCACATAGATTGTTAGCGACAACAGAGTTTTATCAATGAACCATGTGACAGGGAGAAAGCAGTTCTATTTAAAAGTCAGATGAAATTTCAAATTTGTGACTTGTTTGGCGGACCTGATAATGCTAAGTTGTTTTATATTACGAACACCTCCTGTAAAACGAAATAATTCAATCGTTGTAACTTCTTTTCTGTTTGCTGACGTTTCATTCCTAATCTTTAGTTTCAATGTTATAAAAAAAAGTCTTAACAATTGCACTCTTTGCTGCTTTAAAATTCTTTTTTTGTATTTGTGTTGTTGTTGCTGTTGATTGTAAGCCATTGTATTTCTTTCAAACAAGTTGAAAAGTCTCTAGTTTGTCAAGGACAGCGCAAAAGCTGTCAATCACAAGAGCTGCCAATTGCAAAAGCTGTCAATCACAATAGCCTCCTTACTGGCTTCCTGGATTGCTAGGCCAAATCAAAACGGTAGATCTTCAGGATGCACTGAAGCCGTTTTCCCGGACAGGGATCGCCAGGGTGCGCTAACCTTTGCCTAAGGTCTACAACCAGGCAAAAAATTGGGAGTAGACACCTTACTCTTTCATTTTAGACCCCTTACCGATTGGAGAGAGAAAAAGTAATAATCGCGAAGAGGTTATTCAACAAATAACCGTGACCCCTTACCTCAGCAGTGGTTTGAAGGAGAAAAAAATATTATTTTAAGAAAAGGATTCTCATGATGCGAACAAAGAATGAAAAAACCTTCAAAGTCAAGTAGAAGGCGTTCAGTAGCAGAAAAATTCAACGCCATTTGCATAAAATTGTATTAACTTTTAGATGACGTCATATTCTGATGGCGGTCAATTTTGTACCAGATACAATCCATAAAACTTAGTAACGCCTTTCTAATATCTATAACTTTTATAACAATCCATTAAATTGGGTGATTTAATTCTCTGGTGCTTGCTAGATTCCTTCTAGTTTCATGACCAATGCCTTGCAAGGTAACCACTTGAAACACCTCGTCAAAAATATCTGCTTCAAAAGATTGACTGTTTGATTGCAAAGATACGACAAAAAATTACAAAGACAAGTCATAAATAAGAACAAACCAAGTATTCGCCATCAGATCAATAAACTCGTTTTGTTTAAAAAATATTTTGGGACTGCACAAAAGCCTATAGATCCTCCAAACCAACGATCGGTACCATCACTGTTAATGTCCAGAAATATGCTATTATTTTCCGTTTTCCTTAAAATCGAATTATTTACGTTACGAACTGAATTTTCGCTCAAATTCTTTGCCTAATATTTCATTTCATACAAGAGTTTTTCAGCACCTCTTCGTTGTTGCCGTGCAAATACGATTTCTCCGGCTTTACTTCTTGCACTGAAAACTGCTTCTAGCGTATTCTATTCACCTCATTGGTGAGGTCTAATGTTGTCAGCACATTTCTTCCCAGAGAAGTGAAAAAATTTCAAGTAGAGAAATGTTATCTAACCTTTCTCAATGATTGCATGACTGAGTCCATATAGTGCTACTCACCTGGCGTACAAAATCCACACTGTGAGGCATGCATCTTCGACATTCTTTCTTGTATTGCATGAAGTTTTGTTTTCGTGCTACCGATGCCTTCAACTGTAGTAACAGCTAGGCCATGCATCGCACAAACAGGAGCAAGGCAAGCGTTCACTGACATGTGCTTAATCGTCTTCGTCTCCTTCTCGTACATTGACACCATCACAGTGCAAGCACCACAACCACCCTCCCCACATCCCAGTTTTGTTCCACATAAGCTCAGTTTTTCTCGTAAATAGAACAACAGAGTCCATTCTGGGTCAGGTTCTTTCTCCACGACTTTCCGCCCTGTAGATTTAAAATGACTGATTTACATTTTTACACTATTCCGAAACATAGCTAGCCTAATTACACACAAGCTATAAACTGGAGTATCTCATGTGTCGAAAGTGTACAAAAAGAAAGGGGCTTAAAGGTCAGAGTGTATGCTGAGCGAAAGTAAGGTCCGTACAAGCAACGGACAAATCGTGTGATATGCATATAGGGATTCCAAGCCAATTCAAGGAATAATAAACCATAAAAGTTGTCTTAATATCAATCTGTCTTTTGACTCTGAACCACTATGGTTATCTTATTGCTTATATTGATAATTCTCGCGATGCTTTGATTAAATTCTATGAAAAACAGTTAACCAGAGCAAAAAATTAGATTTTCAGTCGATTCACTTCATTCTAAAAATATATTCTACTATATGTTGGATTTTCGCAGTTGTTTTATTTGCTTTCCTCAGCTTAGTAACAAACTCTTTCCAGGAATCAAGACTGCAAATTCTTCTAAAGAATCAACAAGAGGCTACTAACCGTTGACGTAGAATTCAAGCTGCGACGTCATCTCAAAATACAATATAATAAGCTGCAATCAATCTGAAACAAAAGAGGGTTTAAAAAACATTTAATCATTAAAAAATTCCTTGCTATCTTTCCCTAAAGTGCAACTGAAATGAAAAAATCTTAAGTCTTTTTCTTGATGTTCTCTGTCAAGTCAGTGCTCCTGATTTCGATGGTCAAGTCAGGAAATGTTAACGATTTTAAGTTGCGATTTTAAAGACTTTTTGTTGGAAAATCTGTGCGCGGTCTGTGAGGAATTTCAGTAATGTTTGATGCATTTAGGTTTTCAAGTCACTGAAGTGATGCTGGCTCAAGCACTGTATTTCAAGTGCGCTAAAAAACCAAACAATTCGCGATGTGGATGGAATTAGTGCTGTACTTGTGCTCTAAATATCACTAGCTATCTAACTTCAAGCCATATGCAAAGTATTTTCTTCCAAAATTCCGAGCCCACACGAAACATGCCAACTTTTTGCGTACAGTTTGTACTGTACCAAGACTTCATGCCGATCATTTACCTTTTGTGAATTATTGAATGTCAATTGCCGCTACCAGAAAAAGGCCGCTACAAGATGTCAATTTCTTCCGAATCGGAACCCTCGTCGATTTGCATAAATACTGGCGTGGCATCTTGAATATCTAGATTTTCAATACCATTTCTAAAGAGTATGGCTGGCCGTTTGTAACAATATTCAAACATGCACTGTTTATATTCAATAAAATCTATTTTCAATTCCAAACTCAATTTTTTGGCTTCATTTTACTCTTTCATAATTCAATATATCAAGTTTGTGATCTATTCAATTTTATCATTCAATCCTTGAACTTATATTTAATCAATAACGTTTTTATTCAAAAATTTTTATTCCTATCTTAAAATTCATATTTAATCATATTTTATATTCAATCCTTGATTATTTATTTCAATTCGAAAATTTTACATTCACTCTTACTGGGAACGAGCATGTTAATTTGAAGTCGACACCGTAGTGTTTTAGCGGGAAAAATAAAAAATAGACAACTGTCTTACACCATATTACTATCAAATTGTTACAAATACTATTTTAAGCTACTTTTATGAAATAAACTTCTATAAGTTGATCACTGAGAAAAACGGCGTCTCTTGATTCATGAACTAAACATTTTTGCACAATCTTTGCACCAAACTTTTAGAAAATTGTATCTAAAAGAGTTGGCCACAGAAACAAGTTTTAGGAGTCCCTCCTTAGCCCAAGATGGTTCTTGACGGTACTGCCAAAATGGCATTGGATGTTAAAATGAGGAGCTTTACGCACAGTAACAAGCGATTTAACATAAATTCCTCCATAACGGCGAATACTAAGACGGAGTATAATCTTACAGCTCACAACATGATGAAAGCGTTATTGTTCAAATAAACGTTACTGTTCGTGACAAAACAATATCTCTATTTTTCATATATTGTATTGTAACATTGAGATTAATTCGAATGAAGCAAATTATGTTTGCACTAACCAATAGTGCTATTAAAATTTTAACAAATCCTACCGCGTAGAAGTCCATTAAGTCAAATATACCTGAAGATTGCACGAAATACCGGAAACAAAGCACTTTTCGTGGGACGCTTTACAGAGTATAAACTTTGAATAAGCTCTCCCCCCCCCCCTTGACTAAACCCCTAACCTTAAGTAATTTTTGTGAAACAAACCCTCGAATAAGCCGCCATGTGCTGTGGTATTGCACTGACAGCAATTGGTTGTTGATTGATGGCATACAAGGTCTTAATTCTTTTCAACCAAAACACGACAGCCTCGACTTCAAATTGACGCGCTCGTTCCCAGTGAGATTAAATATAGAATTTGAGGATTGAATAGAAATTAAGATTAAATAAAATTTCAGGGATTGAATAAAACGTTAGAGATTGATTATAAAATTTAAGGACTGGAAAAAAACTAATCCAATATATTATTATCATTTTTATTGTTATCATATATTATTTATATACACGAAATCCAATCAGCAAAAACTAAATTTACAATCATTCAAAAGAAATATACAACTAGGGTGGGGTTGATCTTCCAGGGAGTCGTGCTTACAAATGTATTTTGAGGTGCTTTTTAAATTGTTTCAAAGTAGAAAGCTTCCTGATGGTAGTAGGGATTTCGTTCCAAGCCTTTAGACCAGAATAGTAAAAGCATTTCTTCGAGTACGGGATTCAAATATACATGGAGTTTATTGTTTTACAACTTGAGTACGTATTTCTCAATATGTACTCAAGTTATATACAAATACAAATGTAATGTTGTATGGGTTTTCCATACATAACATTACATTTTTCATTATTTAGGCACGGTAGCCCCGTCAGTCCTTCTCCTTCTTGCTATATCTCCTTACATACCGTATTTCCTCTAATGAATACCACCTTCTAATAAACGCCGCCCTCTACTGAACGCCGCACCTTCAGCCAACCATTTGGAAAAAATGCCGCTCCCTGATAAACCACGCATCTTGAAATGCGGCGTTCATTAGAAAACACACCAAACAAGAAGTAAGGAATCTGTTTTACGCTTACTTTTCGAAAGCCATGAAAGTTTTTATCTTATAGAGACGAGGACTCTAACTGAGACATTGATATTGACCCTTGACTTGACATCTTATTTTTATCTTTTTTCATCGCATTTTTCTTGTCATTTTTCATTTAACAAACTTTTCATTTTGTATTGAACGCTGCCCTCTGATGAACGCCGCTCTCCGATGAAAGCCGCACCCAAAATTTGGAGTTTGTAACAAACGCCGCGGCGCTCTTTAGATGAAATACGGTACTTCCTCCTGCCTTCTCTTGACTCACTTCTCGCACAAACATTCGATTGTGTGACAGGTGTATCAGTCTGATTGGCGGGTAAAAAACTAAGGCAGTTTTTTCCCTGGAATCAAACATCGACCTACCCTGGGTTTCCACAGCGTCAAGTGTAGCAAGTGGAGCGACGAGGAAATAGTGCGTTGTGTGAGAATGCGGAGGAGGACATGCTACATTTGATTGTGTGGAACCCAGGGTAACATCGACCACAAATTGCGTTATAGCTCAGGCAAGACAAGCACATTTTTGGCCGACCAAATATTCGGGCGGCTCCGTGTAGACGCAGCTTAACCTGGGTTCAACCCAATTTTGCGTTTACACTATACTTTGTTGCAAATATAGATAGTGTAAACGAAAGTGGGTTCAACCCAGGTTAATGTTAACCCAGGTTAAAAGTTGTAATGTAAACAAGGCTTAACTGACGCAATTGTCCTTTTTTCGGGATATGGCACTTCAAATCGGTCTCCAAAGGCTTGCAATGTAGTTTGAGCGTTGGATGTGCTTCCTTAAGCTCAAACTTCCTGGAGGCATGAAGATGGATCTGCTGTTCTCTTGTCTCTTGCAAATGTTCTTCGTAAAAGCTTCCCTCTTACATTACAGTTCGCAATATTTTCGACTGCCATCGCAAGGAGGGAATTAGAAATTCTGACCAACTTTGTGTTTAAAATCGAGGCGTTCAAGCTGTGGACCGTTTATAAATATGAAACAATTTGGGAATGGCCTAGGAATCTGCATTTTACGCTATGAAACAGTCAAGCTAAGGGTGAAATTTTAACAGAAATCTGTGTCTGGAAAACCTGTTATCTAAGATGACATGATATTGGGGATGTTTAAGCATTACATTACTAAGCATATTGGGGATTACTTTTTGATGTAATAGAATAAAGAAGTCTGGCAACTCACGTTGTTTAAAACCGTGTAGGGTACATGATTGTCAAAGAATTAGAAGGCCTAATTAAGGTAGTAGACTCCGCGGTCTTAAAATATATCTTAAAGAAGCAAGTGGTCTTGTTACAGGCCTATTTATCACGAGGCAAAAATGAAATAAAAATAAGTAAAATCAAATAGTAGGACAAGCACATACCTCAAACCTTGCACAGAGCACAAGCCTGAAACCTTGCACAGCAAAGGAAAACAACTTTCTATTTCACTTCACTTAGCTAACTCCTAGTTTCACCACAGATCTATAAAAAAGACTGGAACGAGCTTCCCATTGTCTTGAAACACCAAAGTTTGAAACCCATTTAATTTCAAAAGGAAGAGGGCCCCAAACAATAGCGGGTAACCATTCCTCAAAACCAATATTTCAACGATATGGATACGCGAGAGCTGCAATCAGTGGCGAAGCCAGCTCTGGAGAGTTGGTCATGCACTTGGGCAAAAAAATAAACAGGGTCTTTGGCACCACAGCAAAGTACCCAATTTAAGTTAAGGTTAGATCAGTTCCCTTGAGAAAAGTGTTTTCAGCCATTGTGAACAGAGGCGGATCGAGACATTCTCAACATTCTCAATTGAGAATGTCAGATTTTCCCAGTTTGATTATTCTAATTAAAATACTAAAAGTAATGAATGAGCTCAGGTTTAAGATTCAAGATAAGCATACATCTTTTTATTATGTATTTTAGGTATTTATTTCTACACCATCGCAGTATTTGATATATTTTACTCCGTTTTACCTTTGCGAAACATTTTTAGATCTTCTCCGATGAAAAACCAAATTCTCCTTCATTGAACCTAGTACCCAGGAGAGTAGTAAGAGGCTGCGCCGCGTCCTGTATCTAGGCATGATTTTGAGAATGTTTATCGACTGTTGCCATGCATTTTGAGAAGTTCCTTCACATTTTTAGAAAGTTGCACGCAGTTTCTGCATGCGCACGCAGAGAATTTCAATTCATTTTTGTCCCTTAGAAGAGGTCGACCTGAAAGATTTTAACGAGAGGAAAATTCGCCAGAATGACGTATTAAACCCATTCACTTTTCTTAGGGTATATCTGGCATATGTTTAACATTTATTTTGTGAGGTCTTGCCTACGTCGCAGTTTGAGAATCTTGAGAAGTTAGTGGGCTGGTCCACCAAGTAGCGAAATTTGACAGGGAACACAAACTTCACGTGATCAAGAATCCACAAACGACTCCAGACTACAGTGGCAGTGGCAGTGGCAGTGCTTGGTTGTGCTTGATTAGAGAATAATTTCTCAAGAACCCATTGCAAGTATGGATGTATTGGAAGAATTGAAACAGTCATTGACCGATTGTGCTTTGGATACCATCGAGGAGTATTTTTTTCGCTGACTAGGGAATAGGGAACAAGTCTGCCGGGAGGGCCTAGGCTCCAGAACCAGATCGTAACACACAACCTTCGACATTTATTGTGGCAAAAGAATTGTTTCATTTTGCTGACTGAACCTTGTTGAAAGAAAGAGAGGTCAGACTTTAAGGTACAGCTGATAAATTTTATATAGGGGTCCATTTTGTGCTGCTGCTACTGGGCCTAGAGACTCAGGTGGTTCTGAATTTAACTAGAACTAGAATATTCATTCAATGATTCAATGGTTGTCTATCTTTGTAATATAATGTTTATGAATACATTTTAGTTTGTTTTAATAGCTATTTAATTTTTTTTAGATAACATGCTATTTATTTGCAAGTTGAATTTCAATTTTGCTGTAATTTAATTTAAAGAACTAACTGTGAAAAAGTTAAGAGAGATTTTAACAGTTAGAGAGGTCATTACTTTCTTACAGTCTTGTTACTGATATTGTTACCAAGCAGAATAGGATTTGTTGTCACAGCCCTTGGTGAAAAGTTTTGTGCTATGACGGGCTGTTGTGTTCTATTTTAAAAACATTGATACTAAGCCAATAATGAACAAGGTCTATTGCATCTGTGGCAGGGGCGGATACAGAATAAAAGTTGACGGTCGCACATTAACACTGCCCAGCAGGCGGTTTAGGAGGCCTCCCTCCCTCATGATCACTTCCTGTGCACCTCATCCACTTTCTTCCCTTGTCAGCTGTTGTGCGGCACAGTAATCTAACATAGTGTTTACAGACTTTTAGTGCCGCACAAATGTGTGAAAACTTGAATTTTGATTGGTGAGATTTGGTAAAATATTTACATAACAAAGAGCCCTGCAAAGGGCGACATGCTTAAAAATCATACTGTTTACGGTCTAGGATGGTATTGGAATTTTTTCTATCTTGAATTAAATCGTAGCATTGTGTGTGAGATCGACCAAGTTCGGTGCTGTGTTTATTGTGTAAAGAGAGCAAAATGTATTATCTTTAAGGAGGACAATAAAAGATTGTGATAAACATGATTGCCTTATTTCAATGACTGAAGACTTAAACTAAATTCTGAAAATCTGACGGTCTTCCGTGCGACCTGTGCGACACCCTGAATCCGCCCCTGATCTGTGGAAGGAAAGATTATGAAGCCAAAAAATTATATTCATTTTCTTTGGCAAAAGAAAGTGCTTCTGAAAGCTAAGCAGAGGGAAGTTTAGTATAAAGTGTCAGGCCTCAGAAGATTCAAATTTAAATTTGATGGATCTACTAAATAGACAGTCATCCCAAAGTAATTTTTCTTCCATGTATTTCCAAATGATGAACAACAAATCTGAAACAGATATACAGACTTTGACTTTGATGCAGAAATATTTTACTCTAAAGCAGTGCAATTATCATATGCCAAAAGATATGATGCATTTAAGAGAGTTAGCATCCAGAAAGAAGTTGACTAGCCTTAGCAGTCTATTTTTGTTACTAGAAAAGGTTTTTACCCAATTCTTTGTCTAAGTTTCTGTGGCTTGTATGCTCTGAAAAGTGCCTGCATTTTTAGTAATTTCATTGGTCAACTTTCGTTAATAATTCTCTTCTATGATGAATCTTGTGTCCTTAAATTTTTATCAATAATTTGGATGTCCACAAAACTACACTTCTTTCTATAAAATTCCACATGTTAAACCATTAGAAAACCAAGCACAATTTGCCACAAACATTTTGTCTTGATCTTTGTGTTATTTTTCCCTGCATTACCCAATTTTCAATTACTAGTGTTGCTATGCTTATTAAGCAATTCTTTAATGTTGCATCATTGTTTTTTTGGGCAATAATATGAGGGGGCAAGCCTAGTTTTTTGATAAGATGACATCACATTTGTCCATTCTTTTTAGAATAAAAGACCTCTGTCTTCCCAAAATGTTGGGGGACAACTACCTCCCTTCATCCCCCTGGGTGTCTGCCACTTCATATTGTTTGTTTCTATTCCTCCTCTTAAAATTTCAATAATTTTAATCATTGCATCCATAAAAGACAGAAAACAATTTCTTGGGCGTTTCCGGGAAAAGGGCGTGGTCGGTCGGTTATAATGGGTTTTGAGAATGTTAAAGTTTTGTTTGTATCCGCCCCTGATTGTGAAAATACCCAGAAAAGCCTTAGGTGGGCATAAAACTTTTAAAAATTTGCAAAAGAATAATTTTCAGAACTTTTTTGAGACATGTTTTGATGAAGCTTTGGCTTTAGGTGCTAAACATGTTTTTAAATTCTGAAATTAAAATGTTAACTTGTTTTTAATGTTAACTTGCTTGAAAACTTTGACATTCAATTTATAAATATTTACTATTTCAAGAGCAGATAAACACATTTCGACAAGGATAAGATAAACACATTTTTGCCCTGACAAGATAAATACACTTTTGATGACCCTTCAATAATTCCTTACTTAGAACTATTGTATTTATAAGTACAAATAGTGTAATTTTACAAATAAAAAAATTAATGCCCCCTAGTCTATGTTCATGCTATACCTCATTTTTTTTAATTCATTATTCTTAATTTATCAAAACAGATTATAATCAGAAAATGGAGAGTTCTCCTCTGAAACAATCTCAATACTCCCATCTCACAAACATCATAACAAAAAAGGCCATTATAAGATAAATACTGAAAAGGTTAAGACAACACTAATTTCATGCCTCGTTGTATCTCAAACTTGCATTGCATGTCTCTAAAAAGCAACAACAATGAAGCATTTGTGTTTCTTCTACTAACAACAAGTTCTAGAGACACTCATTCTGAATATTTCAATGGAAATTTAGCATGTAAGTCCACTAGCCATTCCATTATCAAAGCATGGAATACTTTGGGCTTGCCAATAATCTGTACAGCAATATAATGATATTAAAACCAGGCAGTTTGTTTCATTTTTTTTCTTGCAATATGAGCGTTGCCTGCCTTATTATCAGGCGCCGTAGGCCTAGTTCGTGCATGTCATATCCCACAGGCCTAACAGTGGCGGATCCAGCCAAAAATCTGACTACCGCCGAAATGAGATAGAGGGATGACCACACCCTTTAGACCGCACCCATTTCTTGGTCACACCCGGTTTTCTAAAATGATTATTGCTTTCTATAATTTCTTATGTAGACCATTTTCAAGAGACAAGCTGTGCTTTACTGAAATTTCATGTATCCTTACAACAAGCTTGAGAAGAAATAAATAATCTTATTCAATATTCTGAGGATGGATATTCTATAAAAATTACGGCATTGAGACGAGGAACACCATAGAATTAGAAAAAAAGATAAATTTTGAAGTGCCGCCTAAAACTCACATTTAGTCGGACAATTACTTATGAAAATCAGACCTGTTGGAAATTACAAGTTTAAAAAGCTAGATAAAATTTGAAATTATTGAGAGCAACTTTTGTTAAACAAAGAATCATACTTTTGGCGAATATTGTGGGCCTGACTTTTAATCCTGATGCCTTCTTAAATTCTAGAATATTTCTGAATTTTAGAATAAATCTTAGAATATGAGTCTTAATGTTCTTTTAAAATATATTCCTACGATTAGTTGTGTATTGTACAAAATAATGGGTCACATCGGCTTTGAAGTTACAGTTTGCAGAATATTTAGGCATCCCCCCATCTTTCTGTAACGTTTGAGCCGCTTTGAGCGGCAGTACTACTCAACCCCCCATCTGAGCGGTAGTCAACTCGGTTGTTCATTGGTTGTCAACAAAATTTGTATGCATCCCCCCAGGTTGGCAGTGATTTCTGACGATTTGATTGGTTTAGGCAGGCGACTACCGCTCAGTGCAGCTCGAATCCGCTCTACACCGACTCAACCCCCCTAGCTAGCAAGCTATGATTTCATCATCCCCCCATGCTAGCCTTCTATTTGCAAACATGTGGCTCGGCAATTGGCACGCAATTTCCATAGCGATAAGCATTAAAAAATATTTCTGTCTCTGTGGAAATTTCAGGCATGTTCCTAGGAAGAAAGGCTTGGTTTGCAGCGCGATCAAATATTTTCAATAATTAAATATGGTTTAATTAAAGTAGTAGGATAAACATGAAAATGATCCTTGTTTCTATAATTTTTTAAATAATCTGACTACCGCTCGAGCGGTAATGGCGGTAGTCTGGATCCGCCACTGCCTAAATATATGTGTTAGCAAACATAGTCCACAACAGGAAGAATCTGTTCCACTGCCAACTTTTATTTTGCTACATCAATCCTTTAAAACCATGGAACTGTTATTTTTCCACATTTCGTTGCTGCTATATTACTTGCAGGGTAACATTTCACGAAATCCCTTTCCTCGTGAACTAGCATACTTCCTCTTCAGTCTCACTTTTTGAACTCGAACAGGGAAGCGATGCGATCATGCGATCAAGGTCATGGTCATGCCATTCCAAAAGTGCATGACTAAAGCGTGATAATCATCATGTTTCCAGGGCTGTTTCCATTGTTGCGCGTGGTTTTGCATGACTAAAGATAGGGTTTGAGTCATGCACATTTGAAAGTGCATGACTAGATTGGGATCCCTGTGATATTTGCATGACTAAATTGGAAACCCTTGAGCTTTATTGAGTTTCAAATGTAGAAACCCTACGTTTGCGCCTACGGAGTTACATAAAAGTACGCAAAGAATAATTTTTGTTTGATTTTGGAGAACTTTCAATGTTAAAAAACCCCCATCTAAACTTTTTAGAGCTTTTGGTCCTAGAGTAAAAAATAATTTTCTAGAAATCTTTTTGGTCATGCTTTGCATGACCTGCATGACCTCTCGCTTCGCCACTGGCTGCAATGCTGCAATGCTGTGTTACTGATTGCTGAAAAAGGCCAGAGCAGCTGAAAACATTGCTAGGGGTGACAGAGAAGGCCGTCTCCTCGCATGGGCTGTTCTGGGGCCCCCTTCTCGAACGGCGACACTCTGGTCACATTAGAAGCTCGTTCAAGACTTTTTATAGATCAGTGTAGTTTCCCCCCGAAGGCCTAGCGTGGATCCCGTCCCTGTCACGTGCAAGGGCCGGCTGCGGCTGACCTTTCGTAAATGGGTTTTCTTTTACAAATGTCGGTATTTTTGAAGAAACCTGAAGACAAACTTTTTTTTCGGCGAAAGTTATTTCAAGAGGTCGTTAGCGTGGGAGCGGAGCTGAGAATCAAATTTAGTGATTGTATTGTATTGTATTGTAGATTATTTAAAGTTAGTTTTTACAATAGTGTCAAGGATTGCATAAGACAGTTCATTTACTGCAAAACGAGCATGCGCACCTGTTTTCATAGCCTGTGTGCAGAATTTACTATCCGTTGCGAAGGAGAGCCATGGCTCTCCTTCGCAACGGTTAGTAAAGTCTGCACGCAGGCTACTGTTTTCAAGGAACCAAGTTTTGATCAAATTGCTGTCTTTATTGATTCCGAGAGTGAATTCCAGATTTTAGGAGGACCCACCATCGTTGGGTGCGACGCGAAAGAAAATTTTTGAAATTCAGCCTTCTAGAATGGCTAAAGATTCATCTCCCAGACTAAAATTTAACAAATTACTATGACCCTCAGAACAGAGAATTCGATGATCTTAAAAAAACTGCTTACTGATTATTAGGACAAAATTGGGAGGGGCGGAGGTGAGAAAGGAAGAATGACTTTTGGTTCAAAGTGCATATCGATGTGAATAACAAGAAGCTGTTGTATTCAGGAGCGGATCCAGACTATAGCAACTGTAGCTCGAGCTATAGTCAAAATCTCAGTGTTTGATTTTCGGAATTCACATTTGAAAGCAGCGGTATAGGTTATGAAATGCGATTAACAAACATGCACTGCTGGCAATGTGTCATCACAATGCCTCTACAGATAAGATATAAAACACTGAGCGCAGAATGATCTAATATTAAAACTTAGACGAATCAGAAGTTTCGTTCTTTGTTGATAGTAACCAACCAGAATTGAGCTACAGTGGATATTCCGAGCTATAGTCGGTCTGGGGATTTGCTCTGGAAAAGGCATCGAAACCCGTACCATAGTTTTGACAATGACAATGAAATGAAACCCGTACCATAATTTTTGGCGCGAGCTATAGTCAAACTATAGTCAGGTTTGAAAATGACCTTTTAACCAATAGAATATGAGTATTTCTCCGCTCTCTGTCCCCTGTAAAGCAACAGTGGACTATAGCTCGTTTTCACATCCTGGGCCCACTGTAATGTAGCTTCAAAGGCAAGGACCTACTAGGGAATAGACAGGGACGGCGGAACGACCAAGCGGAAAGAGGAGGGGGGGGGGCAGGCTTGAGTAAAAGGGCTTTTGAAAGATAATTCTCAGCTTCTACAAATTCATACGCAATTTTATTATCTGTAGGTATCTTCAACATTGGCTAACTTTCGGCACAAGGAATTATTTTACATGATTGAGAAGTTCAGAATTTCATATGAATCTCTCTGATTATTACAATTGGTCAGTTTCAAGGCAACTTTATTAAAAACAACCCTTGCCCCTTCTGTCAAAAGGCAACAGGGGCGGTTGTACCCCCACACCCCCTTCTCTGGCGTCCCTGGAAATAGAAAAAGGATGTTCGAAGGAATATTTATGAATACGAAGCAACTATAAACACACATGGTTTATCATTTGCCCATATAGTGGGCGTGTCCCGCAAGCAAGGAGGGCGTGGTTCCGATTCCAAAAGATTTGAACTATAGTCATCAAAAATCCTGGATCCACCCCTGGTATTGATTGAGAAAATTTTAATTCCGGAACAGAAATGTGCATTTACCTTATCTCGCTTATTTTCAGTAGGCCATGTTAACACATCTACAATGCAGACATTGCAATGATTCGCCAATAAGTTAGTAAATAGATCAAATAAAATCAAGCAGTATACAAACAGATTTCTCTCCTTTCATTTCATATGACTTTTTAAAAAATGATATAGAAAAGACGTTCAAAAAAATTTTATCTCTCAAAAAGTGAGCCCTCCCCCCCCCCCTCCAGTGCTCCTCCGCTAGCAATTTCGACTCATATTCTCATGAATTTTTTCTGAAAGCGAAAGTCTATTCCCACAATACAAGACGTCAGATTCTGATTTGCATCTGTATTAATAATAATAATGATAATAACAATAACGAATAATTTAACAAGATAAAAACTTCAACAATTACGAAAATGCTGTTATCAATGTTTGTCCTGTAAAAAGAAAGGACCTTAAAAAGAAGATATATAAATATGTTACAACTGCAGGTCTCAAAACATTTATTTTGTAGTATAACTAATTAAAATTTTATGTATAAATTGTGTTCATAATTTTCATAAAATCAGATGCATTGTCAGACGTCCTTGCACTCAGTGGTAGCTCATTAAAAGTCTTTGCACCCATGTAATAGAAACCTTTCCTCGCGTATTCAGTTCTTAGCCGTGGAAGACATACACTACAATGATTCCATTTTCTATCATTTTGTATCAAAGCGGTATCGAATATGCTTTTAAGTCACCGATTTTTTTCACATAAGGGAAACATATGGGCACCGGTTTTCACAGGTTTGCAGAAAACAACAACAACCGGTTTCAATATTGACGCATAGATAGCATACTCTAACTCTAAATTGTCACTGTGAGTGGCGACTGACAGTGGTGGCGCCAGGGGAGGGTTAGGGGGGGGGGTTAATAGTGCATGAATAATCTCCACAAATACGTAAACTCCCATCGGCTTTCACTACGGGATCTGTAGGTGACGCCCATTCAGAAAATTCCACTTTCTCGATGATACCATCTTCCTCTAATTTATCCAAAGCTTTTTCATTTCGTTCACGTATGACAAACGGTACAGTTCTTACTTTCATAAACACAGGGTTTTCGTCCCACTCAAGATTTAAGTAGTATTGAAGCTATGAGTAGAAAGCAGTTGACCTCTCTTCATTTATTTATTTGAATGATATGGCAAACCAACCTTCTTTTCAATTCATCAATTTCAATCATGCACCTTTTATCTTACCTTTCGAGCTCTAAAATAATTTTCCTTGTATTTTTTAAAAGGGCCTTCATCTTACATTGAAATGCTTTAAGTTGTTTGATTTTCCAATCAAAGTTAAATTCTTGCCATTATGTTGTGACATTTATGCTTCATGAAGTTGTGGAGCGAGAAGACAATGCTAAAAGTAAAATTATAGAAATCCTTGGAATTAATTAAAAATGCGGGCAACATTAACAGGTTCATTTAGACATCTTAAATAGTAACCTTTTCAAGAATTGTTGTGAGTTTTCTTCCTCAACTTATGAACGTATAACAAAAAATTGGCTAATCTGCGGACTTAGCCTTGGATAAGAAATGGGCCTATTCAATCCATATATGAATAATGAGAATGGAACTTTGAATGATTCAACAATCATTTTTCAGATTAAAGATACTTTCAGACATCAACTTCTTCTCTTTAACATTTAAGAGCTCTGCTTTGCAGAGAATGTCACTTTAGCCGCTAAACAAAACAGAGTTTCAAATATGCTCCGTCATTGCTTCCACTATTCAGCTCTTCTTCACTATGCATCGCTTTTTCACTATTCAGTTTTTACTGCGTGGAACAACATCAATCAGGGAACTGCCAGTCCTCGCGAAGTTGAAAAGAGAATCAAAATCATATTTCAAGACCTGAAACTGAATAAAAACACGACTCCCTGGAAGAGTAGCAAAAAGGCCCTGAGAATTTATTGTATTTAGATTGTAAATTCAATTTAGTTCGTTTTTTTACATGCTGAAGGGATTTTTAGCGTATAAATATCTTATATGAATATGAAATAAATATGAATATAAATTGTAGGGAAGATCAATTGTTTGTCGGAAAGGAAATTTTAAACTCAAAAACCGGGAAAACTTTAATTGAGAAGTTTGTTGGAGATCCCCTCTTTGATTTATAAAAGAAGTGGTCCAAGGGAGATATGCGGTCCGAAATTCATGAAAGAAAATTTATATTTTCATTAAAACGTGTCTTCCCCCCTCCCCCAATCCATTGTTGAATGCATGATTTTAAAGAAGAAATGGTAGAGCTAGAAATCCAACATTGCTTCGTGGGGAAAGGGGTGGGGGGGGATTTCGAATTTACAAAGGGAAGGTAAAGTAGAAGATTACAAAAATTGCATCTTGTCTCAGAATTTTTGTCCAAAACTGCTCCTTCCCGTTTGAGGGCTTAAAACAAGCTTTCACCAGCGTACAGTCATAGCCTTCACTCGCAGCTTCACGTCGCCATTATGAAAACATGCATGGTCAGCGGTTTAAATAAGTTGAGTGAGATTGGTTCCAAAAGGATTCCTTTGTTTATGGCGAAAACAATTACAGACAATGGATTGCCATGGCTACGACAGGGTTCTTTCCTTTAGAGGAGTATAATATGTTACGAAAGATTACCATAGCTAGGACATGGTTCCTTTTTTTCACGATACCATATTTTAGAGAGCGGCAAAGGTTGTGATACAAGAACCCATTTGCTGTTCGGACTCGTTGCGATTTATTTGAGCGTGAAAGGAAAACTGGTGTTTTGCCTCTTAGGAAAATTTAACAGGGTTCCAGAACCCTTGAAATCCAGTCTGAATCAGCCAATGCATGCAAAAATACACTTAAAAGGCATTTTGCATACAGAAAAAATTAGGGAGGGAGGGCTGGGAAAATAAAAAAAGCTACTTGTATTGTGGCTTCACCAAGCTAGGTGAGACCCACGCTATGGCAAAACCTTAGATACCCCTAGATTAACCAAGGGAATGAAAATGTCACGAAACACAAATTTTACCCTGGTTTTACAGATCAAATTCTCAGGAGGTCGATAAATTAGTAGAGCAGATACAAGAAAAACGCGAGGAATCGTGGCATAAAAGACCATAACGAATAAGAAATAACAACATAACAACATCTCAATCGAATTAGGTCATGCTCGAAAGCAACTCGTGAAATTAACTCAAATAAAATTTTATTGAATCATCATTTCATACAGTGCTCTTAATTATTATCACAGTTGGTTTTTATAGGGTTAAATCTAACGTCGAGTTCAGTGGCGGACTGGCTACCCTTCGACCACCGGAAAAGCAAGCAAAAGGGCGCCAATAGGTGTTAAAGTTGCTTATTTTTGGGGGCTTGTAAAACGGGCCCCGAATTGTGCCTTAACTGAGAATCAGTTTGTTGCAAACATTGTCATAATTCATCCTTAAAACCCTTTGCAATGGACAACAGAATGAGAGAACTAGGTGAGAAATGAAACGGGGGCTCAGGAGCTTGGTTCCGGAAAATTTTTTGAAAACACCCTATTTAGAATGTCGGAACATATCCCATGTTGAAAATCAAAGTTTTTTATTCACAATTGGTATTGGCATGAAGAAGACTCTCTGTCAAATTGAATGTATTTGAAACGTCTACACGGCTGGTAAAATTTGTAGGTATCAAATGATGTATTGTCCTCAATTTTGGTATCATGTATCAAATGATGATATCAAATGATAGATTTTGAAAGTTGGACTCAAACCCAAAGCCCGTTTTTCAGTTAGCGAGATACTCTCTTTCAAGATTTTATAAAAAAAGCAGCTCCTCTGGCCTAGGAGATGAGATTGTTTTCAATTAAATTCGATCTCGAAATATTTAGAAATTTGACGAAATATATGACTTCGTTCTCATCAAACGGTAACAGAAAATCTTTTGAAAGTTTTGCAGCATATCATTGAGAAATGTAAAGAGGTGCCTTAGTGTCGGGAATGATAAAGTTCTCCACGACAATAACTCACAGTTGATAACGATAAAGAATGCTTCCGAGTGTTGTGTTGCTTTTATTCTCGAATCTACGCTCTTAACTCTCGAGTCTGTGCTCCAATCTACCTAGATTACATTCTACCTGCATTTATACTACTTTTACCGAACATTCTAGACATATACTTCATTATTACGCAGCATTTACGTCATTTACAGTCAGCAAGAGTAATGTTCTAATATAAGAGTCTCTATTTGATCTTAATCTACTATGCGGTTCTAGATTTTACTATAAGGTTCTGTTTAATAAGCATGAGGTAAGAATAACGAATACGATATACCACCAAAAGCCAATATACCACGGAATGAGAGGAGCCTCATTCTTCAGCCACAGAGCGGCCATAGCAAATGAAGGAAAACAATAGTACATTACATCATAACTCCCTTTGTTTGTAGCGCAATAGGCTATTGTTTGGAACGCAAATCCCGCTGCTTTGCTATTACAATCTCAGATTTAATAGCAAGAGATCAAATAGGTGCTCATTTCGAGGAGAACGAAGTAGCTAGACGCGAAAAAAAAATCGTTTCGCTTCTGCTTGCATAGATGTAGGATGTTTCAATGGCTTTCTTCCTTTTATATTTGCAAATTCAGGCAAATTAACTCATGAGCAGTTAACTAGACGAAAATTAACTTAACCTCAAAATGATGGATGTCCTAACCCGATGTTGAAGTTAGTAAAAAGCCGATTCAGTGATTCAGATAAGTTTTGACTTAAGGTGATTCAGATATAAAATACATATTATTTCTGGCATTTTTAATTATAGAGGATGAGGCCATTATGCTGCTTTTACAAACTTTCAGACAAACTTCTCACGGGGAGCCTAATACGTTCTCTTTGCTATAACACAATGTACCTTTAAAAAGTAAGAAGATAGATACTAGGAAATAGGAATGGTCGTTCATAGTTAGTTTTTGATACTTCTCTTAAAGTTGGCAAGGGAGGGTGCCTGTTTGGCATCAGGTTCAAGTTGGTTCCAAAGCTTAGGTCCACGAAAAGAAACACCTCTCTGCCCATTGTTTGTTTCCGTAAGGGTAGCGAAAGATCGGTATCGGTATTTCTCAGTTTTCTAACATATCAAATCAAATTTTTTTCGAACAGGTTGGAAAGGTACTCTGGGACGAGACAATTTAACGACTTGTACAATGTACATTGTTGTAGCTGTTTTGCTTCTAATAATGTCATCTATAGTTGGCCAACCCAAACTGCGAACCAGTGGCATAGCAGGCGCATCAACTCTGCCATTATCTGCTATTCTAGCTGCTCGATTCTGCAGATTTTTCAACGATTGCAGTTAAGTCACCCCACAGCACCCCCATACCGAACAGCAGAACCGAAAATGGGGCTCGACGATACCCCGATACATTTTACTCAACGTGTTTTGAGGTAAAAAATTGCTGGAATATTTCAAAACTCCAATTACACGAGAAACTTTGGTACGGAGAATGTTAACGTGTTCTTCCCAATTTAAGCTGCTATCGACTGTCACACCCAGATACTTTGTTTGGTCAACAGTTTCAACTTGAGAGTCACCAATAAAAATCTGTGGATGATCAACTGTTTTATCAATAATTTTCTTAATTTTGGTCTTGGAGCCTATAATCAGAGCTTGTATTTTTAGAACATTCAGAGAAAGTTTATTACCTTGCACCCATTGCTTCAAATCGTTCCGTTCACTGTTTAGAGTTCAAATTTGTTTCTGCTAAGCTCGAAGAAGAGTAAGAAATACTGGTGTCGTCGGCGTACATTGCCACTTTACCTTTTTTCAGAGAGAACGGAAGGTCATTGGTCTAAATAAGAAACAATAGAAGGCCAAGACGTGAATGAGTGAATGAAGAAAAGGCCACTGTAGCAGGCTGCTCGACGGGCTCCAAGGAGTTCTTGCGGCGAAAAGTCGATAAAAATGTAGCAAATATGAAACACCGCAATACGCCGAGAATAAACAACAATAAAAACACGTGAATCAGTAAAGGCTAATATTTCGCCCTGGCATACGGGGCTTCATCAGAGCAAAGTTAACGGGCTAAAAATTTACATATTTAAAAAAGGCGATGGTGGTGTACGTGAACCATAGAGATAAGAAACGCTAGAGTGCCGACTAGGTCACGTGATGTGTGGCAATCATGCACTGCAAAGATGGTAGCTTAGAGTGGCAAAAAAATCGCGGGAAATCTGTTGTGCGACTACGATGGCCGGCGAGTGGCGTTTCTGTCAAAAATCGATCAAAATTTCAAGCTGCACTTGCTCCTTCCTGCAAAACTACCTTGTTTAAGTTGTAAATAATAACCTTATTGTATATATTTTTTAAATTTTTGTAAATCGCCAAGTAGAATCAACCAAAACACGATGCCGAAGTCTTGTGCTGCATACAACTGCACCAGCCGGAGCGAAGGTGAAACGAAGTCGTTATCATTTCACAAGTGAGTTGAAACTGTTCCTGACGCGAACTCTTAAGAGCAAATTTGTATCGTATGTTCTTAGAACTGCATATTGCGTGGATCTTGATGTACTTTTAGAGAAATAAAGGGCCTAGGTTTCCTTTTTTATTGAGGCCCTCTTTGAAGCGGCAATTCGTTTCAGTATTATGACTTCTGCAGGAATTTCACATATTTAAAGTACAATACTTATGTTATGTTATACACACATTTTCATAACAACTCGCTATAAGATACGCGAACTGAGCCGTGAGAAAAAATTACGAAACTTCAGTACTCGAAGCAAACCAAAAGGACAGGGTTGAATTCTGTATAAATGCAGTACTTTGCAAAATATCATAATTTTTTATCTAAGTATGTAAAACAGTTCACCAAGTACATTAGGAATAACTTCTTTAGTGAAAGTATGTACTTATCACCCCGTTTACATTAGAGAAAATGTAAGAAGCAATGATGTCTCCTGCCCCTCCCCCATCTTTGCAGGCAAGTTTTTAGACTTATAAAACTCTTGAAACAATGAATGGTAGGATTTGCGAAAATCTTCAGAAATCACCATTGACCTTAGTGTTTTAGAAGAATTAATATATTTGATAACAAAAATTTAATGATGCTGTTATTTATGCTTATTTGTTTTCTTAATGAATGTAAAGAATGATGATTATGAACTCTGAGATCAATTTGTTTTTATTGGATTTGCTTTTCTAACTATTTTGAGGCTCTCTCTTTTGGCAATGGCGATAAACCTTACAAAAAATTTATCACATTTTCATTTAGATTTCCACATGGTAACCCGGAGCTCCTGAAAAAATGGGTAATAGCAAGTAAACGTAAAAATTGGCATCCAAGTAAAAGTTCTGTACTTTGTGAAAAACATTTTAAAGAGACAGACTATGTTCATAGTGACTATGCAGAAAGTATGGCATTAAAGTTGGAAGTTCAAAGGAAACGTTTAAAGTCTGATGCAGTTCCTTCAAAATTTGCCTTTCTTGGCCATCTTGTCCCTAAGGAAAGTAAAATAAGAAAGCCACCTGCTAGAAGGAATATCCTTAAAAAATGTGATGTTGCCCAATCAACTTCTAGTGAAACATCTATGAAGAATTGTGATCACTCGTATGCTGCATCACCCTCTAAGAAGGTCAAGAAACTATCAAATATGATATCCAAAAAGAATAGGCAAATAAAACGGCTTAAGGCCCAGAAACTTTGCAGAGCAAAAACTATACGCAGTTTAATCAAGGAGTTGAATAAATATAAATATTTAACAAATGCAAATGCTGACCAAATGCTGATTCAAAATTTCAATGAAATGGCTCTTGATCTATTCAAGAACCAAGCAAGGAATAGTGAAAAGAAAACTGGTTCAAGATATGATAAGTCCATAAGAAAATTTGCAGTCACTTTACATTTTCATAGTCCTAGAGGCTATCGATATGTAAGGAAAACACTTTGTCTACCAAATCCATCAACTATTAGAAGTTGGGCAGCAAATATTGAAGTTGAGCCTGGGTTTCTTATGAATGTCATCAATTCATTGGAGCATATGGTTCCTTCTGATCAGCGTGACAGTATTATCATATTGGATGAAATGTCATTAAAATCATAAACAGTTTTGGACAGAAAAACTGGTCGGCTCTTTGGTAATGTTGACTAGGCTCTATTCAAGGTGAACCGAAAGAAAATGTGGCAACTCATGTCCTTGTTGTAATGGCAGCAGGACTAAAAATGAAATGGCAGTACCCGATTGCATATTTTCTTACTGCCACAACAGGTTCTGACATTCAGGCCCACATAGTTACCACATCAATAAACTTTTTAACAGAGCATGGTTTCAATTGTCATGCATTAGTCTTTGATGGAACATCAAAGAACTTGGCCACAGCAACCAAGCATGGGTGCAAACTATTTGAAAATTTTGATGGTGCTTTCAACCATCCATCCAGAGATAGTGAAAAGCTCCATGTAATTTTAGATGCATGTCATATGCTAAAACTGGCAAGAAATGCATTGGCAGAAAAAGGCATATTTTACAATGCAAATAAAGAGCAAATAAAATGGGACTTCATAACTAAATTGCATCAGGTCCAAAGTAGGGATATCTTGCATCTTGGTAACAAGCTTCGTGGCCAGCATATCAAGTGGCGAAATCACAAGATGAAAGTGAAAATTGCAGCCCAAACTCTCAGCTGTTCCATTGCCTCAGCCATAAACTTCTTGTGTGCTCTAAGATTTTCTGGATTTGAAGACAGCGCAGCAACAACTGATTTTATTCTTAGAATAAATGACCTTTTTGACCTGTTAAATAGTAAAAACAAATTTGGAAAAGGGAAAAAGCAACCAATAACATTGGAAAACATTTATTAATTGGCATATTTCATTGCAGATACTGAAAAGTATCTAAAATCACTTTGTGATGCTGAAAAACATATCATCTACAAGGGTCCTCGAAAAACATTCATTATGGGTTTTATAACAACAGCAAAGTCAATTATTGCCATCAGCAGAAATTTACTTTCACAACCAGATAATAGATTTGAGTATGTTTTGACATATCGTTTCTCCCAAGATGCTTTAGAAATGTTCTTTAGCAAAATACGTGGTAGATTTGGCTGGAGCAACAACCCCAATGTTCTTGAGTTTAAATATGCATTAAGGGCTCTCTTACAAGAGAATGAGATTGACTCTCCTGAAACTGCTAACTGTAATGCCAAAACAGGACTCAGAGCCTTCACAGGATCTGGACCTAATACCAAAAGATGAGCCCCCATGCGATCCCCGGGTGTACTGGCTTTTGAACACAACAAATACATGGAGATATGATGCTTTGTATTACATCATTGGATATATTGCCAAACGCCTCATTGAACAGATCAAACGTCCAGAATGCGCTGTTGCCCTCTATGAGCCACAAAAATATACAACAAATGCATCAACCTTGTTGTCCTTCAAAAGTCATGGGAGTTTATTTATTCCATCTTCATCCACTATGCGTGTAGTCCAAGAAACTGACAAAGTTGCAAGGGAATTGATGATTTATTGGCAAAATATGTCAAAGAAGGTAGTAGAAAGGTTGTCTTTGCGTATTCTTGAAAGGTTAAGAAACAGAGTCTTTCTTTCCTTACAACAGCATTCCATGGAGACACACAAATTACAGAAAATGGAAGCAGATCATATAACAGCACTGATCAAGTCTATTGTACATGAAAATTTTCATTTACCAATTCAGCAAAGTCCACACAGAGCGTGTTGTTAAAGCAAACCGTCCATCAACCAGGCATAAGCTGCTGAAAACTGTCCTCTTTTACAATGATTAGCTGAAGTTGAATTGGGACTCTTTGCTTACAGCATCTGTAAATATGTATATAGCATGGTGAACTACTCTGAAAGGATCATCATTACTTTGTGTTAACAAACGTGAAGTATATAACTGTGTTTCACCTTATTTAAAAATATTTCCGTTAATGAATGTTAGGTTTAGCTATGATGTGACGATGTGGACACCGTTCTTCACGACTCGCAACGATATCTCCCATCAATCCAAGTATTGCAAAAAGAAACGCGGTTTAATCAAAATCATTTGCAAACCTTTAACGTTTTACATTCATCTCCGTAGACAGCTCCCCGCCTCTTTAGACCAGGAGCTCCCAGAGCCAATAAATGCCCCCTCTTCAATACCACGGGTTAAGGCCTAAAAAAGCTTGCGTTTGTTTTTTGAATAAATGGCCCTTTATATTATTAAGAATATTAAATATTTTCAAAGGTACTCTACATAACTATTCTTATCTAGTTTCATCGCTGCAATGATGTGATCTTGACAAAACAAACTTCCAGTGATCACTGCTTCTCTTTCTGCCTTCATCCGAATCTTGTTCCTTGTCCTTGTTCCGAATCCATTGCCATAAAGATTTGGAAAAGTTGTCTCGTTTGTAACAAAGGTTCTCATGTAAACCGTAAATATGTTTATTCTGTCACGTATAAAGTTTCCTTCTTAAATACCTTAAGATCAATTGTCAGTTTAACCTTTACAAGCCATTTCCTTTGGAAGCTCTGTAGTACTACTATAACTGCTGTAAGCTTTTTGCCACTCTAAGCTACCATTTTGCTTCCGCATGCTTGCCACACGCGTTGCTCATAGAATGGGCCCTAGTCGGCACTCTAGTGTTCCTTATTTCTATGGTTTTTGCTTGCTGTTGTTTTGTTGTCATGGGAACATTTTATCTTTGATCGTTATGGAAGATGGAAGAAGGGAATGCCGACACGTTCCCGACTCTTGCGATTTTATGGGAACACTTTTTCTTTGATCGTTATGGAAAATGGGAGAAGGGATCAGCGACACGTTCAGCGAACCAGGCTTATCTGACTTGGCACGCAATTTTCATGGCGATAAGGACTCAAAAGCATTTCTGTCTCTATGTCAATTCAGGCATGTCTCGACTCTCGATGGAGGGATGTCAGGCATAATCATCAATAGCAAAGCTGTTTGATATGTTCCATGTCTCCTGCGGCAACTCTTTAATCGGTGACGGAAATATGTCCAAAAAACATGTGCAAAAGTTTAAGACAAGGAGGGAAAATTAAAAAGAAACGCAATTACTTCCAAAAAACACCATATATATTGATGTATTGATACTGCGAGAATCCAACATATAGTAGAATATATTTGTAGAATGAAATGGATCGACTGAAAATCTAATTTTTTGTTCTGGTTAACTGTTTTTAATAAAATTTAATGTAAGCATCGCGACAATTATCAACATAAGCAATACGACAACCATAGTGAGTCAAAAGACAGATTGATATTAAGACAACTTGTATGGTTTATTAATCCTTGAATGGGCTTGGAATCCCTATATGCATGTCATACGATTTGTCGGTTGCTTGTACGGACCTTACTTTCGCTCAGCACACACTTTGACCTTTAAGCCCCTTTCTTTTTGTACACTTTCGACACATAAGAACCTCCAGTTTATAGCTTGTGTGTAATTAGGCTAGCTATGTTTCGGAATAGTGTAAAAATGTAAATCAGTCATTTTAAATCTACAGGGCGGAAAGTCGTGGAGAAAGAACCTGACCCAGAATGGACTCTGTTGTTCTATTTACGAGAAAAACTGAGCTTATGTGGAACAAAACTGGGATGTGGGGAGGGTGGTTGTGGTGCTTGCACTGTGATGGTGTCAATGTACGAAAAGGAGACGAAGACGATTAAGCACATGTCAGTGAACGCTTGCCTTGCTCCTGTTTGTGCGATGCATGGCCTAGCTGTTACTACAGTTGAAGGCATCGGTAGCACGAAAACAAAACTTCATGCAATACAAGAAAGAATGTCGAAGATGCATGCCTCACAGTGTGGATTTTGTACGCCAGGTGAGTAGCACTATATGGACTCAGTCATGCAATTATTGAGAAAGGTTAGATAAAATTTTTCTACTTGAAATTTTTTCACTTCTCTAGGAAGAAATGTGCTGACAACATCAAACCTTTCTCAATTACATAGATTGAAATTATAAAGTTATCACTCAATTTTATGAATTATATCTGGTACCAAATTGACCCCCATTAGAGCATGACGTCATCTAAAAGTTAAAACAATTTTATGCAAATGGCGTTGAAGTCATCTGCTACTGAACGCCTTCTACTTGACTTTGAAGGTTTTTTCATTCTTTGTTTGCATCATGAGAATCCTTTTCTTCAAATAATAATTTTTTCTCCTTCAAACCACCGCTGAGGTAAAGGGTCACGGCCATTTGTTGAATAACTTCTTCGCGATTATTACTTTTTCTCTCTCCAATCGGTAAGGTGTCTAAAATGAAAAAGTAAGGCGCCTTCTCCCAATTTTTTGCCTGGTTGTAGACCTTAGGCAAAGGTTAGCGCACCATGGCAATCCCTGTCCGGGAAAACGGCTTCAGTGCATCCTGAAGATCTACTGTTTTGATTTGGCCTAGCAATCCAGGAAGCCAGTAAGGAGGCTATTGTGATTGACAGCTTTTGCAATTGGCAGCTCTTGTGATTGACAGCTTTTGCGCTGTCCTTGACAAACTAGAGACTTTTCAACTTGTTTGAAAAAAATACAATGGCTTAAAATCAACAGCAACAACAACACAAATACAAAAAAGAATTTTAAAACAGTAAAGAGTACAATTGTTAAGACTATTTTTAATATAACATTGAAACTAAAGATTAAGAATGAAATATCAGCAAGCAGAACAAAAAAAATTTGATAATAATTTCTGTAAGGTTTTCACGATGCGTATTGTCTTAAATTTTCTCGTGATAGATCCCATAAATTATGAAGTGGCAATTTGAATGCAAAATTCTGATTCCTTAATTTTTTTTACGTGTGTTTTTCAAAATATAAAAATTTTCCTTTCGCAAATATCATAACCACCAACTATGTCACAAATTTGAAATGGCCCAATGATTTTTAAATAAAACTGCTTTCTCCCTATCACGTGGCACATTGAGACGCAACGTCAAAGGATAGAACTCTGTTGTCTTGCTAACAATCTATGTGACGTCAAAGGCCATCAAAACGTCATTGCCTTGTTCATTGTCCTTCAGGTTTAAATTTGCATGCCATTTTTTGATGGGTCCGTTTCCCTTACAGGAATTGTGATGTCCATGTACACTCTGCTGCGGAATAAACCAATACCATGTATGGCTGATGTTGAGGAGTATTTCAAGGGGAATCTCTGTCGTTGCACTGGCTACCGACCGATTCTCGAGGCGATGAAAACCTTTTGCATTGCAGAGACGAAAGTTAGGCCAAATGAAAATGAAGAGTGTGACGGCGGAGAAAGCAGCATGGTAAACAAGATGAATGAATTCACGATTGGCTTCTCTGAAAACCGTGAAGGTACAAATGGCGAAATTGGCAATTCTTTAGAGAAACAATCGCCAAATGCTGGTATTGATCATTTGAAAGAAGCACAATTGGCAGCAATGGAAAATACTAAGGTGCAGATGAATGGGTTTCCTGATATGCACGACAACAGAAACAGTTGCTGTGGAGCAGGTGAGAATTGTTGCAAAAAGTCGACAGCTCCTGACAAATGTGCCGGCATTAAATTGAAGGAATCTCTTGAAGTACCTGATGCCACTTCTCTCAAATTTATGCCATACGACCCAAGTCAAGAACCAATTTTCCCACCCAGTCTGCTCCTTTCCAATGGAATAAAATCAGAGAGTTTGGTTTTCCCGGGTGAAAGAGTCACCTGGTACAGACCAACAACTCTAAATGAACTATTATCATTGAAGGAGCAGTTTCCATACGCAAAGATCGTTGTTGGAAATACTGAAGTAGGACTTGAGACCAAGTTCAAGCACCTTGAATATCCTGTCTTGATACACCCAAGTCACATTAAAGAGTTGAAAGAAATATCTATCCTGGAAAATGGTGTGACATTTGGGGCCTCAGTGACTCTTGATGAAATGGAAACTGTCTGTCGAAGAATGATCGAAAAACTACCGGCCTACAAAACCAGAGTGCTCAGTGCTTTTGTCGAAATGATGCAATGGTTTGCAGGAAAACAAATACGATACGTGGCAGCAGTAGGTGGAAATATCATGACTGGCAGCCCAATATCTGACCTAATTCCTATTTTTATGGCCTCTAAATGCAGACTTGATGTAGCATGCAAGAATGAAAAAAGGTCGCTGGAAATGAATGAAAAGTTTTACGTTGGCTATCGAAAGACGTGCCTCAAACCAGAAGAAGTATTAGTATCCATCACTCTACCATTCACTGAAACCAACGAATATTTTCAAGCTTACAAACAAGCAAAAAGACGCGATGACGATATTGCAATTGTAAATGCAGCTTTCAGAATGGTAGTGGAAGGAGCTTTGGTTAAGGACGCTACATTCTGCTATGGGGGACTTGCACCTACTTCAAAATTGGCCCTTAAAACTATGGAGCTTCTTCAAGGAAAACAATTAGGAGACGGAACTCTTGAAGCAACATTGCGGTCAATTTGTTCTGAGTTTAATTTGCCTCCAAATGCTCCAGGGGGCATGGTACGTTACAGAAGATCATTGGCAATGAGCTTGTTTTTCAAGTTTTTCCTTCACGTTGCAGAAGTGTTAAAAGTTTCGACGTCTGGTCTATTGAAACATTGCTCCAGTGCGACAGAGAAGTTCCATAAAGGTGTAATTAAAAGCAATCAGTTCTTTAAACTGTCTGATGGGGAGAAAAAAGTAGTCGGAAAGCCGATACCACACAAATCAGGTGATCTGCACACGACAGGAGAAGCCGTGTATGTAGACGATATGGCCAAGACAAAAGGCGAGCTTGAATTAGTGTTTGTCACAAGCACAAAACCCCACGCCAAGATACTGGACATAGACCCATCTGAAGCATTGCTTATTGATGGGGTTGTTGATTTTGTGAGCCACAAAGATTTACCCCCAGAACGAAATTTAACTGGTATTCCTGATTTTTCGAATGATGAAGAATTGTTTGCATCCGAAGTCGTGCACTTTGTTGGGCAAGTGATTGGTGCTGTTGTTGCAACTGACAAAAACATTGCAAGAAGGGCTGCAAACAAAGTAAAAGTTTCTTATGAAGAACTGCCTGCAATCGTCACAATAGAACAGGCAATTGCGGCTAATTCGTATTATGGTGACTTGATTGAGTTGAAGCGAGGAAACGTACAAGAGGGATTTGATAAATGCGACCACATCATAGAAGGGACAATGAGAACTGGGGCGCAGGAGCATTTTTATCTTGAGACACAATCATGCATTGTATTTCCTTTGAATGAGAATGACGAAATCATAATTTATTCTGCAACCCAGTCCCCAGCTGATACACAGAATGCCGTTGGGAACGCGCTTGGTCTGGATTACAACCGCATCGTTTGCAAGACCAAAAGACTCGGAGGTGGTTTCGGTGGCAAGGAGACAAAGGCACCTATCATAGCTGCTGCTGTTGCTGTTGTTGCTTGTAAGGTGAGACTTTTCTATCAATTTTTCTTTGATGCTTTAGGAATCAGAAACCGAGAAGCTCATTATTTCATCTCAGCCATAGTAATTAGACTTTGGAGCACAATCTCATTAAGAATTCCACTTTTAAGAAATGAGAATTCTTGTAAGAGTGTCAGGTTACCACTTGCTTAAAGCTACATATCAGGATTAGTAATGAAGAACTCAGTTAACTGAATCAAGATATGACCTGACAATAAATGACCCTGCATCCATTTAGCGTGAATATTATCTTCATTTGGTACATAATGACTTTTGCTTGCAAGGTAAGACGTTTTTCTGTGTCACAATGAACATTTTCTTCACTTTATTTAGTTATTGCTTGTTTAATGAACATTAGTCTCGTAATTAATTCACTAACCATTTGCACGTGACTTTAGTTGTTGATCAGATAACTGACCTTATTTTGAACCAGATTCTTTTGTTGTTACACCTTCCCAGCCGTTCATATTGAAATAGTCAATTTAGTGGTATCTCCTGCAGTATCTTTATTCGCAAGATTTATATTGCCAGTATCTTTGCTATTTTGCCATCATAAGTGTATCTCATTACCTGCTCACAAATTCACTGTAATATCTATAAATCTCCTCTTTTCCAGGTTGGTAAACCAGTGCGAATCATGCTTGACAGAAACGAGGATATGATGATGACGGGGGGTCGCCATCCATTTTTGAGCAAATACAAAATTGGTTTCAACAAGGATGGGCACATTTTAGCAGCAAACGTAGATTTGTATTCAAACGCTGGCTGGAGCGTCGATATGTCTTTATTGGTCCTTCAAAGAGCTGTAATGAATTGCGAAAATTCTTATTTTATTCCGTGTTGGAGGTCATCTGGGCGCTGTTGTAAAACAAATCTCGCTTCCAACACTGCTTTCCGTGGATTCGGGGCTATGCAAGGTATGTGACACTTGATCAATAATCCAATGACAACTCTCCGCTTGCTTAAGCTAAATTTCTCAACTTTGCCTTTCCTACGTTTTGTAGAGAGTCAATGAAATTCTATTAGTCAAAGACCTGTTCATGCTATAGCGGTAGCGGCCCTAAAGATAGAGCTTCATAATGTAATTAGCTGTACCAAGCTATTTAAATGTTCTAATATGACTGTTTTGTCAATAATTTTAGACTTCATCAAGGCATCGAAATCAGTTGTATAAATGTTTTTGAGGTTTTCTCATTTCCAAACAATATCAACGATTGCACAAATACGAGAACTGAGCTTTAATGATAGGAGTACCAGTGACATATATTTGCAATGAAAAATATTTTTCTTTGCACAAACATGATTACTCTGAAATGAACAGCGGATGGCACTTCGCGATATATTGCAACAGAATTTAGTTGATTTAGTATGTCACAAACCGTCAAATCGATCTTTCTTGTCCATTGTCATGTTGTTTACGGACAAAATGAACTGCCCAAACATATTCTCATCTCTTCATTGTATGAAACAGAAA